>JAJEJH010000350.1:0-34389 GCA_026122585.1 Anacardium occidentale | reverse complement strand
TTTTATCTTTTTAATATTAAAATTTTATAAATTAATAAAATAAAATCTATATAAATATAAAATTTTAAAAAAATTAAAAAAAATTTTAAAAAATTTTTGAAATTTAAAAAATCTCAACAGCCACTGCCATCTGGCCTCCCCGTTCGGTGGAGGTGGTCAAATCGGCTGCGTCCAGTTTCGAAGAAGGTGGCCAGATCTGGCCTCCTCCACCCGAAATAAAGGTCGAAAAGGGTCGTAAAGGGCCGGCCTTGGCCCCACTGGCCGTTTCCGACCTTTATTTCTGGCGGAGGCGGCCAGATCTGGCCGCCTCCTCCAAAATTGGAGGCGGCTGATTTGGCCGCCTCCATCGAACGGGGAGGCCAGATCTGACCTCCCTTGGAACCAGATAGTCGGAAATGGCCACCTCGTTCTATTATGGGCGGCCACCGTTGCCGGTGCCGGCGGCGGTGGCTGCTGAGATTTTTTGAATTTCAAAAATTTTTTATTATTTAAAAATTATTTTATATTTTTATTATAAATTTTTAATTTTTAAAAGGGTAATTTAGTAATTTTAATAAAAAATAATAGAAATTAGATGATGGGTGAGAAAATAGGTTTTTAAACTTAAGCGGGTGGGACTTTGTCCCCGCCTCAAACTATGGGTGGGAATATGTCCTTTGGCCAAAAATAAATTCATCAAGACAGGCAACCATGATTACTTTCATGATTTCCATGTTAATTGCAAGTTGCGGGAAATTGGTGCTGGTAGGTATAATGCTGTTAAAGTTATGATGCTTCCAAGAGAGAGAGAGAGAGAGAGAGAGAGAGTAATAGTGCTTGCAAGCTCAGAAATGGACTCTCCTGCTTGGAAAGTCCCGAGTTGAGGCAGCCAGTTGGACTTTATTGAGTGATAAAGTCGATTAAATTATAGTCTAGACTCAGGATGCTTGGAAAAAAAAAAAAAAAGCCAGGTGTTCTCCCAAATGGGATTTACTCCACTTTAATTATAAACGTCTATAGAAATTTGCCAGACCAATCATGAGAAAATTCGAACATTGAAAAAAAAAAACACATGCATTTTTGCAAGCCTTAACAGCTTGCTTATTTGTACACATTACATTAGCTTCTTTGCTCAACAATTGAAAAAGATTATCAAATCGAAAATTAAAGCAAGCCTAGTACATAAACTCTAATCAGTAACATTCATACAGCTTAATATCCATCTTGAGTCTGAAATACTCAATGCTTTCGATGGCTTCGGTTGTGAAAGTTACAATACCTCTTGCCATGAAAAAGTCTCCTGTTCCTCCAACAATTGAGAGATCCCGAGAAGACGCCCCTAAAGGGTCCGACCCCAGAATATTTAGCGTGCCTTTATGTTCAGTGGAGTTGAAAATCAAAGAAAACGCAAAAAGTGTACTGTAGTCAGTTCTCATATCATAAACATACAGCCCTTGAGCTGCGGCGGCCGGAGGAGAGCGGAGGTTTTCATCTTTGGTAATGGGATCGTCAAAAACAATGAGGGAGCCGAACTGGTAGTTTCCAAGGTTGGTTGCATTGGTAATTCTGTAAGATGTTGAATTAGAGAGAATGTTGCGAGTTCTACCGAAAAGAATGTCATGGTAATAAAGCACAAATTGTTTGCATGGTTTTGGGTAGTATTTGGAACCTTTCCTGGAAGCTGAAGCTGAAGCTGAAGAAGGAGAAGCAACAAGCAAAAGAAAGAAAAACAACACCATGACTACAAGGGCCTTCATTTTTTCCAAGTTTCAAGCCTCCCAGTGCGAGCTAGAGCTTGTAGTAATGGAATGGATTGGTTTGTGCAAGACATGGCTATCTTTCTTCCCTTTATATAGAGATTTTAACATTATTGTAATATTTTCTTAGCTTACCTTTATTTAACACAAAAAGACAATTTATAATCGGATTTCACTTCTTTTAAGTGATCAAATAGAGTTAATCTGTTATAATCTCACACTAATCAATATTATAATAGTCAACTCAACAACTACCTTGTACTTAATTAAGGTTATATCTCTCACAATTAAGGTTATTAATTCGAATTCAAAAATGTTAATTCAAAATTGATAAATTAAAAATTAAATTAGATTTGTAAGTAATTAAATTTTAAATTTAATTTAAATTGATTTAAACTAAAAAATATTGAAATCAATGCAAATTTGATTCCTTGACAAAAATAAATTTAATCGTTAATACAAATTCCGGCTTATTCTATCTTAGTTAACCTAAGTCTCATGGCAATAATAAGTAAAGCCCACACTCAATTCTATGGGTCCAAATAATTAAAGGGGGGTAAGAATGTCAGATAAGAATAAATTGGGCCAAATGCAACTAGAGCCCGAGATTCTGGTCAATTTTGCAGGGAGCCCAAGGCCATGGCTAGTGAGTTGACGTATGTCCATAAAGCCCATGTAAGTGGGAAGTTCCAAGAGTTTTAATTAGGTTAATTGGGTTTGTTCATAATAATTGGGCCTCTAGCAACCCAAGCCCAAAACGATTTTCTAGTTAGAAGCAAGAAGAAAGAACGATAATTTTCCACCCGAATTTATTTATTTTTTAAATTATCATCTGTTTACAGTATATGTTATAAGATAAATGTTACATGTCATGGTAATATAAATTCATTTGTTCACATGGTTTTGTGTATTTTGGAATTTACCTTGAAAGCCAAAGTCGAAGGAGAAGCATCAAGCGAAGGAGAGATACAGGCTGACATGGGCATATTTTAATTTCTTGTACTGATTCAATCGTGCAATATTTGGAAATTTGGACACTTCTTTCTGGCAAAACATGTGATTCAAGAATAAATGTATAAGGAAATAGAGGACATCAGAAGTTCCAAATTATTAACAAATAATAATTAAAAAAACAAAAGATTTATTCCCATCTAAGGGCTTTTGATATAATAAAATATTATTAGTTAAATTTGAAAAAATTAAATTTTTATTTATTAGTTAAATTTCTTGTTAATATAAAATTTATAAAAAAAACAAAAATGCAATCAAACTATAATTGTTTCTCTAAAAATTTCATTAAATAATTTTTTCTCTAAAAATTTCATTAAATAATTTTTACTTTAATTTATATTTATTAGAATTAAAAATAAAAAATTATTAGTATTAATAGATTGGAGTTAATGATAAAAAATTATAAATTGGAATTAAACTATAATTTTTTTGAAATATTAAGAGAGTTTTAAAATTTCAAAAAACTTTAGGGTATCTTTTTGAAATTTAAACAAAAGTTTTGGATATTTTTGAAATTTGTGAAAGGTACAAATATTAATAATTATACTAAAAAAATATAATAAATTAAGGGTATAAATATCCTATTACAAACTTTTAAAAGTATGATATATTTTTAAAATATATAGATAAATATGATAATTTTTAAAATAAAATAAAAAATTATTTATTTACCTATAATAAGTTTAAAAAAATAATGTTTATACATTCAAATACACTTTTATTATAATTTTTAGATAAAATGACATATTTGGGATAAAATATAATATTTTAAAAATTTCAAAGGTTTTAAAATTAAAAAAAGGGGACATTTTGAAATTTAAAAAAATTGGGATGTTTTTTAAAATTTTAAAATTTTAATATGCTCAACAATAGTTTAAAAAATAATAACTATACTTGAAAAAACATAACAAATTAAAATATAAATACTCATATTATAAATTACTAATATTAGAAATATTTTTAAAATATATGTGAGTATAATCATTTTTGAAAAATAAAAAAAATAAAAAATACCTATTTATTTTTATTTAGTTTAAAAAGTAACTTATATATTTTAAATATAAAATAACATAAACTTTGATCATTAAAATTAATTATTGATATTTAGTAAATAAGTAAAAATTTTTTTTTTCAATTTCAATGGATGAAATTATCATTTTATCAAACATTGGTGAAAAACATTCTTTTGGTCTAATTAAAAACAATATCTTAAATTATTTTTGCTGATTTTGATTGTATAATGTTCATGATAAAAAATTTTTCTAACTTGCCCTTGATATAATTATTTCAATTAAAAAAAATAAAGTTAAAAAATTAATAGTTTTATATTTTTAAACGTTGTTATACAATATATTCAAATAGTTAATAAGTAATACTACATATACAAATAGTTTATATCTCAGTATTATTAATAATTAATATTATATATATGAATGAAAAATATTAATAGATATAAATAAATAAATTTGGTGTGATATAATTGAATAATCTAATTAATTTTTTTCTATATTAAATATATTAACTTATTTACACCCATTAACATTCAGATGATGTTTTAAAGCTTTGTTGAAGATTTCTGTTCTGATTTCTTTTCTGAGCATCACCATGAGAATTTTATTCGTTCTTACTTTTTCTACTCAACTGAATTCAGGCCCACTCCATTACGAACGCGGACATCACCTTCTAAATAACTTCATTAGCAGTATATGAACTTCATTGCTTCCATGGCAACTCAGAGAGCAGCCGTAAGCAGGCACATATTACACAGAAAATACCAAACTTAAAGGCAATGCACTGACAGCAGTGCATATAAATACATATTCTAGTAACACTCGTACAATTTAATATGCATCCTGAGCCGGAAGTGTTCGTGACCCTGGAAATCATCAGTCTGGAATGTTGCAGTCCCTCTCGCCAGGAAAAAGTCTCCTGTCCCTCCAACCACTGAAAGATCCCTAGTGTTCTCCGCTATTATGTCTGCACCCATTATATTTAGAGTGCCTTTATGCTCGGTCGAGTTGAAGATCAAAGTGCAGGGGAACCAGGCATTATAATTAGTCTTCATATCATAGAAATAGAACCCATAAGCTCGTGCAACTGGAGGTGAGAGGAGATGCTTGTCTTTTGTCATAGGATCGTCGAAAACAACAAGCATTCCGAATTGGAAATTGCCTAGCTTGGTTACATTTGTGATTGCTGCTAATGTTGCATTGACTGGATCAATGCCACCAACTCCACCAAAGAGAATGTCATGGTAATAGAGCATGAATTGTTTGCATGGTTTTGGGTGTTTAGAAGTACTCTTCCTGGATGCTAAAGCTGAAGGAGAAGCAACAACCAAGAAAAAGGAACAAAAAATGGTCGCTACAAGGGTTTTCATTTTTGTTATGTGCTTTAAAACTGGTTTGTGGGTTGGTTTTAATTCGTTCTTTGTCAATCCACTCGTGCCCTTTAAACAGTTCACTCCAGGAATAAAACAAAACCGAGACCATACTCACAGGCAGAGCATTTTAATTTGTCGGCAATTGTCTTAGCCCTTCCAGGGATTCCTTGATCGGATTTTTCTTGATGAGCCAATTAACAATCATATCACCAGCACTAACACCTAGGCTCATGACAATCTAAACCCACAACCACGGATCCGATAAAGCAACAATAAACTTTCGAATTTTTGGCCATCTAGATGATTCCTATCCTTTACCACTTAGGGGTTGACATGCTTGAATATTATGTATATCAATGCAAAAGGTTTGTGAAAAGGCTAGCTGTTGCTTCTACTGATTGGACAAATAAGATGATTTAGTTCAAGACATTGGTGAGAAACAAGCTTGATTATGCCATTGATGGATCTTATAAAAATAAGAAGATTCGAAGCTGAAGATATGGGGTCAATACCTCTTCCCTTTTTGAATATAATAATCAAGATTTGTTGGACTTAATCTGAAATAACTGGCTCACAATAATCTGATAAAGTAAGCCCTCCAATTAAGAAAAGTGATAAAAACATCAAGAATCATCAAGCTACTACAATTTTTTTTTAATTGAAATGATTGCACGTTATGTATTTTTAAGAGACTTAATTCTCAAATTTTTTATTAAAAGAATGAAAATTTCAGGTCTTACTATCAAATAGACTAAATTCATTATTTTTTTATTAAAGTTATCAATTAAAAACAATTAGTATTGTTTGTTTTATTTTATTATGGAATCAAGGTGATTCATTTAGTAAAATATCAGAGAGTTTATTATTTTTATAAGGAAAATCTAAAGCATTGGTCATTTAAATAACAAAAAATTTAAAAATTCAGTATCTTCAATTAAAAAAATGATAATTGGAAACCTTCAAGTTTTTAGTGTTGGTATCCCATTAAGAAATCATATAAAAATTACTGAAAATTGATAAACTAATGTGGCATATTCTTATTTTGAGTTTAAAAAAATTAGAAGAGTTTTGGTTCAAGTACAGATAAAATGGAATATGCCCCTATACTTGTCTCATCTTCACCTTTTTATTGATTCAATTTAGTGGAGGTTGGTGTTGATTTGCATTCTAGTGTTTGATGAAGGGTTAGCAGATAATGATAGGTGACTTCCTTCTGGATTTGGCGCCCCCACAGACCAGTGCCTGTAATGTAAATTCTAAAAGAATTTTACACAGACCAATGCCTGTAGTGTTAATTCTAAAAGAATTTTACTTTCTCCCTGTTAAATCCTATACATCTTGCCATCTTCAACCATGGAATCCGATTCCTTCAGAATATTTGTATCTTCTTTGAAAGTAGCTGAAAAGCAGGACCCCATGTTTGTTAGAAATTAGTGGTTGGTTTGTAGACATGGCCATCTTTGTTGTGTTTATATTAGTGATGAAAAATGAGTTAATATGTTATTGTCTTCCACTAATTAACATTATAATGCTCCACTTGACATAATTATCAAAAGACCGACGTTTCCATATCTTTGTCTTTCTGGATTGTGTCAAAGGGCATTGATCCAGATAAAAAGGTTAATCCGTAAGTAACTCCTTCCGTTCAACCATTAGCTAGGTAATTTTATATTGATACCATCGTTATATAATTAAAATTTTAAAATAACTTTTTCTTATGTGATATCAATCCAATCTATTACTTAAAACGAATTTTAACCGGCACAATCAGTGTTTTAAAACAGTATTCTGTATCATAATCAATTGGACCGGAGCAAATAATTATTAATTACCTAACTTGTCCCTTTCAACTACATGATCAATCAGTATCCGGTAACATTCATCCTTGCAAGAAAAATTTTTCTATATTTAATTGGACTCTAGGTATAAGGAGAAACGAAAGCAATTTCTCCAATTTAATATGCATCCTGAGACGGAAAATGGAAAATCCTTCGCTAGTTAATATTCTGTTCCTGTATAAAAGTAACAAACACACAACTTTTCGTGTATCCTATTCAGAACAAGTTCTTAAGCTTCGGGCACAGCACTTACATCTTTTTATCAATGAAGTGCAAAGCTGGTCCATAAAAATTGGCACAGAGTCAGTTCAAGGGCGGCTGAAGCAAATTATTTTGTGTCCTTTCAACCACACGATCGGATTATGTTCATAAAACAAGCAGACTCGTTAAATAGCGTTAACCTGTAGCCGCAGCCATAGCACATGCTGCAATAGCCTTAGAAGCCAAAACAGATTGATAGAGAATCAACACAAATTTTACTACAAGCCCTTTTCATGCCGTGTCCCCTACAGTTTTGTGTATCACAAAGCCATCTTCGTTTAGTTTATATACAGTTTCATAATTAACAGCTCCTCATATCTAGACTATCTTCTAATTATAAGTTTAAAAGTGATAGACATTGTGTTATCGTTTTAAATTGGTGCATCCAATAAAAAATTATAGCATACAAAAATAAAAGCATTCTACAGCAGATCGGGCAGTGGCCTGCCCGCAGCCTGAATCTTGTTCAGCCCGAAACTGACTTTTTCAGGCAGACTAAAACTGGGCCTTGGGCTTGCCCAACCTAATTGACAGTCCTAACAGCTAATATATGGTTCAATTAGTTCGCCATCTGTTAAACTATCATGAGAATTGTTAGCACACTCAACTCTTGTGTGTATTCAGATGTATTAGAGATGGAGACAGTGGTAGTTACAACTATTCATCAAGTGACATGCCAGGATTATATATACCTGGCCCTAACAAGACTGCGATAAACACTGCCCAATCACAATTCTACCAACTTGAATGACATTGATAATTTGGCAATTATATGTCCAAAGCTTTGGCATAAACAGAGAAACTTAATTAAGAGTTTTGCTCTTTGGGTTGATGAATTAACCTGTTTGAGCACAACATAAGCTGAATATAATAGACAAGGTTACAAATATTAGCAACATATGATTTAAAGACTATGCATTCTATCTACCTTTGTGACAGTGAGGGTGTCTACAGTTACATTTGATATCGAATCCAATTGACCACCTCCAACAGACATTGAGTTTTAGATCTAGTCTATTAACTGCAAAGGTCTTCCTCAACACATTATATGCTTTAATTTGTGTGGTTTGGAATAAAATTCTAGCTATCTCCATCCAGCTAAGTGTTTTTCTCACAATAATCTAAATCTAAAATTTCATACAAGTGGTCACAGTATCAGTCCCTTCAGCTCCAGTGCATGCATCCCACATAGTTCCACAGTCCCTGAATGCTTATCACCTAATTCCATTGCCAGTCTTCGGGATACAGTTAATGAGTAAAGAAGCTTACCACCTAATTCTATTGCTAATTTTTACAAATAGAAACTGATAAGCAGAAGCTAGACACACAGTACATACTACAGTTAATGAGAGCCCCACAAACCATTCAAACCTTTTTCCCATACAATCCCAGTAAGCACGTTTTGCAAGTTCTATAAAGAATAAGAAAAGGAAGATCTTAGAACAAAACATTGGGCTGGTAAAAATATGAAACAAAAGGATAAACTGACGTTCCTTGCATATGCACCAGTCCTAGAGTCTGAACGGACCGCACCCTTGTAAAATTCCAGTATTATAGAATCATAAAATGACTTGTTCTCAACCCCATTAGAAATATTTTCTGTCAGCATCCAACTATTGTTTTTCTTATTGAAAAGAAAATAAATCTAAACATCTGTCAATCCTCTCCGTGTTCATGATTAAAAAAACCACATTCAGTTCCTTCAAACTCATGGGTCAGATATCAAGGAGAAATACAGTTTTGGATATCAAATAACAAGCTAACAACTCAGCTTGTGCAAATAAGTCGCAATATATCTAGTAGTCATAAAACAACTGTATAGATCCCTAGCCCTACAGTTATTAATGGCAGAAGTTAAATTAGTGAATGAATCATTGATTAAGACATAATCAATCCCACTTCAAATTTAAAGGAAATACATTTATACCCTCAAATTGACGTGCCCCAATGCCCTCAAGCTATCTCACCAACAGACATCACCACCCTACGTTAAGACATTCAATCAGCAGCACAAGGGAAAGAGATACACCAAATGCATTTACAAAGAGAACACAAAATTAAGATTTAGCCAAAAAAAGAAAAAAAGAAAAAATCTTTATACAACTCCAATCGGGAAACTAATTGAACAACTAATAATTTAAAAATTAAAAAAAAACCTCAGGGCAGAATAATATTTATGAATTTCATAACAATCAAGATTAAGCAACAAATTAATCGTTGGAACTTCTATTGCGAAGTCTATAAATTATTCGACCCTTGCTTGAATCATAACGACTCACTTCAACCTTTACTCTATCTCCAGGCATCACTCGAATAAAATTCTGCCTAATTTTCCCTGAAATATAACCCAGAATCAAGTCTTTATTATCTAAACGAACTCGAAACATACCATTAGGAAGCGACTCTGTAATGAATCCTTCATAGACCCACTTGTCACTGCTCGAACCCTCTTGACTGGTCCTATCGCTCTTCTTACTGTTTACCACTATCGAAGTCTTTGTAATATTTACAAACCCTTTATTCAAACTGAACTGCACTCGGCTATTAGCCAATTACAAAAAAAAAAAAAAACAAAAAGGGGGTTAAGATGAAACGCTAGAAAGATTAAAGCAAGTTGAAACGAAGAGAGGAAGATTGCGTACTCGATAGGAGAGTGAGTCGCGGGAAAATGTTGAGGAGGAAGGAGGAATGGAGGAGATGGACGGTGGAGATTGCATGAGAGATGAAGCATTTTGAGTCTGATTTTGAAACCCTAACGAACTGTGAAAGGTTTTCGACTCAATACCAACCGGCTAAAAAACCGACAGCGTTTGGATTTGAGTCAATCACAGTTCAGTACCTAATAATATATTGGTCAATGACTTCCTGGAACAGATTTAGTTTTCATTACCAAAAAAGTCCCCCAATTTGACAGACCTCAATATGCAAGAAACAAGTTGAGCGAATACTTGACTATTTACTACATAATAAAAAGAATACAAAATAATTTAATGACATAAAACAAATAATTAACCCTAAAGGTTGATATAACTGATAAAGAATCAAAAATCACAAATAAGAGGTTATAATATTCTAATAACAGATTAAAAGATTGACAGAAAAAATAGAAATATTTTGATTCAATTTTATGATTAACAAGTTTTTGACGTAGAGCTTCCGATGATTAAATTATTAATCACAAACAAAACGAGAGTATAAACGAAAAATTAAGTTTGAGTTAGACTGAACCTAAACAAAAATTAATTTGAGGTAAATCTAAATCTAGAAAATCTAACTCAGATTATTTAAACTCAAAATAATTCGGTTTAAATTCGATTCAAATTTTGAAGTTTAATAAATTTTTGTATCTAAGTTGTTTAGTGGTTGAGGGATTTTAGTGTTATGAACATCATGGATAGAAATCTAATGTGCTGATCTACTGTTGTGAGAGGTGTTTTAGACAATGTGCAAAAATTCTGAATAAAGTAATGGAATCCAATAACGTCAATTAATTTCAGGATAAAAATTACCCCCCATGGAGAAAAGCTAAAAGTTGGAGGACCATGAATGGTTGGTGAATTCAGTCTGAAAGAGCCTAGGCATTTTAGTTACACCACCCACTGAAACGACGACATATTGTTATATATAAATCAGCAGCGGTTTTCTAATCGTTCTAGAACACATTGGTCAGATCATTAATAAAATCATAAGTAAAAGTATTCAATTATCATCGGGCAGAATCTGTATCTTCATTGAGGATCCTGGAATGAGATTTTCCACCACCAGTGTACTGCTGCACCACCAACACTGATGCTGAAGTTGAAAACCCAGGTGAAATCAGCAAGCTGCCAACAGGCCCCAGTTCTGGACAATCACTCTTCACATCCATGGCTGCAGCTACTGGACCGTCTGGCATTCGACCAACCAAAAACATGTTGCACCGATTCACCTCCTTGATTGCATCAACAGTTTCTGAACAGCTTCTTACTAATCTGACTTCTATATTTACCGACTCCAAAGTTGAATGCTTTTGCCTTATCTCATCAAGAAAGTTTTCATCTGCAATGCTGCTGGACTCCTTTTCCTTTGCATCAATACCAACAATCTCCTCTGAAAAGTCAGGGCTTACGAGGAAGCGAATTATGTTTAGAGTGATACCAGGGTGTTCAGCCATGCGTAGACCATATGCCAGGGCTTCTTGGTCGTCATTTCCCCCAAAGAAAAGGACTGTTATAATGGAAGACACATTGCTGGCGGATACATGTGTGTTTCCACCAAGGCCACGGTCTACTAATATCCCAACTGAGCATTGTGCAGTCTCAAGAACCTTCTTGTTTACTGATCGAAAATCATTTCCAGTATTTTCGAGTACTCCATCGAACCTCTGGTGCTTGTGGAACGGAAGAATTATTATGGCAGCCCGTTTCCTTTCAGCAGTACCACATATGTCTTCGTGCATATCATGCATTGGTGAGATTGCAGTCATTGGACGGATGTAGACAGAGCTTAGTTGTCTAAAAGCCTCAAAAGCAACAATAATTTGATTAGAATCTGATTGTTTTCCTTTGTTCCAAAAGGGGATTCCATTGTTTCTTGCCTTGTGAGCCATAAGTATTGCAGATGGCCTTTCGGAAAGCTCCATGAGGTGCAATGCGTATATGCAGAGTTTTTCTTTCTTTTCAGTACCGCGCGAAGCCTCGATCAGATTAATCATTATGGGGATGTTTCGTACACTATAGAAACAGGCCAAAATCCGGAGCTGATTATTTGGATCTTCTCTCTTAATAGCTCTATGCTTGTAAATGCCATTGCTTGTTTTTTTATCAGGCCTATAGACAGCCATGAGCAAAGGTGTGGTTATAAAGGTTGTGAAGACCGCCATTAGAACCATGATTGCAAATGTTTGATCATTCAAAACCTGCAACATCAATCAGATAAACCAACGAAAATCCAGAAGCGCTAGAAATGGAAGGACTTAGAAAAGCAATTTACCTTTCTATCTTTACCAATGTTGAGGACAATGAGTTCCACCAAGCCTTTTGTGTTCATTAGGAACCCTAAAGCAAGAGCCTCGCTGAAATGCACTTTGCAAAGGAGTGCTACAGCAACAGTGCCAATAATTTTTCCAAAGCATGCTGTAGCTATAACCAAAGCCAGGAACCCCCAAGACTGAAGCCCTCGGATTGTGGCTATATCAGTCTTCAATCCACTAGAGACAAAGAACAATGGTAGAAAAAGACCTGAAACAAGATCCTCAATCTTTTCTACCAGGGCTCCAGCAAATGGCCCTTCCTTGGGGATCAAAACTCCAATAATGAAAGCACCAAAGAGGGCATGAATTCCAATAGCGTCTGTTGCAAATGCACCTATAAAAACAATTAACAGAGTAGCACACACATATATTTCCTTCACGGGCTCACCATTAGAGCAGCGCTTCTGCATCCGGTCAAAGATCTGCGGAACAATTAATACGCAGACAAGGACAAAGCCACATCCACACAGTAAGACCCACAGTGATACAAGGGGAGAACGCCCCTTTCCAGAAAGGCAAATGGCAAGGGCAAGAAGAATCCATGCCGCCACATCATTTACAGCCGCAGCTGACATTGCCATACGCCCAACATCGGTGGTTAAAAGCTTGAGTTCAGCCAAAATACGGGCCAAGACAGGAAAAGCAGTAATAGAAAAAGCCACGCCCATGAAAACAAGGAATGCACCCTCATCTACACCTTTAGAAATAGTTGCACGGAGGACATATGAAGTTCCAATTCCCAAAGCAAAAGGAAGGCTAACGCCTCCCACGGCTATTCCAAGAGCTTTCTTACCAGTCCGACGGAGGGCTTTTGGGTCTAACTCTATGCCTACCAGGAACAAAAAAAAGATAAGACCAATGTTGGCTAAAGTGTCCAACACAGTGAGACTCCTGGCTGGAAAAATTGTATTCAGGTAGTGCTTGTTCCTGCCCAAAGCAGATGGCCCGAGTATTATTCCTCCCTGCGAGAAAGATAAAACTTGTAAAAATATAAAAAGAAAAACATAAAAAAGAAAAAAACTATGTCTTGTATAAATTACAATAATCTCTGCGATGACTCGAGGTTGTCTCAGGGGCTTCAAAACAACAGCGAGAAGACGAGTGAGCAAAACCACAAGGCAAATCTGTAGGATGGCCAGAGGAAGGGCAAACTCAACAGGATTATCACCCTGGAAAACCCCATTAGAGGTAGGCTTCATGGCAGCAGGACATGCACTCGCGTCCATTGTTCACTTTGCTAAACCCTGAAGGGATTTGGAAAAATCATGACATAAGAATTTTCAGAAAAATAAACAAAGGACGAAGAAGATCATCATCAACCAACGATAATAACAACTCTTTACGCAAGTAACAACGTTGGAATCGACCAAAACTCCGTTTAATACGTTAAAACGAAAGCTTCATTCAGTTAGAGCTTACCAAAATCAATGCGGGATGGCCGTTCACTCAAATATCACCGCAACTGAATTCTTGATCTCAAGCAACACAAGTCAATCGCAGCAGTCTTGACAGACAGATTAATGTATCCGAATAAAGAAAACTTTTAAACTGAAATTGGGTAATGTAGACAAGGTAGACGAGAATTAATAGGATTCAGGGTTGCACGTGTAAAACTGAAATTCTGTAATCTTCTACCGCGGCTAGCCACTCCATAACCATAATTATAAATGATCTATTTCCTCATGATCACCATAAATAAAACATTTGATCTTATCCGATAACATACATTTTCATAATCTAAATCATAATACTATATTTAAAGGTGAAGAAACTTTCCAAAACTGATACTTGAATGGCTATTCACTTTATCTAGTTCTCCGACACAGGTCAACTCAGAGTCATATTCCTTTTATTTCTTCAGCTATAGTTGGATAGCTATTGGTTTATACCAAATAAATAACACATAATTATTCCTATTTCAATTTTTATATATTTAATATATAGCCGTAAATTTATTCAATTATGTAAGTCTATATATAATACTTGAAAAAAAAATTCATATATAATCCCTCTTTTTATCCCATAAAAAGGGGTAAGAGAATTTGAGTAGCATACTGTCACCCTATTCTAATGTTCACAATTTCTCGGAGCTAACAAACTTTAACATTACCCATCAATCTTCCGTACGACATGATACAAAAAAATTTTAATTTAATTTAAGTTTTTTTAGATGAAATTTAGTTTGGATAATATGATATAGGCCAAAGGACTATTTCCCACCCATAGTTTGAGGCGGAAACAAAGTCTCATCCTCCAAGTTTCAAAAGCCCAGTCTCTTACCCATAAAAATATTTTTTATAATTTTTATACTCAAATAACTAAAATACCCTTTTAAAAAATAAATATTTATAATAAAATTGTAAAATAATTTTAAAAAATATTTAAAATATTTAAAAACATGTACAAAAAAGTTAAAAAATATATTAAAAATTTTGAAAAATTTAAAAAATTTGAAATAGCCACCGCCGCCAGTGTCGCGGTGGTGACCGTTTCCGATCATCTGGTTTCAGGGGAGGCCAGATCTGACCTTTCCGTTCTGGCCGCCTCAGTTTTGGAAGAGGCGGCCAAATCTGGCCGTCTCGGCGAAAAATATAGGCCAGAAACGGTCGCTGGGACCAAGACTGGTCATTTTCGATCGTTTTCGACAACTTCTTTTGGCAAAGGTGGCCAGATCTGGCTGCCTCTGTAAAAACTGAGACGGCCAGATTTGGCCGCCTCCACCGAACGGGGAGGTCAGAAACCAAGTGGCTGTTTTCAGCCACTTGGCTCCGTCAACGGCGGACACTGCCGCAGTATTGACGACAATGGTTGCTTTAAAATTTTAAAAAATTTTTAATATATATTTTAATATATTTTATATTTTATATTTTTTATAAAATTTTAATCCTAAAATGACAATATTTTCCCTAAAGTGTTACTATTTTCTATTTTATTTAATATTAACTTATTTTTAGGGGTGAGAGACTGAACTTTTGAAACTTAGAGGGTGAAATTTTATCGCCGTCTCAAACTATGGGTGGAAAATAGTCCTTTGGCCTATGATATAACTCAAAACTAAATTAGATTGCATAAAGATGAACACAAAAATAATCTGATCTAATCTATATATTTTAAAAAATATTTCAGTAGTGTAATTTGTTAGGCACAAGTTGAAAAGATTTTAAAAAATAAATATTAACAACAATTTTTATATGTTACATATAATTGCATCTTCGTGTGTGTAGGCAGCTGATAAATAAGACAAAGTTGTGTTATGGCCACTCCACGGCCATAATTATAAATGATCTATTCCCACTCGAGGTGGGCAGAAAACCAAAAGCAAACTGAAATTATCAGTTGTCCAATGATCCATTTTCAATCCAGAATCAATGTTCGCGATGTCAACTTGGGCACTATATTTTTAGGAATTGGAACGATTTCAATTCCTATTTTAAGTTAGGAAAACCGAAATTAGAACTTAAAATCAAAATTAGAAGATAAATTGGATACGTAGAAATAAATAACTAAAACTAGAAATAGAACCGAAACCTAAACATTAAATAGAGCACAACTAAATTGAATTGGGATAGGACATCTGAAACTGAAATTGGAACTACAATCTAAATACTCTATAGACCATAACTCAAATTGAATTGAGATTAAATATCTCGAAGGGAGGTTTTGGTTTTGATTAAGGTTAAATTCAAATCGAATATATTCAAATTTGTTTTTAAGTCTAAAATGAATTGTTTAAATTTGAATACGAACATAAACTTTAACTATAATTTTAAAAATCAGCAAATACGAGTCCAAACATAAACTGTACGAACCGAACACCAATATAAATCCGAACTTAAATTAAAATTTTTTTAATTATATTAAATATAAATATGAATTAAATACGAATAGGAACACTAATATGAATCGAATACGAATCTAAAATTTACTATAAAAATATTTGGTAAACACGAATCCAAATAGTATGAAACGAGTTCGAATATAAATATGTGCATGTTTGTGTTTAATTCAATTTGAATATAATCCTAGTTTCGATTATGAAACATGTTATTACATATGCTGATTCCAAAAACGTAAAAATCAATCGGTTTCAATTTTGATTCTAATTTTAATTTCAATTTTTACGATTTTGGTAGAGTATCCATACCCACTCACCCCTAATTCCAAAAAGGACTCTAGCCAATCCACACAGGCCTAAGTCACATACCCTCTTTATCTACTGCTGTAACCGGATGTCTATCATTTTATACCAAATAAAAAGCAAATAATTATCAAAATTTCAAATTGTGAATATTCAAAATATAAAATCTAAGTGTATTTAATTATCTAATTGCCCATTTAATTCCTTCTCTTATTCATAAATACAAAGTATGACTGAAGTACGAGAATTTTGACCTACATACTATCTCTTTGCCTGAACAATTTGCATTGATTATAAGGCCAAATGATTATTTTCCCAAGATTTGATAAAATGACATGCATACCCTTTAAATTTGAAAATGTTATTTTACCATTCATTTGTAAAATTTTGCATAAAATGATTGAAAAGAGAAAAAATTCTTCAAACTAAACAACATGTTACCCTCAAGATTTTCATTAAATGATTTTTTGTACCTTTAATTTTATTAAAAATAATAAAAAATTGTTAATATAAATACACATAGAAATATTAATGATATATAATTGTACATATGAAAGTGAAAGGGTTTTAAAATTAAAAAAAGTTAGAGGTTTTCTGAAATTTTTAAAATTTTAAAATGTTTTTTAATAATTTTAAAAATAATAATTATACTCTAAAAAAATTGAACAAAAAATTTTAAATTAAGTTGTAAATTTAATATAACAAACTCTTAGAGTATAATGTATTTTTAAAATATGTGAAAGTATTACTGTAACATTTAAACCTCAAAAACAAAAAATAATTAATTATATTTTTATTATAATAGTTGAATAAAATGATATAAATACTTTTTAAGGTTATTTGGATAAACAGGTTAAAAAATAATTTTTTCAAACTTGAGTTAAAACTTGTTATTTCATCCAACCTTGGGTAGGAAATAGTTATTTGGTCTCACAATTTGTTACACTAAAACCAAGTTTATTTTTAAAGTATGGCACATGATTTGATCTGGGAATACTAATGGTAATCATAATGGCGCATTATTTTAAAGACAAATAAAATCAAGTGACAATTGAAGGGTTTCTGGATTAAGAAACCCTTTTATTCAATATTTATTTCCTGCTGAGTTGAACAATCTGGCAGTACAGCCCATCAAAACAACACTGGTTAAAATCCAAATCCAGACAATTCAAAAGGCAGCAAACTAATTACCAAAAAAAAAAAAAAAAGGCAGCAAACTAATTTGATTCCAAGTCTTTGTCTTCAGACAAGTCTTCCAGCAACTCAGCAGCTAAATCTGGAGATAACTGATCACTGAATTGTTGAATAACCAATACTGACGTAGTTGAAAAATCCGATGAAGTCAGTAAGCACCCTACAGGTCCCAGTTCTGGGCAATCAGTCCTCCTATTTAAGGTTAAGGCTAGTTCACCTTCAGGTTTTCTACCCACCAGCAAAAGATTGCACCTTCGGCTTACCTCACGGATTACACAAATGGTTTCTGCAGCATTTCTTACAGTTTTCTCTTCATATATTATGGAGAGATCTTGAGATAATTTCATTCTAAACTCAGACAGAACCTCTTCATCCACTGACTTCAATTGGGTGCTGGAACTTTCAGCTACATCAACTTTAACTATATCCTGGTTAGTCTCAGGTTCCAGTAAGAAGCGAATGACCATTAAACTGATACCAGGGTGCTCAGCCATTCGAGCTCCATAAGCAAGGGCTTCGCGATCATCACAGCCCCCAAAGAAAAGAACTGCAACAAAATAGGAAGCTTTAGAAGCAGATACATGAGTGGTTCCACCAAGTCCGCGATCAATCAGAATTCCAACTGAACAAGGCGCGTTCTCAAGGACTCTTTGGTTGACCCATCGGATATCAGATCGAGTAGTCTCCAGAGAACCATCCAACTTTTGGTGCTTATGGAATGGAAGAATTATAATTGCAGCTCTCTTCCTCTCAGCTGTGGCGCAAATGTCCTCATGAATGTCAGTCATGGAAGAGATTGCAGTCATTGGCCGGACAGAAACGTGGCTCAGTTGTTCAAAAGCTTCAAATGCCACTCCAATGTGATCAGAATCTGATTTTCTGCCCTTCTGCCAAAATGGTAACCCATTTTTTCTTGCCTTGTGAACCATTAAGATAGCAGATGACCTCTCAGAGAGCTCCATGAGGTGCATTGCATATACACGAACGGCTTGAGAATTCCGCATCCCCCGAGATGCCTCAAAGAGATTAATCATGGATGGAATGTTTCTTGCACTATGAAAACAAGCCAAAATCCGAAATTGGGCTTTTGAATCTTTCCTTTCAATAGTCCTATGCTTGTAATCGACAATTCTTACCCTTCTAGCTGGCTTATATACAGCCGTAACAAGAGGTGTAGTGATGAATGTGGTGAAGAGAGCCATTAGAACCATAATGGTAAATACTTGATCATTCAGGACCTGAAAATACAGACACAGAACATTATATTCTTTAGAAAAGGTAATGACCATTATAAAAGACGGTAAAAACACAAAGCACCTTTCTGTCTTTACCAATGTTAAGCACAATGAGTTCCACCAAGCCTTTAGTATTCATAAGAAGCCCCAGTGCAAGAGCTTCATGGAGAGGCACTTTGCAAGAAAGAGACACCAAAAGGGTGCCAACAATCTTTCCAAAACATGCTGTTAAAATAACCAAAACCAATAGGCCCCATGATTGGAGCCCTTCAATTGTAGCCACATTTGTCTTCAGTCCACTTGAAACAAAGTACAGTGGCAGAAATATACCAGACACAAGATCCTCCACTTTTTCCACAAGGACACCTGCAAATGGACCTTCCTTGGGGATAAGCACTCCAATCACAAAAGCACCAAACATGGCATGAATTCCGATAGCATCAGTGAGAAACCCCGCAGCTAGAACAGCAGCTAATGCAGCACAAATATATGTTTCCTTTACTGGCTCACCTTCATGGCATTGGCAAGCCATCCAATCAAAGACTCGTGGAACAATGATTATTGAACAAATGACAAAAGTACAACCACTTAATAAAACCCAAAATGGAACAAGAGGAGAATGACTGGAGCCAGAGAGGGCAATGGCAAGGGCAAGCAGAATCCACGCAGCCATATCATTAACTGCCGCAGCTGACATTGCCATTCTGCCCACATCAGTGGTTAAAAGCTTCAGCTCAGCCAAAATACGGGCTAAGACAGGGAAGGCAGTTATAGACAGGGCCACGCCCATGAAAACAAGGAATGAGGTACCATTCACGCCTTTAGAGATAGTTTCCTTGAGAACAAAAGATGTACCAATTCCTAATGCAAAAGGAAGGCCAATTCCTGCAATAGCAATGCCAAGGGCCTTTTTCCCAGTTTGGCGAAGAAACCTAAGATTCAATTCTAAACCCACAAGGAACATGAAGAAAATAAGGCCAAAATTTGCCAAAGTATCCAACACAGTTAGACTCTTAGATGGGAATAGAGTTTGCAGGTAACTCTTGCTTCGACCCAGCACCGATGGTCCAAGTAAAATTCCTCCCTGAACACATGAAAACCATGTAAAAGAAATCAGGTTTCCTGGAAAATTCCAACAGTAGAAGTATTCTGAAATGAAAATCAAGATGACAAAGTTGTAGGTTTTTAACAAGATGTTGACTTTCACTAATATTATCCATCCCTACTACTTTATGTTTCATAGTAATAACCAAATCACACAATAATACCCGGAAAACAAAAACAGCAAATGGGATTCTACAATTTCTACATTTAACACAATTAAAGCACATCAAGGTGCGGGATTTAAATACAAAGCAAAGTTTAAAATAATTCTGCTTATTAGTTACCAACCAAGAAAGGAACTTTAGACTTACTATAATTTCAGCAACCACGCGTGGCTGTCTTAATGGTCTTAGAAGAAAAGCGATGCCTCTTGTGAGAACAATCACCAAACATATTTGCAAACTGGCAAGAGGAAGTGCAAAATTAAGAGGATTATCACCCTGTAGTATGCCATTTGAAGTAGACTTCATTGGAGAAGGACACGTCTGTCCTAGTGTAGTGTTCAAACCCATTTCACCCAAAATAACAACACAGAAAATTGCAGTTTCACTTCAGTCCTTGCAGAAACAGAAATGAGCTTAAATCTTCAGACTTCAGAGATTGGCGAGCATGAACAGAGGAAACTTCGTTCAGCCTTTTAAGAAACGTCAAAAGAATACTTTCTTCCTGTGCCTAGTTGCGCTTGCGCTGTAATTTACAGCAGAGTAATTTCATGTCCCACCACATGTTTGACCTTGAAACATTTTCGATCCCCAAAATGCAGAAATCCTATTTTTGTGAAGGCCGAATGACATGTTGCCACTAAAAGTTTCGCTTAATGACAGATTGTTATCTGAAAAAGTTTTAAAAATCAAACACATGCTTTTTTTCTTATGAAAAGACTAAAATATCTTTTATAATATTCAAAACAAATTTAAAATAAAATCATATTAAAATAATAATAATAATAAATTAATAAAACTTAATAAAATTTGAATAAAAATTTTAAAAATAAAATAAATAATTAAAAAATAACTACCCTCGCCGATATAAACCTATCAAGTAGTTAAAAATGATCATTAGATTTTATTGACAATTGAACTTAGCCGCCACGATGGCGGAAGAGGCCAAATCTGGCCTCCTCTGCCATCAGAGAAGACTAGAAACAATCGGCAATGATGGTTACTTTTTAATTAATTATTTTATTTTTTAAAATTTTTATTAATTTATTAAATTTATATTATTATTTTAAATTTTAATTTAATTTTTTTTATAAAATTTATTTTAATTTTAATTTAAAAAGATAAAAATGCCCCTCTAACTTTAATCAATTGATGAGGATATATTTTTTAAACTTTTACGAATAATAATTTGTCATTAAGTGAAATCTTAGATGATAATATATCATTCGATCTTTTATAAACCTAAAGTCTAACTTTATCGAAAAGTGTAATTACTACATTAATTTTACCTATTCAATTTTTTAAAAGGCCAAAGAACATATTCTCACCTAAGGTTTCTTAAATGATAAAGTGTCATCGAAAAATTTTAAAAAAATATCTTTCTAAATAGTCAATCGTTAGATTTAATTAGTCAAATGAATATTTTTTCTTTTTAAAATTAAAAGAAAATAATAATTAAATTTAATTTAATTTATAAAAATATTTAAAATATAATATTAAAATAATAATAATAAAAAAAAATAGTCATCACTGTCAGCAGCATCATCGACAGCGATGGCCTCCAAAAATTTAATCAAGTGGTTAAAAATAACCACTTACTTACATTAGTTGTCAAAATTTGACAGTCTCAATAGTAGAAGCAGTCAGATCCAATTGTCAAAGATCTGACAAATACCGCTAAATCTGATCATCTCAACTATTAAGAAAACCAAATTCAATCACTAATCCAATTAAGTGGCCATTTTAGGCCAGTTGGTTAGATATTTGCTAGTGATGGTAATCGCTTTTTAAAATTTTTTTTATTTTTATTTTTTTAAAATTTTAATTATTATTTTATATTAGATTTTATTTTAATATTAATATTATTTTTTTTAGAGGGAATTTTGGTCCTTTATTACAAAATATTAAAAAATTTAGAAGAAAGATGAATATTTAGCTTTCTAAAGGTGAGACTTTAACATTTAAGAAAACTTCAGATAGGAATTAGTCATTTAGCCTTTTTAAAATTATTATATCCTCTTAAATTAACAAAATTTTAAAATATTTTTTTTTTCCTATCAAATTTGCATCAATACGTGGCATGTGTTAGTGTCTTCAGCACTTTGGAAAAGTTTGGCTGACTCCTACCATCACTATTATTACCACTAAGCCACCATCCTTTTACACTAACAAGCTACTCCATGCTTTCAACCAACTTTGAAGACCACCTTCTCTCTGGCATCCACTATTGCTCATTTCTCTATCACATCCAACTCTGCCCAAACTCATTTATAATAGGTTTTTATCACATCAAGTCAAAATAAAATCGTCACTTTAACGTAATCAAAAGAAATGTTTTTGACCCACCATAAAATAAATAAAGAGTCGTAATTCAAATTGTATTTAGAAAAATATAACAAGATGTGAGAGACTCATGTAAATGTGAGAGACTCATGTAATCCAATTCGAAGAGCTGACCTCCCTTTGTAATTTATTGTAATTACCTCTCATGTTCTCCAATTTTCCATTTAACCACTCAATGCAGTATATTATTCATACAAAAAGCGAAAAAAAAAAAAAAAAACAAAGATAAATAAATCCAACAACTTAAATTACAATTAGGGAATGTGTACGTACATTTTAATATGGGACTTCCAAAATAACATTTTCAATAAGTTAAAGCATTAAATTACGATATGAGAAATATACTAATGCTACAAGGATTAAACTATAGGCTTGGAATAGCAACATGCAAACAACCCCAAACCAACTTATTGTTAATCACTAACAAAATAAGCGATCTAAAACTAATCTACAATAGATAATAGGAGAAACCAAAAATTCAATCCATTCTAAATTGACTTATTGGACTAAACTAATCTAACTAAGTTACCTTAAATCACTTTTGTAGGCTATCACGATTGTATATAGCGAATGCAATAGGCCTTTAAATTCTTATGTGACTTTAGTAAACGAGTTATAGTCTCTTAAAAGTTTCCAACAATGTTATCCATAAACATCATAAACTTATAAAATAAATTCAATTTAGGATATACAACAAATAATCAATGTAAAACTCATCAGCTTCATCCCAAGCCAAAAGTGATTTGAAACCTAACACCATTACTTTATTGATCCTCAAAACATACTTTTCTTTCCACTAACCCAGAATTGAACCTTCATAATAGATTCATGTATGCATTCACACGCATAAGTGACTGAATATAATTTTATGAAAAAATACATCCACTTTGACAAATCTTCCACTCACTTTCACTCTACAATATATACTTAGATGTTGTAAAACTCTTATTATATTTGTTTCTATTATTACTAATACTATTACTACTAAATACACATAAGTTTTTTTTTTTTTTTCTCTTTCAAGGCTCCAACAGATGTTTCACTAAGTTATAAATTGGTTTTTTTACAAGAACGATAACAATTGTAATGTCATCGCCAATTACTCAACAAGTCACTAACTCAATGTGTTTTGCATATTCTTATCTTAAGTCACTATTCAACATGAAAATCGCTTATAGTGGACATACCAATCCCCAATCTATTGGCCAACTTAGACATCAGAGTAATTGAATTATTTTAACTTATATAAATTTCATTAGATATAGGAATCTAAGTAATATGCACTTTTAACCATTTTTAGATAAGCGTCAAGTTAATATAGGGGTTTTTAATTGTCACTCGCACTTATAGAAGGAAACACAAACATCCCACAAGTTATGTTTTCAATCATTCTTATCTCGATCCTAAGAATCTCAATTTTATGGTGTCAACTTCTTTTTATACTTCTGAATCAAAATAAAACCAAATTGTTTATACACTAATCATTTATCAAAATTTGAATCAAATTGTCAACACTCAACAAAACATAAAAAAGATTTACACAACAACAAGTTATTGACACTCACAGGAGAAAAAAAAAAAAATTACTCAAAACAAATGTATACTTTTCAAACCTAGTCTTAAATTTTCCTTTATCCCCAATTTATCATCAACATTGTCCTCATTGGTGGATGAGATATAAATAAAAGCAAACTTTAAAACTACTTCCATGAGTTGTTTGAGGTGTTCACTCAAGCATGTGCATTGAAATTTGAAACAAAAGCAAATCCTCCACAACCAATGCTAAAAAAACACCTTCAAGCAATCATTAGATACATCAATTCAACAAAATTATAACAATAAATTACAAAGAACAAGTCATAATTTTTTTTTTAAGATAAAGGGTGTCACAGTGGGAATTTTCCTCGTTGTGGTGACTAGATTTTGGAATTCAACCCTTTTCATGGTGTTGTAATAAAAATTTCTTGTTGCAACAACTAGTTACTGCCTTGTTTCGTTTCCTTATGCCAATTTTCATCCTTAGTTATGTTTTCCAATAAAACTTGGACGTGTAACACTTTACCACACTAAAATTAAAACCTCATGTCATAACGAAAAGAAAAAAAATCAAACAAAAACAATTGGATTGCCTCTTAATAAGCGCTTAGTTTATAGTCATTAGCTCAACTACCATGCTCGATATTCAGATCGAGGCCTCTCTATGCTCAGTTGTACCTTCCATATATGGCTTAAGTCATTCTTCGTTCATAACGAATGTTCCTTGTGACTCATGGTAGATTTCAACAACTCCACTGGGTTATCTTTTTGTCACTTAAAAAGGACCAGTATTTGTGATCGTTTCTTCCTTAGAATAAGTCAATGTCGAGAGTTGAAAAGGACCACTTTTTATCTAACCTCGATTGTTTGTCATTTTTTTGGTCATTCAAAAGTTTAGGTCTTAGTTTTACTTTTGGTGGCCCATTTTTTCTGATCCTATGCTTGTTAATACATTTATTCAATGGTGGCTTCATATCTCTATATCTTTTATGACATCTTTTCGTCTCTTCTAGCTCATCCACTCGGAGGCAAACCATTTTTTCTTTAGGAACCTTTATGGCTTCAAAGACCTTAAAGGTGACCATCTCATCTTTTGCTCTTAAGTTCAGTTCCTTTTTGTTTACATTGATGAGGGCTCTTCCAATTACCAAAAATGGTATGCCCAAGATGAGTGGAACCTCTTTATCTTCCTTCATATCTAGTACTACAAAATCTATAAGAAAGATAAACTTGACCACTTTGATTGAAAGGTCCTCTACAATCATCCTAGGGTACGTGTACAACCAATCTGCTAGTTGGAGTTTCATAGAGATTGGTTTCATTATGCCAATACTTAATTTCTTGTAAACAAAAAGAGATATTAGATTTATATTTGCGCCTAGATCACATAACACTTTGTCAAAATAAATATTTCCTATGATGCAAGCGATAGTAGAACTCCTTGGATCCTTTAATTTTTTGGTGGAAGCTTTTTCTATATGATTACTTTGCACTCCTCATTTAGCCTCATCGTCTCTCCCTTGCATAATTTCCTTTTCTTTGATAAGCTCTCCTTTATAAACTTGGTCTACATGAGTATTTATTACAAAGCATTTGCAAAAGGAATATTAACATGCAAAATTCTCAATATATCAAGGAATTTAAGCTTATCCTCTTTTGGTTTGTTTAGGCATTGTGGGAATGGTACGGGTGGTGCTTCTTCACATAAAGACACTAAAAATTTTGCTTCTCATAAAGCTTTTGCCTTCTTCCACTTCGAGATCTATACCTTTTCATCTTTCTTTCCCTTTTTAATGGGTTATACCTCTTTTTTAGCCTTTTCTTCAACTTGTTATGCTTTTTTTTTTTTTAATTTTGCTTATGGTTCTTCTAATACCATCCAACTTCTCAAGGTGATTGCCATTCCCTAGGATTTGTCTTTGTATGGCTCAGTAAAGACTCTTAAGGTCTTTTAGCTACTTTTTGTGCTAATTGCCCTATTTGAATCTCAAAATTTTTTTATTGAAGCTTCTTGATTTCTAAAGTTTGATCTCGTTTCTTCTATGAGACTTGTCATCTGTTGCATGAAGCTTGTGCTTTTTTTTTCATGAATTTTGTGAACATCTCTTTAAGTTCGATTTCCTTTCTTTGGGTGCCTGATATGGAACACTATTTCTCTGTCCCCCTTAATTGTTCTAGGAAAAATTGGGATGGTTTCTCCATCCTAGATTGTATGTGTTAGAGTAGGGGTTGTTTTAAACATTTGCCCTTAGTTGATTCCCCATGTAATTTACTTGCTCATCTTTGGATGTAGCAAAGTTATTCCCAACTTGGTAGTCGATGTTTGCATGGTTACCTACATATAATTCACAAGTTATAAAAGAAGATTGAATGGAATTTACTTGCATACCTCCTATTTGTTTCTATAATGCATTTATTTATACAGATACGATTGTCAAGACATATAAGTCGTGTACTCTCATTGCTCTTCTATTACGGTTATTGATTCTTTTATCATTGTTTTTTCCCATGACTTCTAGTAACTCATTGACATCCTTTTTTTAGACCAAACCTTAAGTAATAAAATCTTAATCACTCTTTACTTTGATATACTTCATACAAATATTCTTTGAATAAAGTCCTAGTCACTTTTTACTTTGATTATTACTTTATACAAATATTTTTTAATAGGTTTCTCTCATCGCATAAAGTCTTAGTTGATATGGACCAAGACATCATTAAAAAATTATGGAAGAATAAAGTGTGTCAGGTTACTAAATCAAATATTGAGGGTGAAATTGTTATTCTTTTAACTAAATAATAAACTATCAAATATATGAAAAAAAGTTTGATCTACTAAACTGTTTTATCAGAGTTTCTGAAGAATAATAATAACAATAATGAGAAATTAGAAGTCAAACTTATATGAGAATTATTCGTGTACATCTACCATGAATGAAATGATAACCCATTGTTTCCTTTTTCTAATGGTGTCCCTTTATCACACCCACAGAAAATTAGAAGTCAAGAAAGCTCCCTGCCTTGAGTTTATGGAAAATACGATATTAAAAAAATAAAATTAAATATACGTAATTTTAAATATGAAATTAATTATTTAAATATATTTTATTATATAATTAAATAATTTTAAATTATATATAAAAATTATAGTAATTAAAAAATATGACCCTTAAAGCACTAAAAATAATGGTATAAATCACCACTGAACCATCCACTTGAATGATGTAGTGCAGAAACTTTTGCTTTTCCCGTCACATGAATCCTTAAATTGCCACATTAATTTATTTGCATTGAAAAGATTCTTGCCCACAATGACATTTGATTAAATAATGATTTGAAACCTTCTGATTGAAGTTAAGTTTTGATTCGGTCGAATTTGATAAAATTTATTTTCAAATTTGATTAAAATGAGTTTAATATTGTTAAATTTAAAGTTTGATGAATAAGTTTAAAACATTTTTTAATTCTATCTTATTCAATGTTGGTTTTTCAAATGCAATTCGATCTCGTACTTACACATTGCCTTAGGTGGTGTCTAGTTTTACCTCGCTCAATTTGGCATCAAAACAACTTTTTACTATCACTACTAGAACCAAATATAATGCTAAAAGAACAAGATCTTCAGACTTACACCAAAAGAAATTGATCACATGCGATTCCCTTATGCAGAAATTGATCCTGAGAGAGAAACAATTCGACCATGGCCAGTATACTGTTGTACTACCAACACTGAAGCTGATGTTGAGAAATCAGGAGATATCAGCAAACTGCCAACCGGTCCAAGTTCTGGGCAATGACTCTTCACATGGAACGCCGCTGCGGCCCGGCCCTCAGGAGCTCGACCCACCAGAAACATGTGGCATTTGTTAAACTGGCTTACTAGCTCAACAGTTTCTGCAGTGTTCCTGACTACTCTTTCTACATAAGTAAGCGAGTCTACATCTGCAAATTTTCTTTTAACTTCAGCGAGAGAGTTCTCATCTTCAGAAACATGGGACTGGTCTTTCGTCTCAATCTCCCCGGAAATATCAGGGCTTGGAAGGAATCGAATGACAGTGAGACTAATGCCAGGGTGCTCAGCCATGCGTGCACCATAAGCAAGGGCTTCCTGATCATCGTTTCCACCAAAAAACAAGACTGTCATAACGGAAGAAACATTGCTTGCTGAAACATGTGTGTTCCCACCAAGCCCCCGGTCTACTAAGATCCCCACTGAGCATGGAGCGCTCTCAAGAACTTTTTTAGTGACCAAACGAAATTCGTTTCGAGTAGTCTCCAGGCTCCCATCGAGTCTCTGGTGTTTATGAAACGGGAGAATTATTATTGATGCCCGTTTCCTTTCAGCACTTCCAATAATGTCTTCGTGCATATCATGCATCGGTGAGATTGCCGTCATTGGTCGGATAGAGACACGGCTCAATTGTCTAAAAGCCTCGAAAGCAACAACAACTTGATCAGCATGTGAGTTTTTGCCTTCGTTCCAAAAGGGTATCCCGTTTTTTCTTGCCTTGTGGACCATAAGTATTGCAGATGGTCTTTCAGAGAGTTCCATGAGGTGCAGTGCGTAAACACAGAGGCCTTCTTTCTTTTCAGTCCCACGTGAAGCCTCAATCAGATTAATGATTGTGGGGAGATTTCTTGAAGCATAGAAACAGGCCATTATCCTGAACTGAGAATCCGCATCTTTCCTCTTAACAGTTCTGTGCTTGTAAAGGGCATTGCTCGCTCTTTTATCAGGCTTATAAACCGCCATGACTAAAGGTGTTGTTATAAATGTTGTGAAGACCGCCATCAGAACCATGATTGCAAATGTCTGATCATTCAACACCTGAAACATGAATTGAATAAATACAATTCAGATTCAGAAACCAAGCATAAATAACAAGAAAGGCTTAGCAAATGTACCTTTCTGTCTTTGCCAATGTTGAGGACAATGAGTTCCACCAAGCCTTTCGTATTCATTAAAAAGCCCAGTGCTAGAGATTCCCGTACTGGCACTTTGCATAAAACGGACACTATTACAGTGCCAATCACCTTTCCAAAGCATGATGTAACTATGACCAAAATAAGGAATCCCCAAGACTGTCCACGAATGGTGGCAATATTTGTCTTCAATCCACTTGAAACAAAGTATAATGGGAGAAAAAGACCAGACACAAGATCCTCAACTTTTTCTACCAAGGCACCAACAAATGCCCCGTCCTTTGGGACCAAAACACCAATTATAAATGCCCCAAAGAGTGCATGTATTCCAATAACATCAGTCACAAATCCCGCTAGCAAAACAATAGACAGAGTAGCACAAACATACAATTCATCCACAGGCTCCCCCTCAGGGCATCGCTGCTGCATCCATCTGAAGATAGGCGGGACAATTAATATGCAAATGCAGACAAAACCACACCCGCACAAAAGAACCCATAAAGATACAAGGGGAGACCGCCCCGATCCTGAGAAGGCAATGGCAAGAGCAAGTAAAATCCAGGCGGCCACGTCATTAACAGCCGCAGCTGACATGGCCATACGCCCGACATCAGTAGTTAAAAGCCTGAGTTCAGCTAAAATACGGGCCAGAACAGGAAATGCAGTAATAGAAAAAGCCACTCCCATGAATATAAGAAATGGAGGTCCACTTACACCTTTGGAAATGGATGCGCGGAGGGCAAATGAGGTTCCTATTCCCAATACAAAAGGTAAAGTGATGCCTCCCAGGGCAATGCCAAGAGCCTTTTTACCTGTTCGGCGAAGTGATTTTGGATCTAACTCTAAGCCTACAAGGAACAGAAAGAAGAGGAGGCCAAGGCTGGCTAACGTATCCAAGACAGTGTGACTCCTGGCAGGAAAAACTGTATTCAGATATGTCGTGTTCCTACCCAAAGCTGAAGGGCCAAGCAATATTCCTCCCTACAAAAACAAATAAAAAAGACGTACTAAGTTCTTCTTTGTTCACTGAAGCTGAAAACCGGAGCGACTTTGAACAAAATTTAGGCCATTCATTTAATTTTTTTTTTTTTTAATTTACTGAACTTTTCGAAAACTTAAAAATAGAGCTTAGAAAAAGTAGAAGAAGAAGAACAACTTACAACAATCTCTGCAATGACACGAGGCTGTCGAAGAGGCCTTAAAACTATAGCAAGAATGCGTGTGAGCAACACCACAAGACATATTTGAAGAATGGCAAGAGGAAGTGCATGATCAGAAGGAAAATCACCCTGAAACACCCCATTTGATGTAGCCTTCATTGCCTTACATGTCTCATTTTCAGCCATTATGCACCAATTTTTTTATCACTCAACAATCGAAGCAATAATATATCGCTCTTCCAACACTTATTTAGGCCCTGCAAAAAAACGAACATCACATGACTTGCTTTCGAAAATATGATGTCAAGGTGACAATTACCAGACCTAGAAACAAAATGGTTAAGGGAGACTTCAACTGTGATGAGATTCAAGTAGCTGAATCGATATAATTGACTTCCTGGAAATTATAGTGTCCAATCATCTTTTTTGCAAAATTATTACAATACAAAAATCCAGACAAGAGAAGTTTGAAAATAATACGTAAGAAATAACTTTTTCAACTTCGGAAAACATTTCTATGGCTATTTACATTCAATCTTATATTGGTGGTGGCCAGGATTGCCTGAAATCTCAACTTTCCTTTCAAAGGAAGTCACCTAATTCCAAAAGTTGCTGCAAGAGAAATATGCTGAAGCACCAGCGTTGAGGGGCTAAAATAAGACATCCCCGCTGATGCCAAATTTTTGGCTGATTCGAATTTCAGAGCAACCAGAAAAGAAGGCTTTCTTGACCAATGTGTATAATGTTCATGGATAGACAGTACACAAAAATAAAACATAGTAAAATCCAAGCTGTATCTCATCGTGTTACACGGCTAAATACAAAAATCAATAAGCGAAAACTTCTGCTCAGGATTCTGCAGATCTCATTTGAAACGTTGACAGCTAACAGGATGAACATATGTGACTGCTGCTGAATGAGAACGGGGAAAAGAACGAAATTCATGGGGGTGCTATGCTATGAAATGAAAATGGGTGAGAAAGATAGGGGCACTATTCTCTTTCCAGATGAAATTCATCAGCTACGTGGACATTAAACTTCACAAAACAAATGGGAAAATTGCATGCAATGTGTTTCAAAGACAGGAATGTCCCTATTCATCATATCAATTTTTTACGGCCAAATAAAATGCCCGAAGATACGGCTAGTTCTTTAATAATCCCTTCGTCAAGAGAACCATAACAACGGCAAAACACACCCCACCACCAACCCCCAATAAAAAAAAAAGAAAACAATAAAACTGGTGAACTGCGTATTATTTGCATGCTCTTCACGAGAGGAGAGAGAAGAAAAGAAAAAAAAAACTCGGAGTTTCCAAGGCTGAACTTTCCGTTTCTTGCTTATTGCTTATTGTATTTTCTCGATAACCAAACAGAATACGAGAACATAGGAGGAACAGACGAGAAGAGAAATGAATCACCTGTAGATAAATCTGAAGAAAGCATGCAAGTCTTTGAACTATTTTTGTTCCATGGCCACTGCTATAATCTCCTTGATGTAGTTTGAATGTTTAAGAATGGACATAAAAATAAGAAGCGGGGTTACATATATATACGAGTATGGAAATTACAAAAGAGAGAAGGGACTGTAATATTATCAGCTATGCCTTTGCGGAAGTGTGTGGAGAGTTTTGCCTGAATTTAATCAGATAGTTTGGTTTACAAGTTTTTTTTAGTAAGTTTTCTTATGGTAAGACTCAGCAAATTCAATTACATTTCAACTTCTAATTGGGGAATTAGTTATCATACCAAAAATAAAGCATGAAAAACTTTAGTTGCTTCTTTTCTAAGTGGCTGATTCCTCTTACATGAATTTCAAAATTTACACTTAACCTTATTAGAAGTGTTGATAGTGTAGATATGTCAAGGATGAACAATTTAAACTAAATTCTCAATTTATCCTTTCTTTAACAAACAGAGAATTTTTTGATAAGAATAACAATGAAAATATAGATAATTAAAATTTTCACATTGAGGGATATTATGTAAACATAAATAGATATATTCACAACCTATTTTCTTCCCAATTCCTCTCTTACTTTATATCTTCCAAAAGCTCTTAAATACTAAATTATTGTTAAAAGTTTTTAATGATTACTAATACTCCCTAACATCTAATAATATTCCATTGCTTTTTCGGGGGAACGAGAAGAAATTTTTTTTGGCTAGGATGGGAAGGGGAGTTTTCCCTGGATGGAGGGGACAAGGATTAGAGTATTTAGGCCCACCCCGCCTCGCTTCTATCCTTAACTATGTTTACTAAATGGTTATTTGATCATAATAAAATTAATATAAAGAAATATCAATCTGAGTATTAATAATTACGTATTTTCACGTGATTGAATATTATTTTATTTTTAATTTAAAGTCAACTAATCATATGATGACAAATCATCATTGATAAGTTAATTGATATTCATTAAGTGTATATAATAATCCTTTACTTGATAATAATAAGGTGTATGATTGAATTTGTCTGATTTTGATTAAGACTCGATTGGTTGCATATTGTTATACTGTTGAATTTATTATAATATTATATATTTAATTTATTACCATATATGATTGTATGTTTTGATTCTGTTCATATTTTTATTATGACATTTATTTAATTTATTACTTTATTTTGTTGTATTTCTTTGTATTAAGCAATTGAAATGACAAAATTTTATTCATTAAGTTTAAAAAAATCAAATTTTTATCTATTAAATGAAAATCAACTGTTAATTTTAATGATTAAAAGGTATTATATATATATATATATATTACAATAAAATATATTTAAGGTATAAACCTAACTTTTTCAAACTCAATTAGGTATAAACATTAATATTTTGTTATGTGATATTTGTACTTCAAACTTTTTCAAATTAAAAAAAAAAAAAAATACACTCATAAATTTTAGAAAATACCTTAAATTTCTTTCAAAAATTAAAACACTTCAAAAATTTCTAGAAAGGTACATTTTACCCCGACATATATCATTGTATCAAAATATCATGATAAATATATATTTAGGATATAAATGTTATTTTATTAAATTATAAGGGCAAATAGATAAATTTTCTATCTTATTTAAAAAATTATCATATTTACTCATATATTTAGAAAATATATTATAACCTCAGTAGTTTATAATAAGATATTTCTACCTCTTAATTTGATGTGTTTTTTTTTTTTTTTATATAATTATTATTTTTGAAACTATTAGAGACATATTAAAATTTTAAATACAGTAAACTTTTTTCAAATTTCAAATGAAAAAAGTTTGGATATCTCTACCTCTTAATTTGCCTCCATTTTTTCTTTCAAACGAAGAAAAATCCCAAACTTTTTTAAATTTAAAAACAAAATTCAAATTTCTTTAAATTAAAAAAAAAACACTTCAAACTTTTTTCAAATTTCAAAAAATCCTGAATTTTTAAAAATTTATAGTTTAATCCAAATATATAATTATTTATCATTAAACATAATAGTAAAATTTTTTATTATTTTTAATTTTCATTAGTATAAATTAAAAAACATTAAATAAAATTTAAGAGTAAAATATTATTTAATTTAAAAGTTTCCTTTTTTGGTTTTTCAAACTTACCAAATAAAATTTTTTCATTTCATTGAACATTGGGTATAATAAGTCTTTTGGCCTTTTCATTATTTTCATACATATATTCATTTTATTACTACGTAAACATGGATAACGTTACTTCAATGTACTTATCTTCGCTATTATTGAAGTAAAAATTTTAGGCTAAAGGACATTTTCCCACCCATAGTTTGAGGCGGGGACAGAGTCCCACCCGTCAAGTTTAGAAAGCCCAGATTCCCATCCGTTGACTGTTAAATCTAACAGTCAACAGTAAGTCCAAGGGCAATTTTGTCATTTTAAAATTAAAAATATTATAAAATAATATTAAAATATATTAAAATAATAAAAAAATTATAAATTATAAAAAAATATTTAAATTAAAAACTAGCCACCGCCATCGTGCCGGCAGCGGTGGCCGCAGCAAATAGCACCAGGTGGCCGTTCCGGCCACCTGGTTTCAAGGGAGGCCAGATCTGACCTCCCAAATCGACGGAGGCGGCCAGATCTGGCCGCCTCCTCTTTTAGCGAAGGTGCAAGATCTGACGGCCTCTGCCAGAAAAAAGGCCGAAAAAGGCCGGAGATGGTCGGCTTTGACCCCAATGGTCGTTTCCAGCTAAGGTTTCGGGCGGAGGTGGACAGATCGGCCGCCTCCGCCCAAAGAGGAGGCGGCCAGATCTGGCCGCCTCCGTCGATTAAGGAGGCCAACCAGGTGGCCGGAATGGCCACCTGGTGCTATTTATTGCGGCCACCGCCGCCGGCACGACGGCGGT
>JAJEJH010000035.1:600000-912852 GCA_026122585.1 Anacardium occidentale | reverse complement strand
TTGAATTTGTGCATGTGGAGGCCCCCCATTAGATTTTGATATGGAATGCAATAGTTCCTTCCTAGATTGTCCCTACTTCATTTATTTAGTGGTAACGAGAATTCAACTCTTATCTTGTTTATTTTCCAAGGTCAATATTTTATCCCATTTTAAAGATAAGATAAAATGTCACAATTTCATGTTAGGGATGAGATAAGCTCTAATGTATTTGTATATTCCTGGACTGAAACACAACACCCACAGCAAATATTGGAGAGAAGGCTGAAAGCCTAAAGAAAAGCAGTTAGTCTTTTTCAGTTTGTCCTTTCGATTCAGAAGAAGTTTTGTTGCTGTTTGGTCAGCTGCCTGTCAAGTCCCTTTCCTAATCCAACTTCAGTTGTGTTTTCCTCCTTATTTTATCCGGTATAAATTACATTTTCCTACCTAAAGTTTCGTTTAAAACCTTTTCCACCCCTGCATCGCATAGATCAATATTTTTCAACCAAAATCAAATTCCTTTAACAAAAAAATTAACTCAGTATTAAAAGGTTAAATTAAATTATCATGTTACTTTTAACCATTCACTTTTAAAATTATTATATCACCTACAAATTAATAAAAAACAAATAAATAATTTACATGTTAAGTTTAGATTACAACCCTCTTCTTTTACACTTTTTTGTTGCACGTCAACCTCCTACCACTATTGCCTTCTTCTTCTTCTTCTTCTCCCGCACCTCTCACCTCTTTGCCGCATATACACCTCCCCTCAGCATTGTCTTCTTCTTCTTCTTACTTCTCCATCTCTCACCTTTCCACTGCCATCTTCTTCACCTACAACTTCATCAAAACTAGTAAAATTATTCCAACTTCATCAGAACCCAATCCATCGATGACCTCTTTTAATTATTTCATTAGTTCTGGTGTATGTCTATGAGACTTTTTACTGTTATTGAAGTCACGGTATATCTTATAGTGAATCATTTAAAACAATTAATGAATTTTAATTGTTTAAGATAATAATTAGGTTTCAAAATCATAAAGATTAAATTATAAATTTTTAAACTGAAAAAATGATTAAACTATAACATTTAAATGTTAATAGGTGCTTACAATTATTAATCAGAGAAGATGAGACAACTATAGAAATCTAAATTTGACCTGTTCAACTAATAGAATGTTGGTTTGAGCTAGAATACACTAATTATTTGACTTTCCATTCACCAGTTCTTCCTAGTCCAACTTGGTTAAACTAGCTGAAAGTCCTACAAGAATGTGAAGTATATCCAACTCTCAATCAAGATTCAGTACACATCATAAATTTCTATGGTTATCTATTAGAATTTATTAGAATAGATATTGAATATACAATGTAAAATTCCCAAATGGAAATATGCATGTGGCGGCCTGTATATGGTCTTTTTTATTTTATTAAGAAAAGTATAATATATATGCATGTGGCTGTGTCATTTGGTCAACAAGAGGCAAGAATGATAATGGAAGTAAGATAAGAATTTAATGGTGAAAAAAAAAATGGGTTGCTTGGCTTGGATTGGTGAGAATATCAAATAATAAAACACCCACACAAACAAAATCATAACGCCAAAGAGGTCTCCATCGTAATAGCCTTACCATTATCTTCAGTTTGATGGTCAATATGGCTAGCTACCAGCAATCCATCGCCAAACACCACCGGAACTTTGCCTCTGGCCAGCCATGGCATCCTCCAGTTCCTGTTCCAATGCAGACTTTTGTCTCTACTTCATTTTCTATGGTCTGCAAAGATTCCAGTATCTTCTGTAGCTCAGCAATTTGTGCCTGAAAAATCACCAGCAACAACCCTAAATGAAACTACATTCGCCCAAGAGTCCGAATCTATATATATGGTTATCCCGGAGAAATTACAAGGGCGGTGCCTCCAATTTAAAGCATCTTGATCTCTGGGTCACCAGTTGATTTTGGACAGATTGGAGTTCCTGCAAGCAAAGAGCAGATCCGATGATGAATATTTCAGAAAATAAACAACCAACTTAATTTTCATCAACACAATGAACAAATGAATTGTGTCATCAAGAGCAGACCTTGGACAATTCACCATGAGTGTTTTTAACTTAATCAATTTTTCCTTGGAGCCTAGAATTTTCACCGTTGGCTTCTGCTAGTGACAATTTTAGAACTCTTTCCTCTTCTTTGATTGCATCAATATCAACTGTAACATCTTGTTCAGAAGGATTGTTCCCATTTCCATTAGAGTTCAAGATCAATGATTGAGGGAATTCCAACTTTTCAGATTTGGCTAAGGCGCAAGTCACAGAAGCTACGGCAGCTGCCGCTGCTCGTGACTGAAAAATCTTGGGGTGTGGAATGTCTCTTGGTCTGAGTTGCAAAAAGAATACGTAGATAAACGTACATGCATAGAAACCGTAGAAATTTTACAACAATGAAAAGGAAATCACAGAGAGATAGGGATTACATTGGCGTTAGTGTTAGAACCACCGCATTGAGATTTAATACAAATAGTTATATAATACAACATAACTCATTATTATATTTCCCATTTTAGCCACCAAAGCCAATCAGATGCTTGACTCCATCAATTACTGCTATGCAAACACTGAGCCCTGCTTATAATTTATATTTAGAATTCATATGGCATGGGATTGAAGTTTAACATTCCAACAAAAAAGTTAAAAGTAAACCGAACACCTTCATTTAGTAAGTTATACTGAATATAAAATGGATCAAAGAATACACCCAGGTCCAGAAAGCAGCAAGGGACTAGAAGCCTGTTATATCAGGTGTAGTAATACAATACATGAGAAAATAGAGTTGCTTGAAGCCATTAGAAGACAAAAGCCTGAGTAATCTGATTTTGAGTAAACCTATTTCCATGTTCATAAAGTAACTTTCAACTTAATTGAGGAAATACACCAGATAAACAAATTAACAAAATACATATAAAAACAATAAAGGACAACAGAAATATCCTAGAAAACATAACATGATCAAAGAATAGTGGTATCTATAAAGTAATATTTTAACATATTTTATGAAAATAATAAATTGGGACAAGGAGCCAACCATATTAATAATTCAAGACTTAAAATCACATCATTTATCTTAACTAATAGAAATGGATATTACATAACTACATAGCATGTTACCATTTGTATTTATATATAACAATGCTACTTTTCTCAGGAAAAAAATGTGTAATTCATTCACACCACAAGATATTGATGAAAACCAGCAACAATTTAGTGAAATACTGTTCTAAACTCAAATTCTGACCGAAAGATGCAGTAGTGAGCTGTTTATGGCGGTAATAGTTTTGTGTATCAAACTAAGGGTTTTCTTAAACCAGAATTATCACCAAAAGACAAAAGCTTGTCACATTAAAGCCTTTCATCATTCTGGCTTCAAAGTGTTTTAAATTCTTTTTTAAGAATATGCTCTTAAAATGTGGCTTAAAAAGAGATTAAAATCTGGCAATTGCACAAATTACTGACCTCACTAGCAAGTGGATCCCTGTCCTTCACATTTGTCAAGACCTTCCAAGCTAGCTTAGACATATCCAGAACAATGGTTTCTGGGCAGCCTGCAAAGAAAGATTAGATCAAGCATCCATAAATGGCATCATTATGCAAAAAAAGGCTTGAACCAAACAAATGCCAAGATAAATTTATATTCAACAATTTTCTACATACTGTTGCGGTTATCTCCACCACCAACAATAAACCAGTCACCATCAATTGCTATACCAGTATGACCTGCCCTAGGAGTTACCAAATCACCCTGTACATGCAAAAACCTCATCAGGCTGCAGAGTGGTGGGAAAGAGAGAACTCTAGCACTAATGAACCAACTATTATATCTTGTGATGAACTCCCATTTTAAAGGAGAAATAGTACTATTACAAACTGAAAGTACTGACTTACTAACGTCAAAATGACCACAAAACATAAGAAAAACATAGATGGTAAATACTTACTGCTTGCTAGTCAAGTACATGAAGATCACTAAAGAATATTGAATGGGAACTCCCACCTGCATGTACAGCTGCAGTGTGATCATATCTGGGAGCTGGGGGTGTCTGCCTATCAAAAGATATGAAAATGATGTAGAACACTTCTAAAAGCATGCATAGAGCTCCCTTTAATAGAACAAGAAATTCTTACATAGTCTCAATGGCTTCCCAAGTTATTGTCTCCAAATCAAGAACATGGACAACATTTAGCAATTTCCTACTTCTGTCTTCTCCGCCAAAGATAATTAGTCTAGAACCAACCAATGTCACAGAATGACCTCCACAAGCTGCCTAGAATAATCTCCACAGGCATACCAACAAATTTCTATTCAGAAAATAACTTTCAAAATTGGATCCCACAGGTATGAAATGAATTTGGTTCTTTTCATCGTTTAAAAAAAAAAATTACTGAAATTGTTATAAAGAAAAGCAAAAGAGCAAAACGATAAACTCTGTTAACTATATGTGAAGAATGATGATTTGGTAAAGCATAGCCACAAATAAGAGAGATAATTACTGCAACTTTTCCTGAAGTCTCCATGACACCACAGATGTTGGTTTCAAGATCAATATCCACACTACAAAAAACCAATTAGCATGACATATGTTCCAACCAACCATTTACAGCACATAATCACAGGCTCAAAAGCAATCGAAGGCCTCCAAAAGAAACAAACCTATGAGGCCAACAGAAGATTTCTTCGAATGGCTGCCAAAGATTAAGAGTTTGTTCCCCCATTTTATCTGCCAAAATAACTTAAATAAGCAAAACACAAAACAAATACATAATACCAAGGAATGCAGCATTGCACATAAGTATCATTACATACTGTGATCAGACATGGGTGGAAGAACTTCTTGTGAACCACTGTCTTCAGCCTTCTCAGCATTTAACTCAGTTTTGAGTTTTAGATTGGACCATACCACACTTCTAAGATCAAAAACCTATAATGATAACCAGGCAACATGCGACTTAGAACAAAGAATTTTTTTATACACAGAGTATACCTGAAAGTTAAATACCTGAACATCAGATAGATATCGACCATTACGACTTCCTCCAACAATGTATAGTTTCTCATTAGCCACTGCAGCAGCACGCTACGTGAAAATGCAAATAGCACAATAAGTATTTGACTCACAAACACAAAGCAAAAAAATAAAATAAGAATGCCCTTGTGGATAGTCAAAGATAGTGTAATTAACACAAGTGATCCAATACCCCAAAGGAAAAAAGAGGAACTTAATATCGCAGAAAGATGTAACTAACATGATATAAATTTAATGATTTTCGTTTCCACTACCTTGTTTCTAGGATCAGAATAAAATCCTCATTGTGTAAAGCATACTAAAATAAAACCACGTGCTTTTTTAAAGTTTATCTATTATTCAACATATAAGTTGATTTTGACAAAACTGTTGAATATTGATTCGATATAAGGTAACTAATAAAAATCTATTACAACAGCACTAACAAAGCCAAGAACCACATTAGACTAATAAATTAATATGGCATAATAGTGACTTTCACATTATAATAACAACATTGACAGTTTTGACTAAATCATCCACACTTTAGAATAGATCCCACCACCAGTTGCTTATAATACTCATGCATTAACCCTATCAATGGAAACAACCAACAATGAGTGCCACCATCTAAGCATAACCACGACCGAATAAAAATATGAAAGCAACCATATAGGATTCAAGTAATTTCACAACCTGATCTCGTAGACACAATGACTTGAACCAGAGACTTCGTCAAATTCCGGACCCTCTTGTTTACAATGAACGCCTCTATATTATCAACTTTAATCTTATTAACAAAGCCAATTTAAGCTAACTTCCCTTAAGAATTAATAAAATTACATCAATGAAACAAAAAGGTAAATAACAAGGACATCCCTCGGGGTTTCATGCACACGTAAAATAAAGGTTCCGCATGGAAATAACGCCACCATTAATTTTCATAGGTTAAAATTTATCATCACAACGATAAAACACACATGTAATTGGCACACGTCATCCTCTAATCAGCAATTGTCATTTGCTGACACACACTTTTCTGTTAATTTAAGTGAAACGATTTCTGTTAATTTAAGTGAAACGATGATCATATGAATGACAGTAAATAAATTCAGAGAAGATTTATAGACGATGAAATAGTTCAAAAAGATTCTTAACAGAAGTTTACATTAGTCAAGTACTTATAACCTCCAATTTCTTGAATTCGAATTTCCTTTTTATAATCTTCGTTTTTTCAGCAACCAAACAGAGACTCTAAGCCTTATTAATTTCACGAGTTCATATCTAAATTCAATAAACTTAACTGTTAAAAAGAAGCTCATCAAAGATCCAAATCCATACATGTTTCAAACTTCCACAAGCAGCACTGACCAGAATCTCAACTACAAATCCACAATATCGAAGACGGAGCGAGAAACGTACTTAAAGTGCTGAATTCTGAAGAAATCAGAGGCGTTTTTAACAAATAGATCTGGACAAAAAATGCGATCAGATTGACGAAATCGAATGGCGGTGATTCTCCAGTAAACCGAAGAGTTCTAGACACCAACACTGGAACAAGCCAAGCGATCCGTGTAGGGCTGGATAAGAGACGAACAGGTTCGGGCTCGTTTGTGAGCTCGCTTCGTTCGAGCGCGAAACGAGCTGAGCATACCCCGAACCGAACGCGAACCCAAGCTTGCATGATACTGTTTGGAAAAAACGAGTACGAACCTGAACTTGGAATGAAATGTTCGGTTAAAACGAACCGCTCGTTCTGTTTCGGAAATCCAGCTTGCACTCGCGTTTTTCTTCCACTCTTCCATTCCAAGCCAGAACCAGATTTCTTCCATTTCCATCTTCTCCTCTCTCTCGGAAATCCAGAGTCGACGACGACGAGGCGCACGCTGCACTGCACGCACCTGTTCGACCGGTCCCGTTCGTTTACCTCGTCGTGGCCGTTCCGTCTCGGTTGTAACTTGTAATCCAACTGCGCCGTGTGCTTGACCGCGACGAAGAAGTTGTGGTGGTTACGATAGGTTAGCAACAGTGTCGAGTCTTACGAACGAACTCGTCGCTAATGGCTCGGACGAATGCGAGCCCGAACTTTCAACCCAAACTATTCGCCGAACACGAACCGAACACAGACATTTGAGAAGCCCAACCGAAGCGAGCCCGACCAAGATCGTGTTCGGGCTCGGTTCGCTTCGTATCCAGCCCTAGATCCGTGTATGACTAAGAGTTTGAAGAGTCTTTGTACGGACAAACTTTGAAGTCAGAAACTTGTCCGTGCCTCCTTCTTTCTGTTTACATACACCCAGCGCCGAAAGATATTTTTTTCTTCTATCTTCTATCCGCTTATAATTTTATTTAAGATTAATAATAAAAATACTTGCTCTCTTTTTTTTAAATAGAAATAATTATTAAAAAATAATTTATTTCATATTTTCAATCAAAAGCCATGCAAAGATAAGAGTTACAATTCCTTTCTTCCTTCTTTTCTTCCAAGATTTAAATTTAAATTCATCATTTATCTCATAATGGCTTTGCAACAAGTAAATTAGCAAGAATATGAAGCAAAACTTCCAGGAATTTAATCAAGTAAATTTCAAATCTGAATCTACTAAGTTTTTTACCGCATTTAACCAATAGCAGAAAATGCCAGAAATTCCTACAGTCAAATTTTCGACAAAGGGGAAAGGCTTCAAGCGATAGCCAAAGAGCAGAGACCGCAAAGCCTTCATTTACAACAAAAGTAAATCGTTCGGGTCAGGTGGCCAATGACCATGAAACCCTCTGTCAAACAACCTGCAGCGATCAAGCCACCTTAATGCAGAAATGAAATGGTTACATTTTCTGTATTGCAGTTATTAAATGCATCAAGTCTATCAAAACAATCATCTGCAACAGGAACAACACTGGACAACAAAAACCTTGGGCTTAACCTAAAGCGTAGAATCCTACAAAAACATAAAAATCGACACTAGCTAAGTTTAGAACTTACAACAGAATAAGAAACAATTGAAGCTATCTATAACATAACTGTATATTAAGAAGAATCCCTATACGAAGCTCTGCCTCAATTACCTTAAAAAAATTTCCCCTTCTTTCTTTCTACTGCCATCACTGTTTTTCAGATTTCTCACCAACTCATTTTGTGAGAAAACATGCAGACAAGTTTTTAGTTCAGTAGCATGTACGTCAAAAGGAGGTCCATCAAAAGATTCTCAAAATAAGAATGGGCTGCAACACATGAAAATTAATCCATCAACCTCTCAGAAGCATATGCTACCTTCTGCCTTATCATGGACTCAGCTGCACGGATTGATCGCTGTGACCCTGAGATAGTTACTTTCCTGCAAACAGGAAACAAGACAGCAAAGACTAAGATCAGTGTTCAACGGAAATTAACAAACAAAACAGGTTCATTGTTCACTCTTATACCTATCAGTAGTTCCAGACATGAAATCACCTCTATCTGATACTTTTATCCTGGCTCCACTTACCTGAAAATTTGAAGTGTTTCGCTTTAGTGGACATGTAGCACTATCAAATAAATTATACTAATTCGCAATTACACACCTGACTAATTTCAATTATATTCCTCCCACCACGACCGACAACCAAACCAATGTGCTCATCCGCCACACCAATTGTCACTGAGTTACTTTGATCCTCCTAAAAATCAAAAGGCCTTCATTCAATAAATCAAAAAACATAAAAGCATTTGTCCTCAGATAAACAGTTATCAAAAGAGAAAATAACTGATGAGACTTGCTGTGATAATATAATCAGAATAAGGTCAACAGATTGAAATAAAACTTATCAAAGAATAATTTAGATACAACTTTACACATTCATATGGAAAGAAATCCACAATGAGAAAGGCTAAAACAGAATGCTAGTACACATTCTTAAAACTAGGGCTTCAGCTCGTGACTCGATTCAAATTATATCAAATAATTATTAAAATGATATCGTTTTGCCTATTATTAAATAAAACAACGTTGTTTTGATTGTTATTAAATATAACGACGTCAATTTGCCTGTTATTCAATAAAACGACATTGTTTTATCAACAAATTATGAATTCGAACCATGAATTCGAGCCACAAATTCAAACCATAGATTTAACCTATAAATTCGAGCAAAAATTGAACCAAATTCGAGCCAAATTATTTTCATTCGAATCACCCTTAACTTTGGCTCGATGAATTCAAATCAAACTATTTTTCATTCAAACTGAACTCAAGTCAAAGGTTATTTGAACTCGATTCAGTTTGAATCTACCCCTAATCAAAACAAGTATGAATTCCAGATCCTTTAAAGAACTAGGATCCAAACAGTCTTCCATCATTTACTAATGAAACTTCTTTAAAACTTATGCTTATTACCACCAAGCAGAAATCAACTTATGGGAAGATAAGCTTTAAAAAATATAGGCACAAAGAACTTCATCTCGTATGGCATACATTTACGATGATACATCACAAAAAACAGTCAGGTTTTCTACCTAGTAGAAGTTATATATCATTCAAGTCAAGGTAAGTGCTTAAAGAAACAAACAAGCATATTGTAGTACTACATGATTTTAAAGGATTCCATTTCCACCATTCTTTAAAAAAATCATTACAATTAAAAAAAGAGTATAAGATCCAGGACTTTCATCGCTGGGTCCCACTTCCTTGGAGCCCTCAATCATGTAGGACAGGTCCTAAATGCATCAATAATCAAAAAGTCTATTCATTCTAAATATACAAACTAGAATAAAAAGTTTAATATATTGGTTTGAACAATTGAAATAGATAAAAAATAAAGGACCACCAATCAGATTCAAACACCTTGTTATTTTGAAACTTTCTTCCAGCCACATTCGGTCCAGAGCTTACTGCATTGTGTGCCATTTGTGCAACAGGAGGCACACGGCCATATGGAATACCATGAAAACCAGAGAAGAAAATACCTAAAAGTTTAAATTAAAAAGAATTATTATATTTCATAAATAACATATAAATTTGATCTAATAATTCAAAGTGAACAAAGTTTCAGCAAACATTCAGTAACTCACATTAATCACAAACACATCTTATAAGTTACCTAAGAGAAATGACCATTAATAATTGTAAAGTACAAGACCATAGAACTGATTAACCACCAAACTTCCATTACAAATTCCATAACTGATATCCAGTACAAGACTTCAGATGAACCTTCTTAAATGATTTCAATTTCTAAGGTTACCAGCCAAAATTCAGTAAGATTAGAAGGCTGCAAATTCAGGATATGGTAATCTTCCTGAATTTATTTATTTCTTTATTAGAAGTATTTTATTCCACTGATTACCATATAGATAAGGCTGCATTCTTCTTTGATCTTGAAGACAACAGATAAGTAGAATATTGCAATAGTAGGGAAAAGAGTTTGGGGAAAAAATGGCAAAGAAAGAAAGGGGTGTAATGGATCTGACATGACACCAATATTAGCAGTAGTTCATGGTATAAACCGAAATATAGATGAGGTCTGAATAATTTTTTTCTTGCAAAATTATACCCTTTTTTAACTACTTCTATTAAACAAGATGATAGCTTAAATCAAATATATAATCCAGTGGGTTTGATGAGTGGTGACACCTATCACTTGCTTCCAAATGGTCTAGGGATAGGTTCTTCAAGGCCACCTACTGTTTGAAAAGTTTTCTACTTCCAATTGTTGTAGGGTCAGTAAAGTGTCCCAGTTTCAAACTCAAGTTGACAAAATCTGAATTAAATTTCACAGTCCACACCAAAGCCATAGAAGTAACTTAACATAAAATGACAAGGAATGGAGAAGAAGTATATGTAATGAGCATACTTTAAACCAAATGGCACAGATGAGGTAAATGATGAATGTAAAATTTAAAATAGCATACAGAAAATACAAACAAAAAAAAAGTGTGCAAATAAAACTATGATTGGTTGAATAAGATAATTAAAAAAGACACACCTGCATATGAAAAGGGGACACTCATAGTCTGTTTATAATGAGTGTCTTCCACTAGTTTAGACAGAATCAAATCAATTGCCCGCAACTGCTCATCAAGATTACCGCTTAGCGTAACTAACCGATCATTCAGCCCATAATAATTATGATCCAGAGGAGATATTTTAATGCCAGCTTGGGACTCCTCAATAAATGACCTGAATAAGGGCAAAATTAGATGTCAGGATCAACCTTTTTGCTTCATTCTTTCCTTCTTTTTTATTCGTTTTTCTTTCTTGGTTAAAGGTGCTCAAAAGAAAAAATATCAAATAATTAAAAATAACCAATCCAGGTATGTGCAAAAAGCTTACTAGGTTTTTACAATATCATTAATCTTACAACCAATGTCGGTATCCTATAGAATTTACATGCGATAGGTCTAAAGTTACTGGGTTGAAGACCCACTATTCTGATTCTCAGATCAGATGGTTTTATACATGAAAAGCAAAGAAATGATTAAGATCACACCACAAACACAAGCAGCCATCAACCAGCTCAAACATCTAAAAGTATAAAAATGAGAAATTTTCAATAGGAATAAATATCTATATGCTTATTTTTTCATCAGAGTTTCAAAAGCACAGCAACTGTACAATTTTTAAATCAGATAATACAAGAAGCAGTCTCCATACTTGATAGTGGCTCCTCCCTTGCCAATTATGCTACCACAAGAGCTATTTGGAACAATTAGTCTCACTTTTGTTCTTGTTCCAGCCTCATAATCATCTTCAGCATGAATCTGACCAAGAAAAAACTTGTATTAATAGCAGATTATAACAGATTTCATGGAATGATTCCTATGTCATAAAGAATACCTCACTCAGCAATTTATCAAGAACGAGTTCCACAGCCTTGAGAGTTTCATCAATTGTCCCAGAAATCATAATAATCCTATCAGTTGTTCCAGGGAAAAATTCATGACTGCGTGACAACTGGATTTTAGCCTGAGATTGTGACTGTAACTCAGTAATTGTAGAGCCACCTTTTCCTATGATCGCACCAGCTAAGGCATTTGACACAAGAAACCTAATATATGTCGGCTTCTCTGCAGGGTCTGGCAGAATCAAGAAAGATTATAAACAACTAGCAGAATAACAAGCTTGCATATATATATATATATATATATATATATCATCACTCAGCAAAAGAAGCTGGAGGTCATACAATTTTCAACTATAACAGCAATATCCACTGCTTAGGTCTCAACAGAAAACCAAACAAAATGTAAGAAATAATTAAAATTAAGCTATGACCAATAGAAATAAAGTCAAATTCAAAATCATTTACACATTACATAAAATGCAAAAAAACTTAATGCACCAGATTTGCTGTTTTAAAGTATAAAAACAGCACTTGCACTTAACTGCATATAGAACATCCTGTAAAGTATAGGAACCGGTTATAAATCAATTAGGAATGTTGTGTTACATGGTTCTTCTATAAATCAACTTGGAGTTCTTATTTTCATAAACTCATCTTCTAGCCAAAATTATGTTTACTTTGCGTACACATGGGACTTGCTCATTCTAACTGTGCAATAACAAAAATATTCAATTAAAATGCTCAACTTAACAATAATGAAATACAATATTAAAGAAGAATATACAAGAGATAGAATGAACAAGAAAAGATAATTTTATGAAAATAGGAACTCCAAGTTAATCATAATGAGCCAAAAAAATAATCATATTCTATAGTGCACTATAGAGCACGACCAGATTAGGTAAATTTCCAATGATCTTTGTAGCCAAATTATTTTTTCAAAACCAATTTAAAACAGATCCACAACTTACAGAAAACGGTCTGCCCTGAAAAACAGATACATTACTAAATGGAACAAAGCTCTAACTCAGACATTCTAGAATTTTACAAGTCCTAACATGTCATAGTCATAATGTCAAAAACCAGGGTCTTCTGCAGGCTAAAGCAGGTCTGCCTTTCCCTATTCAGTTAGATTAAAGATGTTGTCGTGCATGGAAAACCCAGGATGCTGGTGCACTAACTACCAATGGTTGACCATCATGAATTCACCTGAATTGAAAAAAGTGGAGAATACAACAAAGTTGGGGATGGTGACATCCCTTGCAGCCCCATCAATCACCAGGCTACATGTTCCTCCAGTTAAAAGTTCATGGGCTTGGTCCTATTATTTGCCAAAAGCTAGAGAGGATAAAAAGGGGAAACAAAAGGGAACCTATAATGGGAAAAAAAGAAAGGCATTATATATATATATATATTTGCAGGACAACCAATTTCTCAGGACAGCATATACATACCAGCCAATTAACAGTTTCAATTGCAATAAATCCACAACAAACAGCACAAATATAGTTAATACGGCCTATATTCCTGTATAGAACAAAGGTATGTAAATTTAAAGTCAATAAAGATTGACGCATTCCACACCAATAAAAAGATAGCTTTCTCAACATCCAAACAGAATCTTAGTCTAAAACCCACTTGTCTTTTCCTCTCCTCGGATCAAATGCCAAATTAGGGTTTCAATTTCAATTAAAATGAAACAAAACAAAACAAGTTCCAAAGAAGCTTTGCATCTACAATATAACCTTTACACCACAACACAATTCAAATACAAAACGTGCAAAGCCTAAAGAGCAAAGATCGGATCAGAGACCTGTGGGAAGCGACTTTGGTGGTGGCGGAGTTCGGTTCATCGCCAACTCCTCCAGCGACGACGCGTAGGACGACTCCGTCGATTCCATTCCTCGTCCTAAATAAAAAACCATTGCACACAAACCCTCACATTATCAATCAAAACAACCAAAAAAATCGCCACAAAACAAGAAGCGAAATAAATACATAAAAAATATATATATAAACAGAGATAGAGATTAATAATACTTTGTTTAAAAGCTGGCGAACAGAGCTTCGAGAAGCTGAGAATTGGAGAGTTCAATTCAATAATCTTTTAAAATTTTGAAATCTTTAGGGATTTGCAGCGCGGAGTTGTTGCGTTGTGAAGTGTCTGGCTATATGCGAGCGAGTGTGTGATGTGTTCTGATTGTTTTGTTTGGATTTGCGTAATATCTATCTATCTATTTATGTTTTTTGTTTTTTTGGCTCTTGTAGATAGAGAGAGTCGAGCTTGAAAGTCCTTTGTATTTTGTTATTGGCCAAAGAACTAATTCCTACTTAAGGTTTTCTAAATGATCCTCCCACCTACAAATTAAAAAAAATTAAATATTTATTTATTGTCTTTGATCAACAATTAATTATTAATTTTAATTAATAAAAATATTTTTATTTTTAAATTAAAAATTTTAAAATAAAAAATAATATAATTAATTTTATAAAATCATTAAAATATAAAATAATATTAAAATAATAATTTTAAAAATTTTAAAATATAATACATTATAAAAAAATACAATCACTGTCGCTAACAATGATGGACGCCAAAAAGCTAAACAAGTAACCAAATATGATCGTTTGATTTGTTTAACGATTAATTATAATCGTTTAGATGACAAAAACGACCAAATTTGGGTATCTCTATTATTAGAGACGGCAAGAGTTAGACATCTCTACTATAAAAAAATGATCAAAAACAAGCAACACATTTGAAACTGACTATTTTTTGTCATTTTCGGTGGTCACTTTTATTAAATCTTTAACAGCTATATCTGATCTTTAAATAAATTAAGTGGTTATTTCTAATTATATGGTTAGCTTTTTGGCATTCACCATCACTAAAAACACTATCAACAACAGTGATTGTGTTTTCTAATATTTTATTTATTTATTTATTTTTAAAATTTTAAAGATTTTTTATTAATTTTTTAAATTTATTATTTTTATATTATAGTTTATTTTGATATTAACATTATTTATATTTTATTAAAGGGTATTTTAGTCATTTTATTAAATAGTTAATAAAGTTAGAAGGATTTTAATTACCAGGTAAGTGTTTGATTTTTCAAACGTTTTTGGGTGGGAATGTTAGTTGGATAAACCTTGGGTGGGACTTAGTCGTTTGGCCTTTATTATTCCATCAAGCTTTTGCACACATAATTTCTACGACGAGTGCTCTTCGCTTGTTCATCTTTCTTCCACCGAAATCTAGTTAGAAGTGAAAAGCAATGATAAAGTTATAATGGATAATGATTAATATATTACTTATTTTTATAAGTATTATTCAAATACATCAAGGGAGCATAAAAATTGATAATAGTCAAATTGTTAAAAAAATTATAATTTATTTTGAATTGGGCTGATCAAACAAATTAGTGTGAATTAGTTTTTTTAAATAAATGATATGTTATAAATTGGTTTGAATAATTTCAGACTGAATCGACTCACAATTTATTTATATATATATCTTATTTCATTCTCTCTCATTTTATATTTTAATATATATATATATATATATAAATAAAATTATTATTATATAATTTAATATTATCTTAACTCTAATCCTAATCCTCTTTATAATTGATTTTTTCTTGTTATCACTCTACTTTTCAATAATTTTTGTTGAAACACATTTAACTTACTGTTAATTCAGGTATTATTTTTTTATAGGCCAAACGACTTATTTCCACCCAAAGCTTTCGTAATAACCCTTTCATTAAAAAACTTTTAAAAAACCAAATTTTCACCTTTAATTAAATTTAATAGTTAAATTTGATGGTAATTTTATAAAATAAGTAAAATATAAAATAATATTAAATAAAATATTTTTAAAATAAAAATAAAATAATTTTTTTTAAAAAGTCGTCATCGTCAACATGGTTACCTTAAACCTAATCAGGTGGTAGAAAATGGTCGATTAATTCTATCGATGGTTGAATTTTGTTGTCTCTGTTATCAAAGATGACTAGAAATGGTTAACCATCTTCAAACCAATCGTTTCCAATCTTGTTTGATTTGATTGCCTCTATTAATTATTTGATGACCAGATTTAGCCATTTCAACCATTAAGGCAGTTAAATATGAATATTAATCCAATCAGATGATCATTTTTTATCATTTTTATTTTATTTTGTTAATATTATTTTATATTAAAATTTATTTTAATATTTATATTATTTATATTTTTAATAAAGGGAATTCTAATTATTTCATAAAAAAATATTAATAAAATTAGATGAGAAGATTTTTGGTGGGAATTGTCATCTAGGGAAACTTTTTGTGGGAAAAGGCAATTGGCCTTTTTTATATTTGATTTTATGATATTGAGATGTATTAAAAAGATTATTTTTGTTTTCTCAGCTATATGATTAATCGGTTATAAAGAATCATTAATTAAAAAAAAATTATTGATAGGCGGGTCTATTGAATAAAAAACTATAAAATAATAAAAAATTAATTTATTCTATATTGATGTTTATTATAATAACTGTAAAAGTTTTTTTAATATTAGTATAAAATATAGTTAAATGTGTCAAATTAATCTACAATAAATATGATTCCATTAAATTAAAAAAAAAACATACACAAATTATATTAATATTAGAAATACAAAAATCATTTCTTTATTTTGCTTTTTTCACTTTCTCAAAACTAATAAAATTACATTTATAACCCTACTAATCCACAATAAATATGGATCAATTTGATCAAAAAACATTTTCTATTGTAATTTCGATAGACACAAACAGTAAACCAAACCATACTATATCATACTAAACCATAATTTTTCATTTTGATTTTGTTTGATTTGAATCATAAAATAGTTTGGTTTACGTTCAGATTTTGTCATTTGAACTGAAAAATTTTCAATTCACACAAAACCGTACCATGCACACCCTTGCCACAAATTGGAAACGGCCCTTGATTCATAGGGCACAAAATCTCCAGTGAGCCCATTTTTTCCGAGCTGCTTGTTGTTGTTACAGTTATGGGCCAACCCAAACACTCTTTAGCCTATACTGCTACCGTGGCTGGAAGGCTCTACCAGGGCCGAGCCAGCTCAGGCCTTTTAACGATACACTTAACTCTAAAGGCCTCATCGAGCGACAATCCAACTTCCAGCTACCATTCCACTTTCCAGCTCGTTTTGTTATGCCTTCAGTTTCAGATAAGAAAAAAAAAAAAAAAAAAAAACCTGAAACCACGTAAACACTTTGAAACGAATTTAAATGGCAGCACTGAGCTCTTCTTCACCTTGTATAAGGTCACATACAGTTTTATTTCCTTTCAATAAGACCCGTACAACTTCAAACTTTCCTAGCCTCAAAAACGTTCTGTACTACGACCATCAGAAGAGGTCCTCGTTTCGCGTTTCGGCTGCCTTCTCGAACTCGAAAGCTCGTTTCGTTGCCCGGCGCCAAGAAACCGTCGCGGTTCGCCAGCTCCAGCGGCCTCTAAGTAATGTTAGCAATTTGAATTTCATGAGTTAAACTGTTTTGTTTATTGAATGTTGTTCTGTCGGTAGATTTAATTTCATTCCCTAGTAGTTTAATTAATGATAGAGAGACCCTTGGATTTTTAATTAAAATGTATGTATTTGTTTGATGGGTGGGGTGCAGTTGAGTATATGAGCTTGCCGGCGAGCCAGTACTCGGTGTTGGATGCTGAGAGGATAGAGAGAGTGGATGATAACACTTTCAGATGTTATGTATATAGGCTCAAATTCTTTGCGTTTGAAGTTTGCCCTGTTTTGCTGGTTAGAGTTGAAGAGCAGCCCAATGGTTGCTGCATTAAGCTCTTGTCCTGCAAGGTTAGCGTGTACACCTCGCTTACTCTTTTAATTTTACACTATTTTCTTTAGTTTATGTTGTTATCTGTTTGCAAAAAAATTAAGGCTTGGCGGGACATGTTGTTCTTGTTAATCTTCTTTTTTCGGGCAACTTTTCACTTTTAGTTTTGTTCATTTAACTAGGTTTACTCAGGGAGGTTTATGATGAAACTTTAACTAGCAGTGTAAGGGAAATTGATAATTCGATAGGACCTTGAATTGTAAGATTATGCAGGAAAGCTGCACCAATTAAGAAATCAATATCTGTGGCATTGCGCCAAAAGATTCCTGTGATACTACAGCATTTGGTTCTTTAACTACTTTGATAATTGAATTCTAAAAAAAAAGTTAATCCCAATCCCCTTTAACCCTACTATTTATTCATTTCATGTCCTAACCTGAATTAGATTCCTAATCAATTTGGTAATCCAGAATTTAATTGGTAATTATTAAATCATGACGTTGTAAATTTAGCCTGAAAATAGCCTTAGGCGGAATCCAACATTTGCTTCTGTCTCCTCTTGATCATCCTGACCGGACAATTCTTTCCCCTTATCCTCCTCGGCAATGAGCACACTCGAAATGAGCATTGGAGCAAATGTGGTTAGGTGTGTAAGTTTCATCACACCAAAAATGTTGGTTTTGAGCTCACCGAACATGCATCTTTTTTAGCAACAAATTAATGTTGTAGTGATCTCATCATTGTTAAAGGGTTGTTGTACTAATGAAGCCGAAGTTCGATTACTGGTAGTTGCAGTTGCTAACTGGGGTTGGGCAAGATTTTGGAATGCATTCGGGTCTCAAATAGGGGAGTTGTCTCCTATTTTCCTAGTTGTCGTAGATTGGGTAGACTAGGTCAGAAAATCTTTGTTGTTAATCTTTCTGTGCCTTCTCCAAATATCTCATCCTTGATAAACCTTGCCAACTCCATCACCCAAACCAAGTCTTGCAGATTATGCAGCTTCATTTGCCTCTTTATTTCTTCCCACAACCCATTTAAAAAGTTCCCCAGATAGGCTTGTTTTATCAGTTTGGGGACCATCCATGCCACTTACTTAAATTTCTGCATTTACTCTTCCACGGTAGTGGTTTTCTAGTGGGCTGCCAACTTCTCATAGGGATTGTTGGCTTGCCATCTCTCGAATCTATGCACTAATTTTGTTGAAAAAGTTGCCCAGTCCATAGCCAAGAATTTTCCCTTTATCCACCTTGACCAATGAACCATAGCTCATTCCATGCAAATAAACACCAGTTGCACTCTCAATTTTGGCAGCATGATTGTTGACCTTGAAATATTGCTTGGCTCAGCACACCCATCTGATCAGATGATGACCACTAAAGCTTGGGAGTTCCACCTTTTTTACTGTTAGTTTTTGGTTCTCTCCATGATGGCTAATGGGTTAAAGTTGTGAAAGTTGTGCAATTGAGTGTGACAGTGTCGCCTAATAAGTTGGTTGTGTGTGAAGGAAATTGTAAACCTTGTGCAAAATTGCAACTTGGTAAGTTTGTGGTGCAGCTAGGTGTAAAGTTGGAGTATGTTGTGGTTGGCTGTGGCAGCATGTGACATCGCCATGTGCTGGAAAGTTGGTAGCTTGAGACGAGGACATGAGCTTTTCTTGACAATGTGCGATAATTTGGGCAATTCTTGATGAGTGTGGCAGGAGGCAAATTTTGCATAGATGCGGCAAAATCTTAGGTTGTTGCGGTAGAATCATTCTGGTGTTGTACCGTCAGACTTAAGTTAGCAATCATCTCCCTTAACGTGACAATGTCAGAAAGCTTTCCTTCAGCTGCCTTAAGTTGCTTGTTGCAATTAACCTACTCCTTTTTCCATAATTCTTTCATCTCTTTCATGTTTTTTCTTTTTTTTTTTTCCAAGGAATCATTCGGTTGTCCATGCATGTAGTAACTATCGATCCACCAAAAAGGAAAAAAAATTGTTTGCAAATCAAGCCTTAATACCAATTGATAGGACGCTGATTGTAAGGATTTGTACTTGTTGATTATAATGAAATAAATCTTAAATTTATTAAATGAATATGAATTTTATTGAATGAAAGGATGATTACAATTAAAAAACTCAATATCTTTGATGTTATGTCAAGAGATTCTGATGATATTGCACCACCATGTTACAGAGTTACTCTGATAATTAAATTCTCAAAAGTTAATTCCAATCCCCCTAATGCCTAATAGTTATTTGATTCAAATCCTAACCTAAATTGGATTTTTAATCAACTCAGTAATCCATAATCTAATTGATAATTATTACATCACCCCTAATTCTAATCTTGTACATATATATTAAATTGCCCCATTTCCTAATCACATTTATTTCCTAATCTGGTAAATATTTATTAATTCTCCCCTTGTTTCCTAGCCTTGCAAATAATTATTAAATCACGACAATGTCAATTTCTAAAATTATCCCTATGACAGGATCTACCATAATTTTATCCCAAAATATTAATTAGGATTTTAACAGGAGACCAATTGCGATAACCTGCTACACAGTGTGAGGTAGCTATTTCCATTTTATAAATCCAGCCGCTTCCTTTGGGATGAGAGGGATTTAATTTCATGTTGTTTTATTGACAAGAAGTCTTTATGCCATAAGCTGCTATATTCTATTTATATATTGCAGTTCATTTTATTTAAACATGCCACATTGAGGGTCATATGCGTATTTATATGGATATTATTTCATGATATCTATCTATTGGATTTTTGGCAGCTTGAGGGCTCACCAATTGTGGAAGCGCAGAATGACAAGTTTGATGGTAAGCACAACTTGGATTTTACATCTTAAAAGGATCAAGTCGAATACTTTTAGTGCCTTTGTTTTGTAGTTGTTATGATGAATAATAGATATAGTCATATACGAGCTTACAAAAATACTTAAAATATTTTGATGAGATGATTCTGACACTTTGATTGAAATTGGTTTTTATCTTGTTATTGTTTGATATATTTGACTAGTGATATGAGTATAATTTTGCTAAGTAGATTCAAAAAGCTAACCCCGACTTTGATCTGTTTTTCAGTTTGGAGAATTCTTATATATGTAATTTTCCTATATCACTTTTGGCAGAAACAAGTTAGTTAGGAGTTTTCTGTTTGCAGGAATTAGTCTTGAAGCCATAGTTTTGTAAAATAGAATTGTAATCATTCATAGCTGGAAAGTATTTTAGTATTGAAAGGGTTTAACTACCATAATGAAATTTTTAGAATGAATATTATTCAATTTAGTTGAGACTGGTCCTGTTCAATTGCCATTTAATTCATACAACTTGCTCCAGCTTCAGTCTGGTGACATTTCAATACCATCATTGTATCCTGTGATTGGACAGAAAATAGAGGTGTGTCCTGGTTGTATGTGATCAAGGGCATTGATATTCTTTTGTAATCCTGCAAAGTCACAATATAATGAGTGTCTTTTGAGGAACCAAAACCATATTGGGTTGAGTCTTTAAGTTTATCAGCAAGGCTTTTCATGTTTCATTTACACTAACGTGGTCTGGCAACTCAGCTTCTATGGTAAACAGAATTTCATGTGATAACAAGAACAGCAACTCAGCAGTACAACAGCTAACTTCAGATGCAATCATTGAGGTAATCTAGATCTAGCATTTTGATCTGTTATAGTTGTACTATAACAACTAGTAAATGTCCCATATGTTCTGAATATTATTTCTGTCTTCCTTATCTGTGATTTAGGTGAGCATTGAGATTCCTTTTGCATTTAGAGCCCTTCCAGTGGAAACAATAGAATCAACTGGGACACAAGTTTTAGAGCAAATACTTAAACTTATGCTTCCGCGCTTTATGGCTCAGGTTTGTGGAAATAATTGTTGCATTTTCTTTTAACCAAATTAAAAGTTAAGCACAATGTTTTCTAGTCACTAGTTAGGTAGTGTGAGTTTTGGTTATATTCCATCATATGTTCTCAATTTGTTTGCAGGTTGACATTCATGAAAAAATTTAATGAAACTGATATACTCCTAATTATTTCTCTGTTCTCTAAATCCCCAAGTAGATGAGATGAAATATTTTCATCTTAATCGAGTTGGAAAAATAGGACCAGAATTTTTGAGCAAAAGTATTTGTAAGCGTGAGTAAACACATTTATCCTCACTCCAAATGATTGAGAAGAGGATTTAATTTTTTTCAGTAATTTTCAAGTGGTATATATTAGAAGGATGAGGATTTTTTTTTTTTTGGGTAATTTTCAAGTGGTTTGTATATAAAGGATGCGCATTACAACTAATTGTGAGTTAAGATGAATTGTTGGTGGCTGGTTTGAACCAGGTTTGTATTACTTGTAGCATTTCATACATGCAGACATACAGATCTTGAAATTTTTGAAAACTTCTTGGGTTAATGTAAAATGTCACTGATCTTGGTAGACCAGCTAACATGAAGTTGAGCTACCTCACAGGTGTAGAATTTAATTTAATTAATTTATTTTTTAATCCTGATGCATTTTTCACATTTTAGCTCGTAAAAGACTATCAAGCATGGGCTACTGGCAATACCTCAAGGCAGCCCCTAGGAACCGGTGAGATTTGAAATTGCAAAGAGCAAGATTGGCTAGTACCAATTGTGAATCTGTGAGCTTCTTCAACTGAATCTGTTCCTTTTAAAGTTTATACTGTATGTTCTAGGTTCACTATTTTGTCCATGCTATAGGTTGTTTATTCAGAGAGAAGAAACATTCTTTTTTATGGGTAGCTTGTTGCAGGCTCAGTTCTGCAGCAACCTTTCACGTTCTTCTAAATTTCAGAAGGTGCATTTCTTATCCGATTCTATAATAAAATTACTAAGATTTCAGAAAGAAAGTGGTTGCAGTGTGTCTAACATAACAACATTTTGCAGAAGTATCCAAGTAAAAATTATTTTCAGAGAAAAAAAAAAAAAAGGGTACCAAATTTCTTCTCAGCATAAATCAAATTGCAAAATAAAAGCGGAAATATTAAATTTCTGATACTGAATGAGGGTTGTTTATTCGGATACTAAGTCTAGGGGTGGATTTGAATCCATTTGGTTTGAGTTTGATAGTGGACTCGTTCAAACTCAAAAAACTACCTACTGTAGGTTGAGTTTAGGATCAAGCTTGACCATAGCAACCATTGCCATATCGAATTTGAGCTCATAATTTTTTATAATTTATGGAGCTCAAAACTAGATTCGAGCTCAAACTCCTAAATTATCAGCCAAGTTCCCAGGTCCCTGCTAAAGATTTATTTTTCCTTTAAGCCACCTTGAATTGGGCTCGGTTAAGCAGTCATTAACCAAATGAAATTCCACCCCATCAAGTTTGGCCCAGTCAGCATTATAGCAAAAATCATAAAAATTGTAATTTTGAAAAAGAAAATTATTTTATAATTATATGGACAGTATTTTAAAATTGGACTTGCGTTTGATTGAGTGAATAAAAGGAAAATCGTGAAGTTATAATTTGGTGGGTCAATATGTAGCTTTACTTAGAATATTAGCTGCAAATTTTAATAATTTAGATGGCTATTTTTCATAAAAAAGAAAAATTACAATGTGATAATTATAAGGTTAAACTTTTAGCACCGAAATGCAATACCAATCTTAATTATCTTCGGAGAAATTTTATCTAAACAAAGGTGTCACATATGGTTTGCTTTCATTTTCAAATCATTATCTCTTGTAGTCATTTTTTTTTTTTTTTTTATTCCCACCCACGATTTCCCTAAATGATAATTCTTAGTTAAAAATTTTTAAAAAGTTAAATATTTACCTATTAAACAAAACTTTGCTAATTTTATCAATGTTTTTAACAAAATGACTAAAATATTTTTTACTCCAAAATAAATAATATTAATATTTAAATAAATTTTGTTATAATAATAATGTTTTTAAAAATTTTTTAAAAAATAAAATAAAAAACAGTTACCACTATCTAAAGCGTCATTGATGGTAATAGTTGTCGTAAATCAAATCAGGTGATAAAGGTCATTTAGTTCAATTAATAATTAGATATGACTGTTTCGATGGCAGGAATGGTCAAATCTAGTCACTTCCGCTATAAAAATGATTAGAAATAACATGTTTTAAACATATTAGTTTTCCCTGATTACATAGACGATTAGTTTTGGTCACTTCTATTAGATTTTTAGTGGTTAGATCTGACAATCTTACTGTTATCGAGGTTTTCAGATCTGACTGCCAATCGCCAGCTACCTGATTAAGTTTTATCATTATCAATGATGGTAATTATTTTTTAAAAATTTTATTTTTACTAATTTTTAATATTATTTTATATTTTAATTATTTGTATAAAGTTAATTTTATAATTTTTTAACGTTTTTATTCAAAAAGATAAAAATATCTTTTTAATTAGTTAAATTTAATTGTTAACCGTTAAATTTAATTATTAATTTTAGTCAATAAATATCTATTTGGTTTTTTAAAAATTTTTAGATGCGAATTTATCATTAAAGGAAAACTTGGGTGGGAATTGACTAAATTGTCATTTTATAGTCAAAATGTATGTTTACATGAAAACAATATTATACGTATACACATCTAATCAACTTACACTTATCAAGTTGTGTTAATATGTGTAAGGCTTACCATAATGTTGTCGAAAATTCAATTTGACCCTAAATTAGCTAATGGAAAATAATTATTTTTCACCCAAAGTTTATTAAAATGATAAATTATTATTCATCAACAAATTTTAATTAAAACATTTATCTATCAGTCGAGAAAATAGTTAGAATTTTTAAAATCAAAATACAAATTAACCTTTCAAAATTTAAATACTTTTGCTTATATCTAAAGCTCTAACTCTTGGAAATTTGTCTCTCAAATTCAAAAAAACTTATAAACCCTTAAATGGGGGAAAATGTATTTCATTCAAGAATATAAAATAATTAAAAGATATGATAAATAATAGATAACATTAAAAGATACCAAAAATATTAAAATAATATAAAATAATCATTAGAAAATGTATAAACCCTAAAATATATAAAAATGTTTACAATTATTTTTAAATTTTGAAAAAATATTAGTGACTCTCATTGTCATTACTGATAATAGTCATCGAAAAATATCTTAAGTAATCGGAAACCATCCGATCACAGAGGCAGTAAGAGCCGGTTGCCTCCATTAAGAATAACAATTGTCGTTCGTTGGCTGCCTCAATGGTGTTAAGTGACTGGATTTTTTTTAACCATTATTAATGAAAAAAACAATTAAATCTAATCTTATGTAAAATATGACAACTAGATTTAATCATCTAGTGAACAATGTAGTCTTTTCCAACCTCTTAGATGAAATGTCAATGGCCACCATTACTTTTTTTTGTAAAATAATTTTGTATATATTTTAATAATTTTTTATTTTTAAAATTTTTTATTAGAAATACAAAAATCTTTTTTATCCATTAATACTTAATAATATTGTTAAATTTAATGATTAATTTTAATTAATGAATATAACTTTTGACTAATATTTGTTGACAAATAAAATTTGTTGTTTTAACAAACGTTGGGTGAAACGTAGTCATGCTTTCATTAATTAATTAGAGAGCAAAATTCTACTTTATTAATTAAACGTAATTTGGTCAAATAATTAGAAAATGCTGTTTTTTTGTTTTAGATATCATCTCTCTAAATTAAACTCAATAAATTATTGTATACAAATCAATCAATATCATGATGTAACATCATATTGATTTATATTTGTAGTATTTTTTTTTCTTCCATAATATATAATAACTATTTTCTTTTTATATTTTATTTTCTTTTTTCTCCTTTTTATTGATTGGATAATTGACATACATACATCTACACACACACACACGCATATATATATATATATATATATATATTCCTTTGATAGGGACCAGACATTGGCAAACCCCAAAATGATATTAAATATTTTGCATGGACCCAACCAAGCCCTAAATTTCTACACACAATTGTTAGAAGTCTATCAACACCTTAGGATTCTAATCTTCAACCAATGTGATTTGCTTCCTAAAAAGCCAACAAACTCTGGCCAAATTATTCATACAATCAGTTCCATTGGTTGGGAAATACTTGCTTGGCTTCTTGTTGGGCATGGCGTTCTGCGAAAACCCTAGAAAACGAAATGAAAGGATTTAGAGGAGACCATGTGCATGGAGATCCAAGAATGGAATGACATTTACCTAATATTTCTTCACTGTTTTGGCTATTTCCCATGATCTTGTCATCGTTCTTATGGATTTTTTTCAATTATTGTCCTCCCCTTACGGCTGCTGCTTTCTTATCTTACCTAATCCCACATGCAGTTTCGTTTTAGGGTTCATAATTTCCTCTTGTAAGTCTTAATAATACGATCTATATATGAAATTCAGTTAATGGCCAAACTTTAGATTTCTTTTTGTTACGTACCTGAATTTATTTCTTTACTTGGTAAAGTCCAAATGAATAAAGATAGGAGCTCAACATTCTCTGGAAGTGTGGAAACAGTAGTTAGACGAAGAAGGAAGGAAGCAAGATGAAAAAGGAAGCAACCCCCGAGTGTGTCGCCATACCATTGTAAGCCTGCTCAACGTGGGCTCCAATGAGAGCAGCATGTGCTTTTTTTTTTTTTTTCTTCTCTGTCGTCAACTTAAAATGTTGATAGATATTACTGCTTGAGGCTGAGACCTCTGCATCCTTCCAAGCATGAAGAAGACAACAAAAGTTAACCGACCAAATTTTCAGAGATCTCAGAAGAGATGCAACTGCAATGGCAAACTGGGGTGTATGAGAATAGAGGATTACATAAGAATTATCTTAAAATAAGGGAAAAGACTCTTAAAAAATTATATTTGTACTTACTAAATTGTAAAGTTCTCTTCAAAATCAAGTTCTTTTCAGTACATTTCAACTAGAATATTTTATCGAGTCATTAATATAATAATTGTGGACTTAAGTTTCTGAGTAGTAGATCAAACCACGTTAAGAACTCTATTATCAAATTCACTTATATTTCATATAACGAATACAAAATTGTTTAGCTGATTTTAATTGTCATTATCATAGTTTATTATGTATAAGACTTAAAATTACATGCTTCTAGTTGATGACAACAAATAACACGATTTCCAACTATACTACTTAGATAATGATCAAACTTGTCTTCCTGATCAACTATTATCTCATTATATATAAGTTGGTGTTTTAATACTTTGACAAAATTTAAAAACAATAATTATCATGTTCGATCATATTTATAGGAAAAAAAATCATTTTTGATATTGTATACATATACAAGATTGATATAACATGTTAAAATTGATCTTTAAAGGAGTTAAAAGGTTCACCCAAAGAGTCCTTAATGCCTCTATTAAAGTATTGTTATAATATTGAGTTATATAACCGCAACACAATGACACATATTCAGACGAATGATTTCAATCAGATTGAGTTTTTATTCATGACCTTATGATGCTCGATTAGAGCATTATAGAAGTACATCCATTTGATGATTTGTGTTAATAGTGTATTTTTAAAGGTATAACCATGAGACACTATTTACCATTATAGCAAAAGATGGTAATAACTAAATATATTCTTTGGCATTTGATGTTAGTGGAAAGGAAAAAACATAGATATAGACTTTGTTTATGAAGAAAATACACAAGTGCATTGGTGACCTTCATGAGTTTTCAGTTATTTTCGACTAGCACCTTGCCATTATAACTATTGTTGTCAACATTCATCCTAATGCCCACCATGATTGTTGTGCCCAACATTAAAAGCCAACATATGTGTTACGTATAAAAGGACAAAGGCCATTGATGGTTTACATTGGAAACCTACAAAAACATATCATGTCTCAAATTTTGACGATGTTATATGGAGGATTTACAGTGTTATCCCGAATGATACTATTTATTTGACATAGATTATGACACACACATACCAATTTGTCTCTTGTTTTGATGCATAGTATAGGTAAGAGTGATCTACCCTATCGAGCCTATTGAGTATTTCACACCCATAAACCGAAAATCAATGATTTTCCAAACAAAATCAAGATTTCATTCCACAAATCACAACCTAAAGGGACCACTGATATTTTCCATCAAATGATAATCGATTTTAACTTTAAAAAATGTTACATTCCTAACAAATTTTGAAATTTTAAATGAAAACCTTTGACTTCTTGCCAACTGAAAATTTATCATTTTTTTTTTTGATAAAATCTACAATTTCAAGTTATAAATCATATAACTAATATAACAAATGACGAACTTTTATTAATTAATAATCAATTTCAAATTCAAAAAATTTAAATGGAAATGTAAAATAAAATAATAACCATTAAAATAAACAATTAAATTAGTTGTAACCAAATTTTAGAGATAAATTTGAAGGAATTTTAACCAAAAAATCGAAGGATTAAAGTTTCAAATTTGAGTTGGTGAGATATGCAAAATTCGAATTAGTCAATAGTGGCCAAACCCTATTTATATACTTGAATAATCTCGATAATTCTCATTTTCTTGGTTATATCCATATAATCTCGTAAAATTATGGTTAATATTGTATAAACCTCTTCTACTAGACTATTTTATAATTAGCCAAAATATTTTACGAATTATTAGGTAAATCGGTTTGGAAATTTTTATAAATATTTGAGTTATTTAAAGCGACAATTGCCAAAATCTTACCTAATTTTATTTTCTATTGTGGAAACCTGTTTTCACCAATTGTTTGGTTTGTAGTGGTTATGACTGAGACATATATATATATATATATATATATATAAAAGAAAACAATTATAAAATTTATTCGATTTTGTTTTTGTCAAATTTCATATAGATATAAAAGAAAGTTTCATATCAATTAATGTGGATTTTATAAAATATAGCACATTAAAATTAAAAAAAATTAACATGATATTTTCTATTTCAATATTTACATCATTTAATACGCTTAAAAAAAAAAGTAGAATCTCTTGTAATAATATTCTTACGCATTAAAATTTCATACTACAAATTAAAGTTAGATTCTAACCGAACTAATTTGAAATCGACTTTGAATGTAATTTAAACAAGTCTGGATTGAGTTCAATTTGAGTTAGCTTGAACCTGATATTTACAAATTCATGAGCTTGAATTTGTGACAAGTCCAGTTTGTAAGATGAAAAAATTGAATTTAAATTAATTAAAATGATATTGTTTTTATAATATAATATTATTTTAACTAGTATGTATCAAAACGATATTGTTTTAACTAATTAATGCATCCGACAAGACGAGCCAATCTCAAATTCAACAAGCCCAAGCTTGAGCTCGTCCTTGACTTTGTTCGAATTTAATTTTATTACAAATGACAAGCTACTAGGATGATATATATACTGTCGGTTGAATAATAAACGGTCTTTTAGGTTAAAAGACTTTTTCCCATCCAAGGTTTGATTTCAATTTGAAAAAACCAAATTATCATATATATATATATATATTAAAGTTAATATTTAGTTTTAATTATTAAAGGGTATTTATAATGTTTTATCTAAATTTTATGATAAATGCGTATTTGAGGTATAAATGTTATTTTTAAAATATACTAAAGGAAAATAAATATTTTATCTACTTATTTAAAAAATAATTATATTCACTTAAAATATTTTGAAATATATTATATCTTTAATAGTTTGTAATATGATATTGATATCTTAATTTATTGTGGTTTTTAGTGTATAATTATCCATTTTTTTAAATTAACGAGGGACGTTGTAGAATTTGTAAAAAATTCAAAAATACTTTAAATTTTTCTCAAATAAAAAAAAAAGTTCTTTTAAATGTCATTAATACTCCTTAAATTTTTTAAATTTATAATTTTCCTCGGACACATATATTTATATGTCATTGATATTCTTATTCATATTTTATATTAATTTTAAATTATTTTTTATTAAAATTACTCAATATTAGAGTAAAAAATATGTTTATAAATTTTAAAAAATAAAGGCTATTTAATTTGAATATATTTTTTTTGTCTTTTTAATAATTTTATAAAAAAAAAATAATAAAATTATGAGAATTTTTTTAAATCTAATAAATTAGAATTTATCATTTTATAAAACTTTGAATTAAAAATAATTATTTAACCAATTTTTTAAATATTGAAATTAAGTGATTGAGTCTCTAGAATAACATAGCTTTGCTTAGATTATGTTTTTCTTAATGTTTTTGGGTTTGTTCATTAATTAAATATGTCTACATATCAAACGCGAGGTTTGCATTTTAATTGCCAAATGTATGGACCAGATTAAAAAGCAATTGATTAGGATAAGAAGGCTTGAAATTTCTACATAAATTTGTCACGTCATCTGGCTTTTAATTATCTTTGACATTAATTTCTTTTTTTTTTTAATATGAAACCATAATTAAATTAATTAATTTATATGATGTCAGTTTTAAGTTAATTGAATATTTAAGTGAAAAGGTTAATCGATAATAATGAGACGTAAAATTGACAAAAACGAAAACCAGCAGAGTCACCCACGGTTGCCTACGTGTCAATCGTTCATTGGTAGGCGCTTCGCTCTCTTTCGCAGCCCTTAGATCCGCGGTTTTTTCTTTCATGATTACCAAAAGAGAAAAATAAATTTAAAAAAAAATAAAAATCACGCTCTCTCTCTCTGAATAATTTATAAATTCTTCTGTAAGTCTGATCATTGATCTCTTTCTTAGTCTATCTCTCTCTGTGTTTGGTTTGCTGAACCAAACGTTATCGATTTTTTTTGTTTTGTTTTTGTTTTCCCTTCACATTTTCAATGTGTTTGCAAAATGCTAGGGTTTTCATTTTCCCCTCCGCTTTGACGGAAAGCAAACACACACATAGCGCAGAAACAGCTCTAACTGGTACGTCTTCATTTTAGATTTTTTCATCTTTGAAACCAAAATTCAATCCATCTTTTTGTCGCTACTTCTGTTAATTCGATCGAATTTACTGTGGCCTTTATGTTTTTTATTTAAATTAATTTTGGTTTCGCTTGGGCCATTGTGATCACGTGGTTTTTATTATTAAGTATTTTTAATTAGAAATAAGGGTTGCTTAATGTTGTTTGGGGTTGGTTTCTGTGCAGGCGTATAAGTGATGTGTTGGTAGATGTGATCTTATTATGTGTTTTAAGGCTGTGAGGATTGAAATGTGTGTCGTGTGGAGTGATAAAGGGATTGATTAGGCGGGGGATTTTGCGTGTTGTGTATGAGAGGTTGAGAGAATAGTTGAAAAAATGACTGATTTTCAACAATTGCAACAAAAGCCCGAATCAGCTAATGATATTTGTGTGGAATTTGAACGAGGTTTGGAGGAGTTGATGATGCGTGGGCACTTGGATGATTGTATGTCATTTGCACCGTGCAGTTCTACGCGTAACAATGATGATGAGGATGATGAGGGGGATCAGTTAGTGAGGAGAAGGAGAAGGTCTGACCTTGAGGGTGATGACTTGGCAGAGTCATCAGCAGCTAGAAGGCGGCATTCACGGATTTTGAGTAGGTGGGCTGCAAGGCAGGCACAGGAGATGATTACTACAATTGAGAGGAGGAATCGTGAGTCTGAGTTGATGGCTCTTGCAGGTTTACACACAGTTTCAATGCTTGATGCATCGTTTTTGAGAGAATCTCAGTCTCCTACTTCGAGGCGGCAGGGGAATGTGGAGAGGCCTAGTACTCTGGCATCAGGAATTTTGCAAATGTGGAGGGAATTGGAAGATGAGCATTTGTTGAATAGGGCACGTGAGAGGGTGAGGGAAAGGTTGAGGCAGCAAAGGAGTGTTGAGTCTAATACAAATGTCTTGAGTACAAATATGTCAGAGGGTCGAGGGAGTGAAAATCAAGGGAGTTTGGGGGATGCAAGTGAAAGTGAGAATGAGTATGGGACTTGGTCGCATGATCAGATGGAGTCACAGAATGAAGGTGGGGACATTAATGGGTCTAGTAGGGAGCAATCTCCTGATCTTGGAGAAGTCGAGAGGGAGAGGGTAAGGCAGATTGTTCGTGGATGGATGGAGAGTGGCATTAGTGAGCATTCATCCAATTCTTCCCAAAGGAATGGTAATCCAAGAGCTGAATGGCTTGGTGAGACTGAACGTGAAAGGGTTAGAATTGTTAGGGAGTGGGTTCAAATGACTAGTCAGCAGCGTGGAACTCGTGGAAGGCGGAGGGAAGATCAGGCAGGCACAACTGGTGCTCCGGCTGAACAAGCTCAAGAAGGATTAGTTGCTGACCAAGATGAAGGGCAACCAGAGCATATTCGCAGGGATATGTTGCGGCTTCGTGGAAGGCAAGCTCTAGTTGACTTACTTGTGAGAGTTGAAAGGGAAAGACAAAGGGAACTTGAGGGTTTGTTGGAACATCGAGCTGTCTCTGATTTTGCTCATCGCAACCGCATTCAGGTTTGTGGGACATCACCAAACAATTTGTTCATTTTGTGAGTATTGTTCGTGTTATCATTTTTGAAGCTTAAGAGCTAGTACCTTCATATCGTTTCTACCACTTCGGGTTTGGTAATTGATACATTACTTGAATTTTTTACCCCATCCTGTTTCTTGATATGTCATGTAGATTTTTGGTATATGGTGCATAATATTGCTGTATACTAAACAACATATGTTGTAATGTGTATGCTGTTGATAGATGAGAGTACCATGTATGTGTTGGTGGTTAAATACATCTCTTGTCTTGCCTCTTAAGCTTCATTGTATATCATTAGGATATTTTCATGGGGAAAACAGTATGTCATCAGGATATTTTTGACAGAAAAAATGTATATAATCAGAATATTCTAGTTTTATGTATGACTGTTTCTTAACAACTAATACTTTTAATGTTTTTCCAGTCATTACTGAGAGGTAGGTTCTTGCGTAACAATGAAAGACCTGTTGAGGAGGAGAGGCCACCTTCAATGGCTGCTAGTGAACTAATTCAATTAAGACAAAGACACACCGTATCTGGTTTAAGGTATGCACATTCTTAAAAGCAAGCCATGAAAATTTTCTAAGTTGTTTGCTATTTTTTCAGCCTTACATTTTCTGGAATGATATAGTTTGCACTTCGTCTGTCCCCAAAATAGTTGCATTTTTTTAAAGGTGATTCTGGTGAGAGATTTTTTTTTTTCTCTTTAATTATATTGATAATTTAAGCCAGGTATCATAAGGATTGCAAATATTGTATATTAGAGGAGCATTGTATCAGCTTTTCACTGTTTGACCATTGTAATTTATGGTCTATGGATTGTTGGTAGAAAAACTTGAATATCATGGAATTTCCATAGAACTAGGATCCTTACATGGAAGGATTGTCCATATTCAAAGGTTGGAATTCAAACTCTTTTTGCTACTTTTCTCCAACTTAACTGCTTAGGCAGGTTTGCTACTCATGGGGGAATGATTAGGAATTTTTTTGACCTTAGATATTCATTTCTTCATATATGGTTAGGTTACATCAATGTATATAAATAGATACTGTCAATGAACAAAAGGTTGTCTTATGATTTGTCATCATTTATTGTGCAGCTTATATTCCTAGCCTGGAGTGTGTAGATGTTTTATGCTAGCAGTTAACTTAATACAATGAATACCTGTGATATGTATTTTTATTATTAATAACACTAACATCTTTTTTAACTAATATGTTATGTTCGTTTTCTCATGTAGGGAAGGCTTTCGCTCCAGATTAGAAAATATCATCCGTGGTCAAGCAAGCAGCAATTCTGATATCACATCGAACTATAATAGCAGTGAATCTAGTAATGAACGGACTCAAACAAATGTTTCACAGGATGCTCTGCATGAAGCCAATGAGCAGCTACAATCAAGGAGTCAGGAGACTGACATTCATCGATTGCCTGATCAAACTGGAAACTCAGAAAGCAACACAAGTGCTGGGATTACCAATTGGCCAGAAACTTCTAATCAGGAAGATGATGCAGTAAACTGGCAACAGTCAGGTTACAGTCACTTTGACGAATTGAGAAACAGTAATGAAGCAGAGATGGATACAAACTGGCAACAAGGCTCAGTTAATGGTTGGCCTCAGGAAACTCCTAGAAATGTGGATGGAGAGGAAGGTCATCAACCAGAGGCCCAACTGGTTTGGCATGAGGATGGGGCTAGGGAAGCAGTTGGAAGTTGGCCAGAAGGGCCTTCTGTTCCCCCTAGAACTCGTCGAGCTGTTCCTGTTAGAAGATTGAGCAGATTTCATCCTCCTGAGGATGATAATGTGTATAGCATGGAGCTCAGGGAACTTCTAAGCAGGTTAGTTTATATTTAAAGGAGGCCTATTGATTCTTGGTTTTATTTTTAAAGCCATTTTCAGCTCTCTTTTCTGGGATTTACATAACAGATGTTCATTTTTTATTGTTGTAGGAGAAGTGTTTCCAATCTTCTTCGTAGTGGTTTCCGGGAAAGTTTAGACCAGTTACTACAGTCCTATGTGGAAAGGCAAGGTCGTACACCTGTTGACTGGGATTTGCACAGAAACTTGCCAATGCCAACTCCTACTTCACCACAGCAGAATCAAGAGCAACAGAGGGATGATCAGGACGAAGATCAGCCCAATCCTATTGATAGACCTTCATTGGTGCGACCATCTCCTCCTGTTCCCCCACCCCAGCCACTGTGGCACCAGGATTTACATCACACTACTTGGTCTCGTCACAGTGTGCACCGATCAGAAATTGTGAGTTTTTTCTAAAAATCTAGAAACTTTTGTGTGCTGTTATTATCAAATAGAGAACATCTTGTTTCCTTATTATATATTTCTGTTTTACGTAGAAGAAAATATTGGGACTCAATGATATTAAATGGCTTCATTTAGTTTTATGAAGCATTTGAATCTACAAAATTTTCACCATCACTCATGTTATTGAAGAAAATTGGAGCCGTAACACAGGATAAATATAGCTTTTTTTTGGGCTTTTAAGGATAAATGGTTGGAGTAATGTAGTTATCCTCATGGTGCTATAGGCAGAAAGCAGTTAGCTTCTTTTAGAAAGTTAATGATGCATGTTGAGCTAATGGTGAAAATAAATGGAAAGTGAGCTGAGACATTCTATTTGTTTCGATGTTTTTCGGTGGCTGTTTTTGTTTCTAATCCTGTATCTTGGAAACTTTTTGCATTCCTACCTTTGAACTGAATCGGGATAGTTGGAATTGATTTGATCAGGAGTGGGAGATGCTTAGCGATTTGAGAACAGACATGGCAAGACTTCAGCACGGTATGAGCCACATGCAGAGGATGTTGGAAGCCTGCATGGATATGCAGCTGGAGTTGCAGAGATCTGTGAGACAGGAAGTGTCTGCTGCTCTTAATCGATCAACTGGTGAAAAAGGTTTGTGTATTTTCTGTCTTGTATCCATAATTGTCTAGATTGTAGATTCCTTATCCTTGCATTTACATTATATTGAGCAATATCACAGTCCTGATTAATGTGAATTTTTTACCTTGTACTTTTTCAGGGGTTGTTGCGGAGACATCAGAAGATGGATGTAAATGGGGTCATGTAAGAAAAGGGACTTGCTGTGTTTGTTGTGATAGCCATATTGATTCACTATTGTACAGGTTCATCTTCCATTTTACTCTCCTCCCATGCTCTGTAAGATGAGTCAAAAAGGTGAAGGAATTGTTATATATATATACTTCTTGTGGGTTCTTATATCATCTTTTTCAAATGATATGCAGATGTGGGCACATGTGCACCTGCTCAAAATGTGCAAACGAGTTAGTTCGAGGCGGAGGGAAGTGTCCGTTGTGTAGAGCACCAATTGTGGAGGTAATCCGAGCATACTCAATACTGTAAAGACAGGTGAAAGCATATTAAAAAGAGAAAGTAACAATACAAACAAATAGAATGACTGGTAAGGCAAGGTTAGGTGAGAGAGAGAGAGAGAAGAGCCCATGTCAGTTGATGTACATGAATGAGAAATTGTCAGGGGGGCTCCGTCTTTTGTAGAGTGTTGTTCATTGTTTAAGTTGTTGCCTCTGTTTTTCTGATCATATGTGAGAACATTATGCCCTTGTATAATTGGATTAACAAATGGCATGCCCAATTCTTCCTTCATGCCCCAAAGAATAAAGTTAAAATAGATTCTTTACGTTTCCTTCGTCTAATGATAAAGAAGAAATTAACCATTACTTATTTCTCAATCTATATATAAGCTTTTATGCAATCGAGAACAATATTATGCCTCCTCTCAACAATGTACTTGTTAGAGGACAAAAAATTTAGTGAGTGAAAAGAATAAGATGGAGCTAAAAAAAAAAAGAATCACCAGGAAGCTTTATTTGATTCACGAAAACCATTTTCTTCGATTACTGCCAGCTTTGAGCTTCATCACAAGCTTTTCCCGTTCAGCTTCAACTTCAGCATATTTCAGGCTCATTTGAAAGTAGCGCTCACGAAGATCTGTCAGCTCTGCCTTGAGTGATGCTGCCTTTTGATCGTATCCACTTTTCTTCACGGTTCCATCTTCACTCAGTTCATTGGATAAATATCTGAACACAATCAGCATTTTGCAACAGCTGTTAGCATTGCTCTATCAAATTGTAGTCTAGACATTGGGTTTACGAGGGAGAAATTAAAATTTTAGAAGGAGAAATTAAAATTTTAAAATCTGACCTCTTAAGCTGTTGTTTATACATGTCATTAGCTTCCAGAGCCTCAGCTAGTTCATTCTCAAGAGATTGAATTTTCAACGAAGTATCATAATTTTGGTCATTATCAACCTGAAACGAAGGCAAACGAAGGTAAAGATAAAAATACATAATTGGCCTTTCAAATAAAACTAGATGAATGTAAGTATAACAGTGAAATTAACCTGTCTTTGGTTTTGTTGTAGTTGCCCGGCTCCCGCAGATGGCTCCTCACTGGCCTGCAGGTTGCTTTTCTCTTGCTCCTGCCATTTCAGGAGCTGAATTTATAAATCCACATTGAAATTTTAAGTTAATGTTGATGAAATACGAGGCTGGAATATTATAAATACTAACCTTCACTTTGTCATGGATAGAAATAGTGGTAGCAGAAAGACTTGCAACCGACTCTAGATTATCTTCTTGTATTTCTTTAGCCTGCTTCAACTCCTGTTCAAGTGCATGAGCTCTTTTCAAACATTCTTCTTTCTCCTTCTCAAGATTTTTTATCTTTCTCTGGAATTGGTTGTTTTCCCTCCTTATCTGTGCAAGCTCGTTTTTAAGCACTGCTTCCTGGGAACCCACTGCTTCTCTTGCTGTTAAATCACCCTCCAGCCGCAGAACCTTTTCCTCGAGGGCAATTTTTTTACATTTGTAGTCTTCTAATTCAGAAATGGCCTTCTGACTACTAGAGATTTTCTCCATACATAGGCTTCTCTCAGCCCTAAGTTCTTCATAATCTCCTGATAATATCTGGAAAGAAGCTTCCAGTCTTTCCTTTTCAAATTTGGCCTCATTGAGTGATTTCTTAATGCTCAGAACTTCATCCTGCAGCAGTGCTGTTTTCTCCAATTGAACCTTAAGGCTGGAAACTTCTTCAGCTACCTGTGATGTCTCATATTCAGAAGCTTTGAGTTTTAACTCAAGCCCTCTAATGGTGCTTCTGTGTTTCTCTTCGTTGGATTTAACATCCTCCAACAAATCCAATAATTTTTCATGGTCAGCTGCCAGAATTTCCTGGTTTTGATTTGCAGCTGTAAGCTCACCCATAAGCTGTTGCATCTTCACCTGAGATTCCATTTGGAGGGTATCAAGGTTGCTCTCTGATAATTTTAGTTTCTCTTTGACTTCTTGAAGAGCAGCTTCAAGCAGCGATTTATCTGTTCGTAGATGGGACACTTCAAGTACAGCTTCAGAAGCCGTTTTATCCTTTTCATCTTGGGTCGCAGATATCTGTTCAGTCAGGAGTGCAACCTCCCTCTGAAGGTTCTGAACTTCAACCGTCTTCTCAAAGTACATCTGATTTAACAGACTTTCTTCAGTAACAACTTTATCTTTATGTTTCTTGTTTTCATGAAGCAATGCGTCTAGCTCTAGATTAATGGCTTTCTCCTTTGAAGAAATTTCTTCCAGCATTGAAGAATATTTTTCTTCGAGTGCTTCAAGTTTCTTAGACATATCACAAAAAGCTTTCTCTGATTCTCCTAGCTCAGCTTCCAAGACTGCACAGTGTTCATGCAATTTCATTTTCTGCTTTCTTAGCTCTGCATTTGATTTCTGCAATAAACTACATTCTTCAATGAGCCTTTCAGCTGTAGCTTGAAGCTTCGGATTTGCTACTTTCAGATATTCACACTCTTCTTGAACTTCAATCCATCTTTTTTGCGAGTCCTGTAACTTGTGTTTCATTTCAGCTCTCTGATCCTCCATTTCGGCTTCCAATCTTTTTATCTGATCCTGAAGATCCTGAGCATGAGATTTTGAATTTTCTAATTCCAAGCGATTTGACTCTCTGTCATCAGTCATATATCTTAGCTGTGCTTCCAAGCCACATATCCTTTCAGACAACTGTACATTCTCTTCTTCTACTTCATGCAAGTGAGCTTCCAGGTCATGTTTGCCACCCTCTAGCTCTGAAGACCTACTTTCAAGAATCTTGTTGGCTGAAACCTGAGAATCCATGTTGCTATTCAGCACCCTCATTTCATTACGCAAATCATCCAAGTGTTTAGAGGTGGTAGTTCCTTCTCTAAGCATCATTTCCACACCTTCCTCCAGCTGGACTTTCTCTTTTTGCATATCAGAAAGCTGAGTTTCCAGTTCTCTACAGTAACGTCTAAGAGCATTGATCTCTTCTTCTTTCAGCAAATTCTCAGATTTCAGCTCATCTATCTGCAACAACAGTTCCTTAGCAGGATCTGTAGTTTGAGATTTATGTTCTGCATCCTGAACCTCTACTTCCTGACAGTAAGTGCTTTGAGCATTTTCACATGTACCTGGACTCCACAATTTATTCAGCACTTCTACTGAGTTTGCCCCTGTTCCTCCGACTTCTTTGTTAGACTGAAGTTCATCCTCGTCCACAGTGTTTTTTGCTTCAAAAAACATTTTCAGCTGGGTAAAATTGTTCAAGATAGCCGCAACTTGCTCTTTTTGAGTAAGCAAATCTGTACTTGCTGAAATCGCTGACTTTTCAGAGCCATAAATGCATGCACTACTTCCATGAGGAGTAAGACTAGATTGTTGCCTCTTTAGATTGTCTAAAGAGAGTTGAACCTGTTCATGTAACTCAGAGAGCAATGTTGAAATTTCAATGGAAGTATCTGATTCAGTAATCTTACACTTTGGACAGACAACTGCAGGGTGATCTTGAATCTCATTTTTCTTTCCCTGGTAAAGTTCAAGCTGTTGTTGCAGAGCAGCAATTTCACTTTCCTGCTCTTCTGCTCTGAAGTGACAATTACAGAGCTCACCTTCAAGAAAACAAATTTTGTCCTTCAGAGCTTGCAACTGGTGCTCAAGTTCATCAGATTCATTTCCAGGATCTACAAATTGAATCAGCAAGTTGTCAGTACAAATTCTTTCATTAAGAGCATTTGTCTCATCTGCATGTATGCATATTTCAGATTTTAGTTTGCTTATTTCAGAGTTAGATGTAAAGCCAAAATTGTTCCCTGTACACTCATTTGATAAAGACTTAGAAGAGGCACCTGATGTCACTGGATCCTTTTTTGACTCTTTGAGCTGGAACAGAAGTTCTAGGTTTTCTTCTGTAAGTTCATTGCAATCCCTCTCAAGTTCCTGAATCTTCTGTTTTAGAAAATCAACTTCTACAATCAGATTGCAACTATCTCTATTTTCAGAAATCATTTCCTTCAATTCTTGAGTGTTTCGGGCCTCAGATAACTTAGCTTCCAAATTGATTACTTTTTCCTCTTTTTCAGCCACTATAGCTGTCCACCTTGCCTCCCAGTCCATTAGAGTTTGAGTCTTTGAATCTCGTTCCATCTCTAGCTCATGGTTTTTTTCCTCCAAAGATCTTTCCAAAATTTGAATGGTACTCTCCAAATTGTTTTTGACTCCCTGTAACTGCTGTAGCTCTAGTTCTAACTTCCTCTCATCCTCTTGTTCAACCTCAGCATTCAAATTTCTTATCGGGTGTTCAACAACACTACCTTCCAGATCTGAATCACAGGAGGTTTCTCTCATCTTCTTTACTAGTACCTGCTTGGTTGTACTTGTTTGCTTATCGTCTTCAACTCCTTGGGCATACATTCCTACCTCAAATTCAGGTTTCGTTTCAGAGAGACTGTCAATTTCCCTTTTCTGTTTTTCTACAGTCTCTTCTAGATCCTGAAGAACGGAAAGAAGTTCAATGTTTGATTCTTGTGTCTTCTTTAGCTGCAGTGTCAAAGTAGCATTTGATTCTTTTTGAAACTTTATCTCATCTTCCAATTCCTTGTGGATTTTTTCCACATCTTCAGTCTGAAATTTGAAATTCTCAGTGGCAGTTGGTTGCACCTTTGATTCTTCAACCAAGATCCTCAGTTGCTGAATTTCCTTATTTAAGCTATCACATTTAGCATGTGATTCTGAGAGCTCCATTTCAAGGCTTGCCTGACGTGTTGATTGCTCCAATGATTCCTTTTGTAGTTTCTCCAAATCAATCATTAACTTTCGAGCATTTTGTTCCCACGTCCTAGCTTCAGCACGAAACTCCTCAATTTTAACTTCTGCAGCTTCCAGAAGATCTTTAGAAGGACCAGCACTCCGTAAAGGAGATGAGGCAACAACACGTGGAGCACGATTGAATTCTTCTCTTTGATTTTGAAGATGGCCTCCAGAATTTAAGGCTTTTGAATTTAAGGATAACTGATTTGACTGAAATGAATCATGAAAAGAATAAGAGCTATAAGGAGAACCACTTTGAGAGCCAACTGAATCTTGTCTTCCCACCAGATTGTTTACTACTCCACTTGAGTAACTTAGAGGAGAATAATTTTCCCTGCCAGAGGAGCCCTCTAAAGAGTCAAAGCTATTACAAGAAGCTGACGGTGATAAGTTCATGTTCTGCAGTGACAGGGAAAAAAATTATTAACCTCATGAGAGAAAATGCAAAGGCTATAAGAATTTTCAGGTGACAATCAAAGTACAACAAATATATATCACATAAGCTAAGAGGTCTTTGCTCCAATTCTTGAATCTAGTATTCCAGTGTTTCTTCCAAGCATATTTACCATATAGAGAATTGGTAAACAAGTTTTATTCAATGTTATATCCACAATAATATTTATGAGAAAGAATGGAAACAAATCATGGTGCACAAACTACTGTCATTAAGAAAGATTATGGACACTAAAAAATAGATAGAAACTAGAACTAACTCAAAAAGTAAAATTTGGTTCCAGTAATGATTTATGCAATATTTTCATAGCCAAAATGGAAGTCAACCTGGTGAGAGGGTGATTCTATCTAACCGGTGGTCAAATTGGTTAACTATTTAAATAAATATTAAAAATGATATTCAAAACAATTTTGTATAATTAATATTAAATCAATAATCTAAATTATTTTAACATAAAAATAAACTTAGTTTGATGACATATGTACTCTATACTGATAGATGATGTCTTGAATTCAAGGTCCAACAATGCATTTTTTTATATTGAATTTTTTTTGCTAATGTCAACAATCGAGTTTGACCCTGGTTTGAATCTAGTCAAACCACAAACTAGAGCGGCTTGAGCAGTTGAACCATGGATCAATCCAATTTAACTCTCAAAAAGTTTTCAGCAAACCGTTTCCCTTTTCCCTTGTGGGTGACAATCCGACCAACTGGTCCAAGATAGCTGTTAAAACCATGGATTCATGTACACGCAAAATCATTCCCGGTAACAACTAAAACCAGAGTTGTCTTACATCATATTGTAGAGTCCATGCTTCAGGTGAATAGAATGGTACACTTGATGATAATCAGCAACCATGGGTTGGAGTCCATCTATACTATATACAAAAAGGGTGATAAAAAAATACAGGTCTCCAAACCCGCGACACAGGAACTAAAATGAGTAATTATGAGATCACACATTAAAAGCCTGATAGTAAAATGGCTCATATATCATATGACTAATAAAACTATGTGCACTAACAATACAGACTAATTTTTGTAATAATAATGACGTATCAATAAGTGATTTCGAATTAGAGATGAAGTACCACCTAATCACGCGATGAAACGTCATTGTTAGTACACATATTAGTATTCATTATTAGTGTATATAGTTTTCCTCATTAGATGACTCAACAGCACAGTTATAGTTAATATAAATGTATGTCTTAGTTCTTAAAGTTACAAACTTGAAATGCAAAGAATCTCAACATCGGAGAAGAAATGGCACATCAAACCCATCTCATCATTTAGGAACAGATGATTTTTGGAATTATAGACACGAACATGGCAGAAAGGTGTAACTGTAAACTAAATGTTAAAATACCAAACTAGAACTTTATGAGAGGAAGGTGCAGTACCCGACTACATGGTTCTCCTGCTTGAGATGCACTATCCAAATGGTTGCTAGATGAAGATCCAATACTCCTGGCGAATGTACCATCAGAAACATCTGATTTGTTTTCCAACTCATCATAGTCAACATTCATGTCCTCCATATCTGATTTTGCATCTTTACACTGTTCATCCCTTTAAAAGGTGCACTAACCCTTTCACAACTACTGAACAGAAAATTAAAACAGTAAGAAGTTTCACATTAACTGCAAACCTGAGTTCTGCTCTTGGTGTTAGGCACTGAACTTTAAGCTGTAAACCAGAAGAAAAATGCTTGTCAGATAAGTACAGTCAATAATTTAGTGTTCCCAGTTGAACATACTAACAGTTGACACATAGCTAAATATCAGAACATAACAAAAAAGCGCATACACAGGGCAACAGACATAAGAATACAGACTCAAATGATGTCTAATGCAGAAACTGAAAATAGTAGAGATGGCTCACTTGTAATATCGTCCCACTGTTACATTTTTTCAATGGTAATGAAATAGGAATAAGACTTTTTGAACTCATGTAGCTTGCTAAATTGACAGAAGCCTCCCCAAGGATGCCAGATCTAGATGACCCCTGCAACAATTATCATTTCAAACTGGCTGTATTAGTTCATTACATTTACACTAAATTGAAAAAACAAAAGGGTGACAAACATAAACATCACACCATGGAAACAATAAGCTTAATGCGGCATTCCTCAATATCTTTCGATGCATCATCTGGTTGAATCCAAATAGACTCTGAAAAAGTCTCAATCCATCGGCAATTTCCATTCCGTGCTGTTGCTTTCCCTGACTTAGCTATTGTTTTGCCTGTCTCTACAGAGATAATAGATACAACAAGCTTGTCCCATCCCTTGGGAATCTGCAATTGCCAAATGGCCCAGTGCAAAATTGCAAAAGAATTTATTAATAAATAATAGGGACAAACATAAATTCTGAAACTACAAAAGTTTTTATCCAGTGAATTTTTCCACTTAATCACCATGCACTTTCTTCCAATGCCAAATAAGGCGTTATAAATGACAATCAAAATATACAATTAAATTTACCACAAGGCTGCATTTAGCAGGTAAGAAATTCAACAATATAAATGGAGGCAATATTCTATAGAAAAATTATACTAGGACACCTCAAATTCTACAAGATTCCAATGCCAAAACTTATAATTCCAACCCATTAGAAATAATAAGCACCAATTTCGCAGAACACACATGATTTAATTTTTTTCAGTTACATCCTTAACCCATTCATCCAACCTTAATAAGAGAAGGTATTCGTTACCTTTCCTAATGAATTAATACATCAACAAATTTCAGTCCTACAAAACCTTAAATTACAACATTATGCAAATTAAAGACATGTCAACTTGAATTATTATTATTATTTTTCCTAAATTAACGATAAAGCTAAACTTAATGAATATCTTACATCTTTATTATTGTTATTACTATTATTTAACAAAATGTATTAAGTCGACTTTTAGTCAACGAACCACTAAGTTGGTAATATAGACAGAAAAGAAAAAGAATCTATAGATTTACGCTGTATTCTAAGTGTTGTTAAAATCTACATACAATTTCTGAAAACATTTTACATATTTAAAAAAAATTTAAAAAAAGAAACCGTAATGTTGAGCCGTATCTTCAGAGTTTTAAATTTTCGGAAACAGTCTCCAGATTCTGAGAAATAAAAAGTCAAACAATCCAAAATTTTGAATGGAAGACGTGCATGCCATATTATCCAAATGACTTTTTCTTCCTGTTCGGATTTCAAACCAGAAACAAAAATTTTTTAAATCATGTATAAAACTGTTCCTACGAAAATATTCAACAGCACCGTTTCTTACACCATTACAACTTCACACAATAAACATATTCTCAGAAATTCAAAAATTCGAAAAAAAAAAAACAAAAGATAAATGAATGAAAAAAGGAGAAGTGAAAAAGAACCTGAACAGCCTGAAAGTTGGAGAACTTGAAATCGCATTTCTCTCCGAGTTTATCCGATTTGTGTTTGTGTAATCTGAACATTGTTTCAGTTTCGGTTTTCGTTTTCTATGATTTTGCTTCGTCAGGATTTGATAGCAAGGAATATAATGAAAAACGCAGGAGCTTCACATGATTTATGGCAGAGAGAGACAGTGTTTACTCAACAAGGAAGAGACGTTCTTTCCCATTGGACAATTACTTAATTCCTTCATTTTATTTTATTTTTTTGTAGATTGATCCTTGTTAAATAGTTTATTTATAATCGTCACCTTTTCGTATATTTTTATTATATTATTATATGCCAAACCTCTACCTTTTCTTTCATATTAACCCCAACGAAGACGAAACACTTAAAAAAGGACAATTAGGCAATTACGTATTTCTGGAATTTACTTGGATTCTAAGCGACGTAAGATTTATATTCCTTTTTTTTTATTACTAATGGTAAAAGGTTAGGTGAATTTTGGGAATTTTTAATTAGTTTTAAAAGTTTTCATAATTAAAAAATCATTTTCAATAATTGATTGTAAATCGTTATTATAGAAGTTGAAAAGGGGGACAATTTTCAGCTATTGATATTAAATTCATTCTTTTTAGTTGTAACAAAAATAAAGATTGTACTTCCTTTTTTTTCACTTTTAGTTTGGGAGAATGATTAGATGAGAAAATTGGCCATTATTGAAGCCACGAAATGTAATATATTGACTACAAGACAAGGAAGTTGATATTTCATTGACAGATGGCCCGCGTTTGGCCCCAATATTGCTTCATTGAGGCGAATAATATTTTATGAGACACGGGCACTGCTACATTATGGTAAATCACATTGTCCCACTCAAGTTGTGGCCTAAAGACAAGTTTCACCCTAAATGAAGGATCATTCCCTGTTCAAAAACCCCACATACAACATCCTATCAAAGTGTTCTTGTAATACCTCTAGACATGTAGGTGCAACACAACATTCTAGGGTATTTGTTAAATGTTTTGTGTTAAACTATAATACGAATCCATAAATTGTATTTCTTCACAATTTTATTGATAGTTTGGGGCACGGATCTACCAACACAATTGGGTAAATTCATTAAATTTGCCTCCAACTCCACTAGAGCAACCATCATAGACACTTTATCACTTCCTAGTTTCAATCCCCTAAACACCACACTAACTTTAGTTTTTTTTAATAGTTTGTCTGACTATTGACAATTATTGTTATGTGCACATGAACATGTTTTGATTGTGATATTGCATTTCAAACTGGGTCACTCACAAGATCTTCCACACTTTTCACATATTTTGAAAGAGTAGGCATTGATATCAGAATAGGCAAACACACTTCTCAGCTTACTAGCACCTTTTTTAGATCCATATTTGTGCAACTTTGCTTTGGCACGTTATATACTATGCGTTGATACCAAACTTGTTAGGGATGCAAGCAACTCACTTAATTTTCATGTCGCACCTGTGCTCCACCCAAACTTGCTCAGCCCTTATTTTCAATAATCAAATGCCCACTAAAAACATGAAAGTATCCCAAAACAATAACACACAACACAACAACTAACAAACAAAATTAAATTTTGTTTAAAAAAATTTAACGGCATAAAAACAAAATGATTATTTTATCATCTATTAAAAACTAAAAAAAACAACCCTCACATAATTATATTCAAATGTTTTAAACATGATAATTTATTTTTTAAAAATATTTAAAAACTTACAAATTAATTGTTAAAATCTTTTTAGACTCTTATATATTTTGAAAATACTATTATAGTTTAATAGTTTTTAATATAAAATTTATTCATTGACATAGTTATAATTTGTTTAATTCTTTGGGGGTATAATTATCATTTTTAAAACAAGTTAGGAGTATATTAAAAGTTTAAGCATTTAAATACATCCTTGAACCTCTTGAAATTTCCAAAATCTTCCAAAACTTTTATGAACACTTCTAATATTATTAAAACTTTTATTTACTACCGAATATACGATTATAGGTCATTACCACCCATATCTAAGGCAAGAAACAAAGAACGAGTAAGGGAGAAGGAAAAAAGGTTTAAATGGGTTTTATATATTTTGAATATTTAAATTATTTATTTTGAATATTTATTAATTGGGAATTATATGATAATTTTGAAAAAAACAATAATTTTATTTTCTAATACTAAGTAAGTTTGACTTTGGATAAAAAAAAGTTTTTATATCAATTAAAGATGAAAAAGGGAATTACGACGGAACCTTGGGTGCAAATTGTAATTCACTCATACACTATTGGGTTGTTGTTGCGTTTAATTGTGTCACCCATTGCAACTTCGCCTCTTTACAAGTCTAGAAAAATGACGAGATCATCTTTTAAATATCTTTGTCAATTATTTTGGTATTATCATGATTCTTGACCAATTTTTCTATGTGGGGTGTACATCATATCAACAAAATTAGAGGGGGTGGGAGAGTTTTTACACCATAACCACAGGATTGACGTACAAATGATTTGTGTTTGCCTGTGAATCATTTCAGCAGAGACCTCTCTTCTGCTCATCTGGAATCAAACATCCCACATGGGTTTTTTTTTTTTAAATGCAAAATATTAATTTTTTATTTAAAAAAAAACTAATATATAGTTTACAAATGATAGCACATGATCACATGTTGCCTTATTTTGGAATCATTCACATGAATTTTAATAGAGCTTAATATAAAAAAAAAAAAAAAATTTAGAAATTAAGTTCAGATATCATTTTTAAAGGATGGTTGGCCATTGAGTAATTTATAACTTTGGATGATGTCAATTCAACAACCACAAAGACCTTGAATGTTCAACTGGAATGATTTTACGTGAAGAAATTTGAGAATTTAAGAAGGGTGTCTTTCAATGGAAAATGAAATTTAAGTGTTTGTTTCATTTACATACTCATTGTTTTCATTTGGCCTCTTGTATTTTTTAGGATGTGACATGTGATTGTGATTTTATATCAAAATGATACTTTTATGACCATTCAATTTTGTAAGGTTAGAAACTAGTCCGTACAACTTTAATTATATCTTTGAATTTTGATTTTTTTTTTTTTTAAGTTTATATTTTCAAATACAGATGTTTGATCTTATACACGAAATCGAAAATTGATATTTTGGACATAAATTCAAATTTAATAAACTTAGTAATAATATAATTTTGACTCTAAATTTTATAATAAAATGATATTATTTTACATTATTAATATAAAATAATATTATTTTAAATTAATCAAAATGATATCATTTTATTTATATATAATATATAGGAGTTGCTTGAAAAACCCCTCTTCCCAATAATGGATAATATATAGATTTATGAGGGAGGTGTGAGACAATAATAGGGAAGGGTAGTCTCATCTTAATCTAAAGTTTTTTATTTAATGTGTTAGTAGTAATCAACACTTTTATTATTTAAATATTAAAATATAAATTAAAAAGAGCTGACATACAAACCAATAATGTTAAAGGCTAAAGGGTAGAGACTTATCCAAAATTTTTTTAAATAACAAAGTCTCACTTATACAAATTTAAAAAGTTAAGTATTCATTTTTTTTTAAAAGATTAAAATACCTTTAATAAAAATCAATAATATTAATATTAAAATAAAATTTAATAAAAATAAATTTAAAATAAATTTAAAAAAAATTTTAATAAATTAATAATAAATAATAAATATTTAAAAAATAAAATAAATATTTAAAAAAACAGTTACCACCACTAACAGTATTGTTGACGATAATGGTTGATGTTAATCTCACTAGATAATCGAAAATGATCATTTGGTTATTTGACTGTCTCGATAGTGAAGGTAATTAGATCTAACTGCTAAAGATTTAACAGAAGTGGTTAGATCTGATAGGCTCTACCATCGGAGAATGCCAAAAGCAGCTGAAATACTTGACACAAACCGTTTTTACTAACGACAATGAAAGAAGAATAATCGTTGGTAGACAAAAATAATATTATAATTTTACCAACGACTTTTATATTTAAAAGAAGATAAATATTTTGTGAGACAAACAGTTATTTATCTGTAGTAAAAAATAAAAAAATATTTTTTAATCAAATTTATAAATAAAAATAGAATAGATTATATTATCAAATTGAATAGATAGGCTACCTTTATTTTATCAATTTTTTTGGTCAAATTTTTCTTGATTATTATATCACTAGGCCTTCAAAAAATAAAAAATAAAAACTTGTTTTAACACAAATTTCTTTAAATGAACAAATATTTGAGAAATTATATTAAGTGATACTATCAAGAGGCAAGAATTGAGAATTGACATGATTTAATTATTCTGTCATCGAACGATATTTTTTCTATTTTTAACATATTTTAGTGACAAAATACACTTGAATTTGAAAAACAACAACTTCCGCACCCCATCTTCAAACAAAAACTTATTGAATGGACTCAAGGTCTCTCTCTGGCTACAAACCATGTGAATATCATCTTTTCGTGGTGAATCTTCCCCCTATGGCTGAAATTTCCTAAGCAAAATTTAAAAATTCAAACGAAAACTCTAAGCCTTTTATTGGCTAAAAATCTATTATTTTTAATAAAATCTATAATTTTAAGTCATAAATCATGTTATAATGTCACAAATAATATATTTTAATTAATTAGCAATTAATTTCAAATTAAAAAAAATATGAAATCCCTTATAAAAATTAGAAAATCTCTACAAAAATGCAAAACCAAAATAATAAACTTTAAAACAACAGATTAGATTAATTAATATTAACCTTACAACCCATTGTAGCTGAATTTCACAGATGGATTTGAATGAAATTTGGCCGAAAATATTGAAGGATATAATTTATAAGTGTATATAATTTTATAAAAATATTATTGAATATTTTTTATAGTACCCGAGTAGATTTATTTATTAATAATGAAAATTATAAACTTTTTTCTTAGTTAATCTGTAATCTTAAAGAGGATATTTATCAATTAATGCAAGCCCAGGTACGGTCTTGAAATTGGGCCAGGGTGGCTACATTTCCAAATAACAGCCCAGCCCATGAAAATCATGTTCTGTTGAACAATTTATATGTATGCAGTCTTCATGGAATCCATTGTTGAATTCCTCAAAAGAACTACTAAAACATGACCATAAACAAGAAAAAAAAAATTCAAAATACTTGATTTTCCTCGTGTTAATTCAGCAACAGAAAACAAAACAGTGTCTCTAAGCAGATGATACATGATTTATTTTTATTTTATGAAAGTCCTTGTACTAGAAAATGTGATCTGAATATAATTTATTGATTTAACAGCGATCTAATACAGAATTTACAGTAAAAAACAGATTTATTAATATTAAAAAAAAAAAAAATCTAAAGAGGCTACTTTGATAAAATCAATGTCAGAGTGAATGTCTTGTCCAACAAGACAAAAGGGGTTTGATTGAAGCACAGAATTGTGGGATTTCTGTTCTACTTTTGTCTCAACTTTTGCTTGGTTTTCCTTTAATATTCGACAGTTTCGATCTGGCTTTTGGAATACACAACATGTGAAAATATGAGATCTTCTTTTCAATCTTATAACCTAATCTTCATAACATGACCTTTAATATATGCCTTGCTCTCTCTCTCTCTCTCTCTCTGTGTAATTCCTAGAGAAAGTATACATATTTGCTCTTTATTCAGTCAAAAATTAATCAACTTATAAAGTGTGTTTTAGCTTATGTTTTAAGTCTGCTGTAAAATCATGACCATGCACATTAATTTGTTAATCCAGTTTTCGGTTTTATTAATTAATAATAATGAGATAATTAAGTCTTAAGAAGGAGGCTTCTAAAAGACGTCCGATTGAATCTGAATCATAAGTGTGATTATTTATTTATATTTGGGATCAATATCCTTTCCAAATTAATTGAACTTGGTACAATTTATGTTTGGTCAAATTCATGCATACCATATAGACAAAAAATTATTATTATTAGTTCTCTAAGTCGATCCTCTAAATCAATGGAATCTTAATTATTAATATTATTATCTTATATTAGACAAGAATCACGAACATGCACGATCCATTAATCCCATCTGGAATGGTAAATTGATTAAGTCCAGATTGACCTCAATAATTGGAGCTGAGTTTTATGTACATTTGTAAAAGCATATCCTTAAATGCCTCTATTTGGCCTAATCACATTTTGCCATAAATCATAATTTTTTTTGGGAATATTTTTTGGATCAAATTTACCCAATCGATAAGATTATAATGTTATTAGTTTTGATAAAGTAAAAAGACAAAATAGACAAGCGAATTTTGCCCTTTTAACATTTATATCACTGGGTCATTTTTGTCATTTTATTTTGATGAGTCACATTTATTATAAATGAATATGATTATAATTTTTTTAATTCAAAATCAAACTTTGTTAAGAAAAAATAATTTTACGTATATGTAAAAATTTCAATTATCATATTACATATAATTGTTTTATTTTTTAAAATTTACAATATTAGCCCTGCTGAAATATGGTCAATATTTCACCTTTACTTCTCTAGTCACAACCAAAATTGTATCTCTCTCGTCGGTTGATACTCTTTTTTCAGTCTAATATAAGAAATTCCGTGTAATTATCAAAATACTTTTCTAATATAAAGCAAGCAATATATAAAATTATATAAACTCTTCTTATATTTTTACCTTAAAAAATGAATAATTTTGGTTCTAAAACGAGCTCACAGTAAAAATATGTTGAATTAAATTAAAAAATAATGTGATACATTGAATGATCACTTAGGATTCCGGCTATGCTATCTTATATTATTAATTAATTTGCATCACCCCTATTGACTTTTATTGTTTCAGGTAGCTAGCCAGGCGACTTAACTTTTCACCAAACTAATTTAATTTCATATAAATTTTTTAATTTAATTTCATTTCTATGCACTTAATATCCGTAAAAATCTCAGTTGCAGGCAGGTGAGTTTTTGGTGAACAAGTAAATAAAAAATTATGCATAGACCGTTTTCTCCTGCTTGTTCTTTGAGAATTATTGAAAGAGACAAAAGACAAAAGACAAAAAGACAAGATTAATTAAGAAAATTATTCAATTTTTATCCATCCCAGAGCCGTGTCAATTACTCAACAAAATCAACCAATCTGAACAAACAACATAAATAATTAAGAAATGAGATCATTTTTCTTACGTATAATTAATTAATTTAATATTTACTCATCTAATCTCTCTTTGCCAATCTGATGAACCCAGAAAAGATATGAACAGAAAATGACATTCAAATCTCTGAATAAATCAACAAATTAATACAAATAATAATGATACAAATTTCATAAAGCATATGGTTCACACCAATTCAGATCCACACTACTGATCCTTGGATGGCTTTTGGATCTTTTAAACGTGTAATAGGTACAGAATTTAAGACAATTTTGAGCGATATAAAGATTGATAGTGATTTCATCCAGATGATGAATAAATTGTATATATTTTTGTTTGTCATTTACACGAAGTGATAATAAGATTATTACGATTATTGCAGCTTCTCTTCACGGAAGAAGAAGAAGAAGAAGACCTAATACCTTGAAGCTCCAAACTGGATTTGATAAACGTTTCCACTTCTTCATGATTCTTGATCTCGAAAAACTCCAGCTCAACCAGCTTCCTTTTGCATGAAACTTTCCTTGCCTTGGGCTTTCGCGGTGCTGGAGGACAACAAAACGTTTTGGGAATCTTGTGCTGTTCAGATGTTGGCGTCCGACATTCTTCGTAAACATTATCTTCTTTTTCTTCACTTGGGTTGGCAGAGGACAACGGCATAATCGGAGATAATGGAATTCTGGGAAAATCCAGAACTCTTTCCAGATCGGCAGACATATTTTTTTTTCTCTCTCTGGGTGAAAGAAAGGGATAGAGATGGAGAATAGATATAAGAGAAAATTCAAGAAGAAGAATGGGGAAGGAGCTGGCGTGAGTGGGAAGGTGAGACAGAGAAAGAAAGCGAAAGAGAGAGAGAGAGAGAGACAGACAGACAGAGAGAGTAAGAGAGGAGGGTGGGCGGTTGGATTCTTTTATTCTTTGAACAAGTAGTACAGGGATTTACAAGTTATATATAATCAACTTCGGGAAATGGCTTGTAGGACTTCAAAAGGTTAAAAACTGAGAATAGATGTAGCTTTTTGTGTCAACTAGCTTTTCATTTAACCACTTATTGCTGAGTTGGGAAGTGAGACTTTTAGCGCATCATATCAGGTCTGTTAAGAACAGTTTCTGAATCTGATGCCAAAGATTTTGCTTCAAACTGTTCACATTAATTTCATTTTTACCATATTTATATATTTTCCAAAGTCTGATTCTATATTGTAACAGTGGCTTTACCAAATTTTATCTCTAGACATGGTAAATAAATAAAAACCATGGTAACTTTATTAGATAGCTTAAAGAGCTTACAAAAACAAACAAGAAACCCACATTGTATTCCATATTGTCCCTCAAATTTACATACACATAATTCATGATTCATGATCATGAACCATACAAACTATATCATAAAACATAATTAAAACAAAGTAATCATAATATATAATAATATGAAAGTATAAATATAATGTTGCTATGCAGGCTTATAATAATTAACTTTTCTTCATCATGCACACTTGCACCTCTTCTTCGCAATCATCCGTGTCCTTTCAGCAAGTTCGAAATTGAATCGGAAAAACTCCTCAATCTCTTCTTGTTTCACCGTCTTAAACAACTGGTCATCATCAAACAACTTTCTCTTACCGGTAATACCACTCTTCTGGGTAGGTTTTCTTGGTGCCGGTGGACAGATTAAGATTATAGGAATTTTGTTTTCATCGGAGGTGGGCGTATGACACTCGAATTCTTCCCCACGATCACTTGCTGCGGCGGATGCTGTGGTTGACATCTTACCCACTTCACCTTCTTGAGTTTGTTTAGGGTTAGTCTGATCCTCAGTCTTGATCGAAATCCACGGGAGTCGATGACCAGGATTAGTGGTCATGGGAATTATAATCGGGAAAGAGATGAGGTTGGAGATGGAAGGAGTGTGTGAGACATAAATATGAGAAGGGGAAGACGTGCGGTGGAAGATTTTAGTGTAGATATAAAGAGAGATGGATAGATAGTTAAATTGAGTCGTTGGATTCTTTTATTCTTTTTCTGTGTGCAATCTTGTAAGGGAAAATGACATGGTGGTGGTGCAGATGGTACTGGCACTGAAACTTTCTTTCTTATTTAACTCTCTTTTTCACTTTTTGTTTGTTTTGGTAGTGAATTGAATTGATGAGGTTGATTTCTTTGGCTTCTAGTTGAGAGTATTTAAGTTGAAGCTTAAAAGATTTAGCTCAGCTTGTTAATGGTTAATGGAGTTCCTGTTAGCTTTACTTGATGACTGTTACCCCGTGATAATAATTAGGGGTGGATTGAATCGATCTGAGATTGAATAAAGATTGATTTAAGCTCAATTCGAATGAAAAAATTTAACTATATATTTAAAAGCCATTACTGAAGAAGGATTGATAGAGATTCTGGAAGACGATAAAAAAAAGATTTGCTCCTGTCAATAATGAAAAATCACTAGAGGAAATGTATCTATTCTACAACTCGACAAAATTGAGTTGGCTCAACTTAAACTCGAGTTGTGATTATCCCAACTTGAGTTTAGGTTTGTTTAAGTCGAACATCGAACCAAAGTTAAGTCAACTCTACTTAGATTCATCCCTAATAGCAATATTGTTATATATTAAAAAATAAGATAATATTGGGCATGTTTGATTCGGATAGTATTTTATTATAAAAAATTGATTATCTAAAAAATTTCTATATTTAAATCAATATTGTATTTAGTTAAATTGACATAGATAAATAATTATTATATTTAGTTGTCAATAATAAAAGACTATTGAAATATTATTTTACTTAAATATCTTAAATATGTTAAACTAAAAATAAGGTGCTAAGGTAAGAGAAAGTCAAAGGTTGGGAGCATAGAGGAAAACAGAAAGGGGAAATTGTAGTAAATCAAAAAGTATGCAAATACTAAATGAAGAGTCCAATGATGCTTGTGTGCTTGCACAAGTGACAATAAGGTGCCTCGTCAAACATTTGAGGCGACTGTATTAATAATGAGTATCAATTTATATATTAATAATAATATATCATCATGTGATTGAGTGATTTTAAATTAGAGATAAAATTACATTTAATCACGTAGTAATACATTATCGTTAATACACAAATTAATATTCATTATTGATATACATAATTTTATTTAATTTATAATACTAAATTAATTCTCCATAAAACATAAAAATAAAAACAAAATTAAAATTCCCAAGTATATTAGTAAAATTCACGACATTTTAATATGTTGTATCATCATATGTGTTCAAATTAATACTAATATGATTTGTGACATCCATAATATCTTAAAAAATTTTATTTTCAAATTTTTATTTAAGTATAAAACAAAATCTATCTAAAATATACTTAAATATTCTTGATTTCAATCAACATATTTATACTAATATGTGTTACATATTACAAGAAGTTTCCTTAATTTTTTCTCTTCTTTCTTTTTTAGGTTTCAATATAAATGAATGTCCACATATATAACTGTAGGACCCGTCGCCCCGAGTACCTCTGCTGCTGGAAAACTCTGTTCTTTTTATTTATTAACTGGGAATCGGGTACCCGAGACGAAAATCCTACGAAAAAGAAACATACTGGACTAGTTTACATCACAAGCGGAAGCTGAACTGAAAATGAAATATACAATGAGCCCAAAACTGGCTTTTCATATACATACAACTGTTCTTACACTGTTCTGAATAACTGAAAATGTAAATAAAACATTTACAAGACCACACAGGCCAAAACTGAAAATACAACTGAATACTAGATGTGTGGGGCCCTCTCCCGCAAGCCTCGGTCCACCCGCTCCTCGCTAGCAGTAAACTGACCTGAAAAGGAAGGAAGAAGGAAATGGATGAGTGATAAAGATCACCCAGTAAGCATTCTTTACTTCCCCCGCCCAAACAAGCGACAAACACACACGCAAACACACACTGAAACTTGGCCTCGGCCCTATCCATATATCTAGTCGCTTGCTGGCGCTGAAACTGAATCACTGGTTCTGTTATCTGATTACTGAGCTGATTACTGAATTATTCTGATTGTTCTGTTATCTGATTATTAATTAGTCATGTCATGATGAGTATGTCATGTCATGCTGAACTGGAAACTGAAATTGTATGCTGATGCATGTATCTGAATCTATAACTGTACCTGAAGGTACCTGCTGGGCTGATCAGACTGATGAACATAATGATTCGACATCCTGGCCAAGTGGACTGAACATTCTAGCTACTAGCTAGAAAGCTGAATATACTGATATGCTGCTGAGCAGACTGACTGGTGTCAGAATGCTGGGTCTCACAGATGCCCCCTCGAGTTCACCCTAAAACTGCAACCCATACATTGGGTTCTGACTGCTGAAATCTATTGAATTTGAATCCCTGGATCCTCTTTCAGGCTACATGCTGTGACATGCTATGCATATGCTACATTCTTATCTGGATTCTGGATTATCTGATGTCATTTAGGCCTTGGATGGGTTACCAAACCTTTAATAACTCAATTTTGTAAATTCTGGGAAAAATTACTGAACGCACGGGCGTGTGGGCCAAGCACACGGGCGTGCAGGAGAGACACATGGCCGTGCCAAGCAAAGCACATGGGCGTGTGCCCAAACACACGGGACCGTGCCCCGGTTGTATGTCTGGTCGTGCTCTCCTCTAGAAAATCTGGGCTGAAACACGCAAAGAAGGGGCACACGGCCGTGTCCCTCAGGACACACGGTCGTGTCCCCTGCAATCCCGGTCGTGTACACCTCATGCACACGGGCGTGCCCTTGCAGAATCCAGGGCACACGAGCGTGTGTCTGCGGGCACACGGGCGTGTGTCCGGCTCTGCAACACGAGCACTCACCTGGACCAAGTTGGAAATCCATCCAAACACACACATTTCTCAACCAAACTGAAATTAACTGGAAACATACATAAATGGCACTACAATATACACATAGCATGCATCAATTTCATCATCCATCAATCCCTACTGAATCCACCATGGAAATCTCATATTTCTCTCACTAACACACACAAGCAAAGCAAGCATGCATTCTAGGTGGAAAAATCATCACACAATCATCATTTCATCATCATATACACATACAAATATAACATCTCAAGCTGGAAATGGAAACACACGTTTCCATCCATATCAAACAAGCTGGGAACAAAAAGAGAGAGAGTAAGAAACACTTACCTCTCACCATGGCTGTTGGAAACTATTCTTCAAGCTAATCTCTAATCTCTCTAGCTGGATTGGGAGCTGCTGGAAGCTGAAGATCTGTTCTAGGGTTGGGAGCTGCTGAAAAGGAAAGAAAACACTGGCTGAAAAATGGGAAAAGCTGGGTGAGAAACTAATAAATCTCCCGTCTCTCTCTCCTGCTACCCACCTGCACGGGCGTGCAGGGCACAGTGCACGGGAGTGCACCAAGGGAAAATGAATATAATCTATTTCCCGCGCTTCGCATGATTAAAACCTCCCTAAAGGAATCATACGAAGGCCACTCAGCTCTGAAAAACTACCATCTCACCCCTGAACTCCTCAAGACCCTCACCCTATTCCTGGACTTATTTCTAACCCCAAAACTCTATCCTTAAGGGCTTTTCTAAAAAGACCCGGAATGCTACAATAACTTTATTAATTCTTCCATACCTCAATTTGTTATTTTGATACAATTTTCATCATTGATTAGAATTATGAATTATTGAGTCTTGTGCCAAAAAGACTAGAATAATGACAATTGTAATTGTGAGATTATATTTTGTTATCCATTATATTAATTGTAAGTGGAAACAAAATAAAAGAGACACAAGAGAGATTTTTTCAATATGGTTCAACTCATTACTTGAAAGTCTATATCTATAGTTATGTTGTTTATCTCTAAAAAAGTAGTAATTATAAAAAAGTTATATTGAAATTGATGTAATCATCTAGGTATCTTTACTGGGAGTATTTGTGTTTCTTTAAGAGATTCTTTGCTTGTTTATTTTCTTGGCCCCTCATTCCTCTGTATGATTTTTTATATTTATAAGATAAAAAGATAAAGTTACAATCTTATCTATAACATTTAAATTTAAATTCAAAACTAATTTTCTATTATGTTTTCTAAAAGATAGAATAATTAATTTATCTGAATTCAATAAAAAATTATTATTTTCTTACGTATACACGAGATAAGGATAAAAGATAATCTAGAATGATGTTACTTCTAAGTGGGTGGGTGGTTATTTGATTCAATGCTTGTCATTCTATGAGTTTGCCAAGGTCGAGTTTTATCATATAACAATTACCTTTCACTTTATTAAGTACGAGTAGTATAACATGCTTGTTTAATAGCCTAATCCACAGTTAAATATTGTTTGTTTTTGACATATAGTCCATCACAATTTTATTTTTAGGCTTTATTACCTAAAATGCATTTTGACAATTTAAGATCACATAGACTATTTAACTAGTATTGTCTTATCATTCCAAAACACATCTTGATAATTTAGGATCCTACAAGTTATTTAACTAGTATTATTTATCATTAAGCGATGTAAGCATCCTTATCTCAACCCAGACCGATTAACACAGAGAAAAGGTTTTCAAAAAAAAAAAAAAAAAAAGGTTCTCAAAAGAAAAATGAATTCACCAACAATTTTACTTGAATTGCATATAGAGTGTCATTATAGTTTATGATCCACAAGTACATCCTAGATAACCAAGAAAATGTCATGAAAGCTATAAGACTAAAGGTACTCATTAGATAACTAAGTAAGGTATGAGAATATCATCAAGTTTTGGGATCGAAGGTGTTCCCTAGATAAGTAAGAATTCCGCGTCATCAAAGTTGGAGTCCAAATGTGTACTCCTAATAACTAGGTTCAAGTGTAATGAATTCAAGTGAAATGAGATTATAAGTATTAAAGGGATAAGATATAGAGATGTAGGACTAAGTTCTCTTACTAATAAGTGAATTGCCACTCACTCCCCTTTTTATCATGTTTTGTAGGTAGCAATTGAGAATGGTGAATATGGTGCGAGGTCAGTCAACATGAAGCTAGCATGAGGGCAATTTAATCATTTTTAGTTTGATGATTTTATGAGTTGTGTTTACAGACTATTATTATGATTTATGTATGCATTACTATAGACATTTTTATTGGATGCTAATTTATGAAGAGTATTTTACTCTTTTTATGTAAGTTTCAAATTCTGCAATATTTATTAAGTGATATCATGTTATGTTAGTTAATTATGGTAGCACTTTTCTTCAGAGAATAGTATTTTAGAGAATGATGTTATATGCTTGTTTGAGAACATGTGTTCTCATTACAATTAAGCATTAGGAAATATTAGGGTTCTTGATCTTGTTGTAAAGGGAACATATTTGATAATTTTCCTTGGTGTGAATTAATAGCTACACGCTAAAAATTATCATTGTTGTGATGTGAATTGTCTATGCACAACAAGGCATTTGCTATGCATTGATATATGTTTGCATATTCTCAATTGATATTTCTATGATGTGAATAACTATCGACATATGGATGATTGAAGTTTGACAAGGTGGGAGTTATTATTTGCATGTCATCAACCAATCATCCATCCATGAGTTTGAATTTACATTTTCTGAAATGACAATATTGTGATGTGAGTTAATCATTCAACCTTAGTTTTTACATATCGATCATTGTTTGCACGTTAAGGAGTGGTGTGTTTAAAACATAAGTTAATAGCTTAAAACAGATTGACCTCTTTACTCCAAAGATCATACACATATTATAAATTGACACCACCATAATGTAAGTTGTCTACTTTTGATAAGTTAAACGTTACATTTTAAGAGTTTTTTATATATTGAGTTTCAATGTTTTCATGACATGAAAGTTATCTATATATTGAATTTCAACATTTTTATGATGTGAGTCATTTAAACATTGTATTAGCATGTTTCAAAGGGTATGATTGTTTAAGGTTTTCTTGGATCTGTTTTTTTTTTTTTTTCTTTAAGGAATCTAAAAAAATACTATATTTGACAATTTTTGGCTTTCATAAGGCATTAGAAAGAGGGCATGTTAGATATTGACAATATAGGGGTAGTTTCGATAAAATCCTTTCTTTTACACCTAAATGTTGATACATTTTTTTGTCACTAATTGGAAGTATGCAAAACAAAATCTTACACAAAATAAGCTTGGATAAAGACGATTGAAACTGTAAGATAATTTTCTTATCTGTTATATTGATTGCAAAAAAAAAAAAAAAAAAAAAAGAGACAAATGAGATAAAAAAGAGTTTTTCTTTTTAACTAGTTCGACTCATTATTCAGGAGTCTTGAGTACAAAATAATTGTTTCTAGTGAGTGTATTTGTATTTTTTTGAAAGATTTCTCAGTTGTCTCTCTCTTGACCCTCATTTCCTTTATACAAAATTTGGAGTAAGATTAAAATCTTATCCATTGCATTTAAATTTAAATTTATATTTCATTTTATTATGAATATAACAATAGACTGATTTTGATTTAATAAAAATTCATTGTTTTTATACTTAAACATGAGATAAGTACGTAATATAGTCTAGAAGGTCATTAATTCTAGGCTATTGATTCTATAAAGTTGGTCAAAAAAAGAATTTTACTGTATAACAAGAATAAATTATGATAAAAAATGTATTAACTATAAATTCTATCATAAATCAAATAAAAGATATTGTATAAAGCAGTGTATTACGTGTAATATACCCTAGTAACCTAATTTCTGTAATTTATATTGATAATTAAGGAATGTAATTACGTTTTTACCCTCCTGCTCGGTTAATAATAGTATGACAAATAGAACCTTAAGCATGAACATAGCCTCAGGTCTCATGGTGGTTTCTCCTTCAAGTTTGAGACTTGTGTAAACACACATGGAATATTTTTTAAGTCTCCTTTTCCACCATCTCGCCCTTTCGCTTTTCCTCATTCACATGCGGACGTGAAACCACTACTACTACGACAACTTATCACTCACGTTCCATCCAAAAGGTGGTAACTATTTTTAACACAAAGTAAAAAAATTATTATCTCAGTTTAAAAAAAATCTTATATATTTATTCGATATATATATATTTTTTACTTTTTACATATATTCTGTAATAAGTTTGACCTATTCTATCTAATTTTTTTGTCTCTTATTTTTGTATGTTGAGTAGATCAAATTCAAGCAAGCCAAAACCCACCATGTCGAGGGCATACACTATATTTAAAATAAAATTATATTTTAAGTATTTATTATTCTTATTTTGTTGCATAGGATGCCATTTGAACAGTGCTATCTAAAAATGTAGCAGATTGAGATGGGTATATAAAATTTGTGGAAGAAGATGGCTTGTGTTTACCGAATACCAACTTAAATGAATCTTTCCATGTGAACTGTCTGCTTAGCCATAGAGACCTGCTTGGTTTATCTTATTTATTTATTTATTTTCATTAGATATAAATCGTGTTAATTATAAACTTAATTATCGTTAATTGTGCAATGATTCAAGATAATCTATGATTAATTAATTAATTAAACCAGACATTCCTGTAATTATTTATTAACCCACCACTTTATATATTATTCCTCTACTGTATGCTGGTTCTTGCTTCACCATATTCACCTTTTCTTCCTTTCAAGGTCCCTTCTGTCCTTATTCCTCCACAGAATTCTGAAGATTGCATAACAAGCAACCCAAATTTCTATTAATAGAAGTTTATTTCAAAGTTCCATGTAAAAAAGTATATTGGTTAATTTCAAAAACGAGAAAAAAAAAAAATGAGTTTAGGTCAAATGGGTCCTTATGAAGAGAGGAATATAATTTTTTTAATATTTTATATAGAAAAAATTGTAATTTCCTCTTCAAAAATTATTTTCTTAGTTCAGCCCCCTGTTATTAAACTTTCATTTTGTTTCTCCTAAAATGCAATTTTCTAAATAAAATTATTTACTTTACTTTCCCTTATGCTTTAAATATTAACTTTAGCCACCCCAAAACGTTATGTTAGTCCAAGTTCTTTTGATTGTTTTGGAGGCTTCACCGGCAGCCAAGATTGTCTTTTTCATACCATGTTATTGCTCTTTCCTGTAAATTAAGGCACTAATTAACACATAGAACCAAAAAATGTTCTCACATGAAGCTACAAATTAAGTTGAAGACGATTTATACTAATTATTTATTTGTTTAAGTTTTTTTATTTTTTTTATTATAAATGAATAGATTAAAAGTCTTAAAAAAATAAATCAATTATTCAGAAGAATAGATAAATCATTATTATTCATTAAAAGAATTCTTCTAATCCTAAAAAAGATATTCTGATATAATATCATCTCGTTTGATGAATGTAAAATGAGTTTAGACATTCAATTACTTGCTTTATTCACTTATTAAAAAGCCTAGACAAAACTAACTTTCCAATTAGCCTGACTCAACCTAATCAATGTGAGAAATTAGACTAGCAAGGGATCCCCTCCTACATCCCAAAGAATGCAAAAGAAATATGACGGTTTTTGAGTCAGTCTCAATTTGAATCCTCGCTATTCCAACAATCCTGGCAATTTCCAACCCATTCTTGATGGTCTGTAGCTCAACCTCTAAGACTGAGCATCTTTCCAAAAACTGGGTATACCCTCCTTGGTAAACTCTCCCCACCTTATACGTAAAAACCTGGGAAACCCTTCCAGATAAACTCGCCCCACCTTACGTAAAACACCAGTAGCTCTGGCCTCCCCAGTAGCTCTCAACACAATCCCATCAACGTTGATCTTAGCCACCCCTTCACCAGCTGTATCATTGGATTACTGATTTGATTTTTAGCGGAAAACCCAGCTAGTCTTCCTAAATGTACACGCAGCCTTAATTATAGAAAAATTTCACAGGGTTTTCAAAGCCTTGATAATTAACGTAAGACATTGAGGTTCAACCAAACATGATTATAAATATGGGTTTTATTTTATTTTATATTAAAACAAAAAAAAATTTAAATTTTAGATATATTTTGAAGAAATTATTAGTTAAATTATATAGGGACAGCATGTGAAGATATTAACCTTTAAACAAGAATAGATTGTAACATGTGACATGTATAGAATCATTTATTCAGACTCTAGGTGCCTTATATTGTCGTTTTATCAAGAAACGGCATCATAATCATAGAGAAAAGAAGAACAAAAGCACCAAACTTAGATGGCCACAATTAAACATGACTAAAAAGTATAAATTTTTTTCTTTCTTTTTTCTTTTCTATATTTTATACAATAAAATTAAAATCCACGACTTACATTAACCCAGCAAGCAAAATCAAAGCTAGCACATATTTTACAATCCAACAGAGAAGATTTTTTAATTATAGAAATACATTTGATATTGGATCTATTTTTAAAGAAGGAAGAAGATGAACAGTTTTATTTACTGTAGGCACCATGGGGGGAAAAAAAAAAAAAAAGAGTTGAATTTTATGGTGATAATAAGTAATAATTTCATAAAATGATGACGGTCAATTGTCATTATAGGCAATGGCATCATTCTTTCTTAGAAATTAAGCAAACTGAATATTCTTGGAAAACATCATGACATTGGGAGAAAATAATGAAATTAATATGTGAAAATTGAGGTTAATCCACCCAATCGTGGCCTGATGGCAATCCAGGATGAGCCCTCATGCATATGTTGAATAATGAGCATGGGGTGAGTTTTTGGAAAGTTATACCAAAGAAAAAAAATTTTGTGTTTATTTGATTAATATTTGTGAGATCATGTACTTATTCAGGGCTCTTTGATCTGGTATAAATAGGGTTGAAACCAATTTAACAAGCCATTTGGATAGGTCGAAAATTAGAAAGAGTAAATAGATAGAAAAGATATATAAACCGATTGAATGTATAAACACTGGCACGGATTGGTTTCCTTGTCAAAAAATGAAAAATTAAGGTTAACTAGATAAGATAAATGACTTCATGTCGGGAATGAAAAATAAGGTTTAAACGTAAAGGGTAAACAACATATATCATGATGACATGACAATTATGGATAACATGATTGTTATCAACATTTGTCCTAATAAGTAACTACACTGATTCTTGATAGGGGCGGGTCTGACTTTCTAGTTTTGTAATTATAATGGATGGGACTAAAATTGAACGAACAGAAATTGAACCAAATGACAAAGTATTGATGGCACAATCTAACAAACTTTTTGTGCAAGGGAAAAAATGAAAATGGGTTTAATTTGTATTTCTAGTGATTTTGACATAAATTATAAATCTGAAATTTCTAAAAATTAATATCACCTGAGCAATAACAATTACAATTTAAAACCAAATTAAAGCATAACTGAACCTTTAATATCGGAAATAGGTTCCTTCACAAAAATTCTCTCTCTCTATATAAAGAAATGTAACTAAACATTCAAATCCTAACATTATCTCCATTATTAAGCCTTATGAACTCTGAATAAACAAAAAAACTAATGCAAAGTTTGAGCATGGGAGACATCTTTCAGATTGTAAGATGATTATTGAAATTATTAACCACACTCTTCAATAAGTGCACTACATGATTCATATATTCCCAAAAAATTTCAGTGCCAAAATAACACCACCTCTACAAGACTTTTATTCAGGCCAAAATCTTATGAAGGCATTGATGAAAGATTTGAAAGCATCCAACAATGGGTTAGTTTCTTTTTCAGCAAAATTTCTTGACGATGCATCCCAGGATTCACTGCCAAACCAAATATAATAACAAAAGGGTAAACAAAAACTGAACTAAATATCATTCACAATGCAGGTGTAATTGACTTCTAAGATAAACTTACATTTTAATTCTTTCTAATTTTGGATTGCTTCCTTTCTGCAAACTCTCTTTATGTTGAATATCAGCTTTATTTTCAAACACAGTTCCTTTTGCTGTTCTTGATTTGACCCTGCTGCTGTAAGTGCAATTGAGACTCCTGCCATTTGGGGCATTTATTTCCTGAAAAAAAAAAAAAAAACACACACATTAGCATAGTTCATGGCAAAATTTTCCCCACAAGTTCCACATTTTCCAGTTTTGGACAAATATCCATCTTAATTGAGATGTACAGATAAAACTTTAGCCTTCCAACTAAGCTATTGTCTATGACATAGCTAAGTATTGAACCATATGCCAATATCTTAACTGATAGGTGGATATCCAAAAATATGCTGCACAGCTATGGCCTAAAAACGCACATGAGCAAAAGCTGTGCCCTTGGAAATTAAATATGATACGCCCAATGGACACTAATTTGTATTAATAACAAGTCAACTAATTTTCTTATTTAGAAATGACAGAAAAATGGAAGAAATGCCATTTTCTTATACAATGCGTATTATAGGTTTCTTATGCCCCTAGCACCATATTCCTATGCACCTGATGATGATATTTAAACTAACAGCCAGAGTTTTAAGGTCATTTCAAGAGAAGGCCATACTCAACAAAATGAGCTGCAAGCCTTAACAGACTTGCAGAATTGATTGTCCACAAATACAAAGACAAAAGGTTTTTAAGATACTCACCTCAGGGTCATCTATCCTTTTGGCTTTTTCATGCATCTCAGAAGTTAAGGCATCAGCATCAGAAGCTTCAACCTCAACTTCTTTGTCAACCAGAGTGTTAGGTACAGAGGCTCTAGTAGTAGAGAAATTTGAGATTTTCACTTGTAATTCTGGAGCATTTTCTACCAATTCCGTTTCCATTAAATCAGAATTTTTATCCAAAACTATATCTGCAGGGTCTTTCCCTATTTTCTCCAAGGAATTTATTTGATCTAATAGAGCACTGCCTTTGCCTGAATTTAAAATTAACTTTTCAGTTTTATTTTCCTCCAAAGATTCAGTTATATTCTCCACCCCAAGTCTTTCACTGGAGCTTTCACCAGTCTTAGGGACAGATCTTATAGGAAACACCTCTACCACTACTTCTGCTGAGATGGCAGTTACTGTAGCTCTAGCAGCTGCTAATTTTTCTACTCTTTCCTGTGCTTCTGATGGTTTCCTAGTTTGCAACTCTTTGGATGTCCTTTTAGCAGATTCTTCAACTTCCACAACCACCTGGTTTTCATTGATGACTCCCTCATTGTCACCTGCTAATTTTTCAACTCTTTCCTCTGCTTCTGATGGTTTACTAGTTTGCAACTCTTCAGATGACCTTTTAGCAGATTCTTTATCTTCCACAACCACCTGGCTTCCATAGTTGACTCCCTCGTGGTCACCTACTAATTTTTCAACTCTTTCATCTGCTTCTGATGGTTTACTGGTTTGCAACTCTTCGGATGTCCTTTTAGCATTTTCTTCAACTTCCACAACCACCTGGCTTTCATTGATGACTCCCTCATTGTCACCTGCTAATTTTTCAACTCTTTCCTCTGCTTCTGATGGGTTACTAGTTTGCAACTCTTTGGATGCCCTTTTAGCATATTCTTCAACTTCCACAACCACTTGGCTTCCATTGATGACTCCCTCATTGTCAAAACTTTGCTTTTCATTCTCACTGCAGAGTTCATCAGAAATTGCAAATAGTTCTTTGCTAACACCCTGGTTGTGGTTGGGCATAAAATGACTTCTATTTGATGTATGCAACTCTTCAGATATTCTTTTAGCAGATCCTTCAGTTTCTGTAACTACTTGGCTCCCATTGATGACTCCCTCATTGTCAAACCTTTGCCTTTCATGCTCACTTGCATTCAATATTATATTCAAAGGAGCTTGAGGTTCTTTAGCAATTGAACCCAATGGATATTGTTCATCAAACTGATTTGTGTTCAGCTCATCCAGACTGAAATGAGCAGGACCCAGCACTCGATTTTCTTGGATTATCTCTCGGACAATCTCCCGTACTGTGTAGAAAGAGCCACCGACTTCCTTGTGTGTGAGATTAAGTGATGGGAAATTACCATTATTTGAGCTCTGATACCTGCAAGTAATTAATATGCCACAAATGAGGCAATAAAAAAATTGAAACATGATAAAACATATGTGGAAATGATAAATACAAGAAAGCAAACTGTGGCCCCTAAGTTTAGGAAAACCTACACAAGTTATAAATGATTGCCTAATTATAGATTCATTTGTAGAAAAATTACAAAAGTTTGAGTCAGCAGAAAAAGAAATATATTTTTTCTGCAGTTGGTGAAGATTTAGAACTCAAAAACTGCTTGTCATTTGGTGTAAATTTACCCCTCAAAACACGTAGTTACATCAGTTGAATTGCACTGTTCTAACCTAATAATCCACTAGGAAGCTACATTCCTGGAGTAAAAGCAAAAATGGTCATGCAAAAGAAGGTTAAAATTGGTCTCCAAACCCTCTTCCAGATCAAGATACAACTACAACTCCAAGTATGAATAACCCCACTTATACCATAGGCTCGACTAATTATTATACACTACAGGCATAAGGGTAAAGCCTATGTAGTGCAAGCAAATTAGTTACACAATCCGAGGGATAAACACAGATGTGCCTGAGAATAAGTAAATTTATTCAGGGTAACTAAGAAGTAGAAGGCTCAGGCGATACAGTAGTAAAAATTAAGGTGATACAATAGTTACAACCTTTCTATAGGTGATGTAATAGTAAAATTTTCTAATATTAAGCGGAAAGCATAAAAATTACTTGTTTATAAAGGATTCAACCATTGCCTTCCTTTCCTCCTTTGAACGCCGAATTCTTGATTTCCTCCCTTCAGACTCATTGCTGTTTGCCAGGGCAAATGTTTGCCCAGTCCAGCCACGCTTTATAGTATGCATTATCTTTAGAAATTAAGTTCACCACCAACTGTTACCAATGCAAACTTACAGATAAGAAAATTCAAATCACAATTACAATCGTCCAGTAACAGTACAGGCATTGTCGACCAAAACAAAAGTCACAACAAAAACATATTCCCGAGATAAATTAGCCGGAATCATCCATTTCACGTTAAATAATACAAAAATGTCCCCGGTAATGTCACCAGGATTTGCAGCCGGTAATTTTACCGGGATCAGCAACCAGTAACCAAGCATTTCCATGCGTAGTCATACTGGAGAAATGAAAGCCGGGGCAGTGAAATGAGAAAAGGATAATGAATGTTGTTGTAGTTGCCATTACTTAAAGTGAATTGTTCATGGGAAAAAATGTAAGAAATGAAATAACACAGACGTAATCGAGGGTTAGACAGTGTTGTTACCTCAACATTGGAAGAGAGACAGAGAAATGAAGGCTGCTGGAGGGTTTTTCAGAACCCTATGAACACGGGTGAAGGGAGCGTAAAAAAAGTACCGTGCTGAGTGAATAAAACAAGGATTTACTCAAATTCCGCGAGCTGCGTTGAATCTTAATGGATTGCCCATTACTTGTAAGGAATGCTCCTCTGATGGGCTGACATGACAGAAGGATTTAAACTTAATCCAACTTAAGATAATTTTAATAATTGGTTTCGATTATTTGACGACGGAATCAGATTTGTTGTTAAAAAGCAAATATTTGAGGGTCTGGTTGAAAATTCTAAGACAGTAGTCAAGACGGTATTTTGGAAGGTTTTTAGTTGTGATTTTAAAATACAGAGACTTTATTTTATTACGGTTTTAACAGTTTTTTGATAATGACATATTTATATACTTATTCATAAAAATATCGTAACTTCAATTAATTCTTGAAAATTTCTTTTATCAATTACAATTACTTACGGTTTCTTAGTTCATTTCTTTCACGTTTATATCATTATGCAGACACTTTTTTTAAATGATAAAAATTATTCCATAAAAACGAAGTATGATATCTGATTACAGTTAAAACTTGAAAGCTTAGTGAGGACACTAATTAGGTTCCAGAAAAAGAAAACAGAGAAGGGTGAGTTCGTCCAAGTTGAATTGCTCTACCAATTACAAAAAATAAGTTACAATGTTCAAAAAAATACGCTCGTACTTGGTTAAAGTGGGCATGTTTGATGCTCTTCTCAACAACCTAGTAGCTCTATAATAATCCTCGACAATTTGTGTCTTCCCTGTGATCATTACGAGTAAATTATATTTTATGTGTCAAACTTTGATGCTGGAAGGAACGAAAGCTTCTCCAGCTGAGGAAGACTTTGCCGCTTCCCACTTGAAACTGAATTTTGGTTCAAAGAATTAATAGAAGATTTTATCTTATCATATCGACATCTTTCTTCCAAGCGTTGCCTTCTCTGTAGCCGTGCCTCAACCTTTGCAATAGTTTCTCTTTTGTTTTCCTCTTCTTGTCCATCTTTAGTCTGTGTCTTCCTTCCCTCTCTCTTTCATAAATCCCTTGCCAATGCACTTCCCCTGTTAACGGCCACAACCATTTCTCCCTAGGATGGTCACCATCATCCGCTGCCTCTGCTAGATCTTCATCATACTCTTCAACAATGTAAAATTAAAATATTTTCCCCCCTCTAAATCTATTGCGCTGATCTATAGGATGCTGCTCTTTTAGAACCCGAGTGCGGATCCAAGTACACCATCTTCTGTCCGCTGTGGTAAGACCACACAATGACAAGGGGTTCCAGTACCCGACAGTAACAGTGCTTTTTCTGATGTATGCCAAAAGAAGCAAAATAAGATATCTTTACTGATCAGAACTATTGCACAACCAAGTGTTCTAAAGCCCACACAACTTTACCTCAAGGTTGGAGGAACTCAACAAACAGGTATTTGATTCACTCGAGCTAGTATGCAAGGCATCAAGAGAATCGACAAACATCCTGCAATTTTGCAACAAAATCTTTCAGTTACTTTTTCGTTGATGACAAAGCAATAATGCCTTCAGTAAAAAGTATGCGAAAGAATTTAACAGGAGTTAAAAAACTACCTTGGAAACATCATGAACTCTCAAAAGGAAGAGGTTGGCATCACCCACCTATGCAGGGCAGACCAGAGCCCACCATCTACTGGCATGGGAGGAAGCGCCTCTATATGTGATGGCAAGTCATACATCTTACGAAATGCATCTTCAAAAGCAGTTCTGCATTCAGTTACAGCTAAAATCATCCAGGTTTCAAGCACATTTATATTAATGAGTTGAAACTTTTGGGTACATGTCTAAAACTAAAAGTTCAGCAACCAACTTCTTTTAAATAACCTTAGAGATCTCTTCAGCTTTCGTATAAAAAACCCTCAAAATTGAAAGCATACGAGCAGAATGAGATATGCATGCATAATAATCATTTCCTGCAAAGATTTACAATTATACCTGCAGTATCCTCCATTTAGGATGTCACACATAGATCAAAAAGTGAACTTGCTATTACTTGAGGGAAATCCACCATCCATGTCCATGTATGCCCAAAAATACACAACATCTCCTTTAGTTTCCTGTAATGTTTTCTCCACAACTTTTTCAGCTGTTATGGACAATGAAACCTATATTTTTAGAAGGGGCAATTTTTAGTAGCAACCAATGATCAAATGTGGAAACCTCAAGCAGAAGATACCATTTACACTTAAAAGACATTCCAAGCTAGATTATCTTCTTCCATTTTCCCCAATGCAAAGTACTCTTTCTAATTAAATATCACTGAATTTCAAATGTTTCTTTTTTCTTTGTTCCTAGGATGAGCTCAACTGAACAGTAAAAATGGAAATATGGTTTATAAATACAGCTCCACTGACTAATCAAAACTGCAAATGTAGAGAGACCTGTGTTAGAAACACCTTTCTACCAGCAGCACGCCAAGATTGAAACCCAATCCAAGGTCTCTTGTGAATAATATCCACTCTCTTTGCAATGGAAAACATTCCTCCAATCTCACAGAGAATGTCCCGATAGTAAGTATAATTCAAAAGGGGAAGCCGATCAACCGCATCCACGTCATCTGATCTTAACCTTCGAGCTGTTGTAGACTGAAAAAAATGAGGATGGTTAAGAGATTTGACAAAAAAACTATTCCTACACAAATATAACATTTTTAGGCAGAGCCAATCAGTAAAAATTAAAAAAGAAGGCATACACTTGAGGAGGGAATAAAAAGATTCACATATATTGGAGCACACAGAGGAAATGCATTAGTAAGGATATAAAAGAACTACATTACATACTATACCAAAAAAAAAGTATATGATACATAGAATACATTTCTATTTTCTTTCTCTCTTTTCCTATTTATAGCAAGTTGAGCAGTTCAAATAAAAAATTTAGCAAAAACGTTTCAACCCTCAAATAGCAGATCAAAAAATTAGACATGACTGCATTATATTAGTAATTCCTCAAGATTAAATGGTACAATAAATTAAATATCAACTACAATCAACATCAGAAAAAAAAAAAAAAGATATGGATAAATACACTTACAAGACTTAACCCACGGTACAAGGAGCCATGGTGCAAAAGGGGCCAGGGCCCAGCACCACTGTATATTTCGTAAATGCATACCGGCTGCCTGTCCTTTCTAGCCCTCCCTCATCCCTCTCATTAGCTTCAAAATTAAGCTCTTCAGATTTTTGAGCTTTACGATATATATCATCCCACACACAAATATCATTGTCCATTTGTTCTTGAAGCTACATATTAAAAAATAAAAATCCATGTCAGATGTCTCTAACTGAAAGATGACATAAAAACAAAGAAAAGATAATGCAAGGGATTGGGAATGGGAAGATTTAAGAAAGTTTTATAATTGCAAGATACTATACCTCCTGCCTTTCTAGTCTGTCATGTTCTTCGAAATTCTCTATATCCCTTAAAACATCCCAATCTACTTCAGCTAAGGAATCTTGTACCCAACTTTGATTTCCATTTTCCGAGAAGTCCATCAAATCAACAACATTGGTGAATTCTTTCTCAATGACATAAACAACACTAGACCTTTTATATGAAGCTTTCCCCTGCTCCATGTATTGCACACCACCAATTTGATGCTCCATTTCCTTCTCGAACAAATAGGACCTGGCAGCAGTGCATCTAAAGAAAAATTGATTATATTCTCCAAAAGCCGGGCATAACCAGTTACACAATCTGATGCTAGCATATTCTTAGCAAGTAATCTTCCAGATAAAGCAACAGTTCTAGCAAATTCAGAAAGTCTCCCACTCGAAATGAAAAGAGAGAAAACCCTCATCAAGTCATCAGGATTATGTTTTTGATAAAAGATCATATTGACACCATCAGCAACCTGTAATTTCATAACCATTTCCCAAATATAAGATAAAAGGAAGAACCCCAAAACTTTAGTAATCAGCAGATGAGTTGAGAAAGAACTTGGACTCACATATTTTTTAACGAATAGGAAAATCAGGTGTAATCACAGGGATTCCAAAAGTCACGGCTCGAATAATCAATAAAGGAAAACCCTGTTCAACTTGGGAAGAACCATAGAGAACAATGTCAGCCATCATCAGCACACTGTTGACATCAGCATTTAGATCATAATGCCTCAAAGAACCTTGCAAAAGTCCTAGTCGTGAAGTAACTTCCTATACCAAAAAAAAAATAAAAAATGAAGTGCATATTTTAAAAGCAGCATAACAGAGACTCTCGTTGAAAACTAAGCAAAGAAATTTACAAATTGACTAATTCAGTTCATTTTACGATTTCTTTGAGACTTGTCTATATTTTAACATATCATACCTTCATGTTCTTCAACTATTTTCCACTTTTAATGCCTCTTTTCAATATCACTTCATTCCTTGTAGTGAATAAGTTGAAAAAATATAAGAAGTATGAACCTGTCTGTAACAAGATGACAGAATTAAAAATAGTGAACTAGTCTATCCAGCTTCAAGAATTCATGAATTCTCTCATCAAGTAGCATGTGCCACTTGGAAATGTGGCTGCGTGACACAATGAATGAAATAAGAAATATTTTTAATGAAGCATTATTTGAAGGAATCAAACATCTGAACCACTAGATAAAATATCAACTATAATAAATAATATAATTAATGAAGAAAATAGTAAACTAATTAAAATGTCTTCTTTGATCCACCCTCAACACTTAAGATATCACTTCTCAGCACTCCATCAAATGATAATTAGATGGTTGCAACTGATTGCTCAAGCATATTTGAAAGTACTGAAAGAAATACTCATAACCATATATAGGAAGATGCAAGAAGTTTTTTAGGTGGCAATCACATGGTAAAATATAAGCAATAACTCATCTATTAACAATTTGACTGCCTGTAGATCATTCTTATACCCATCTGTGGAATTGCCACATAAGAAAACAAATTTGATCAATCCTCTCACATTGTTTCTCCTAGCATATTTCATTAGCAGAGGTCTTATCTCATGCATTGAAACAGCAAAGTCCAAAGATAGCTCATTGTAGAAGGATGAACTTCCAACAACAATTACCGTCGACGTTGCAACGCTCGGCACGTAAGAAAACTAGATGAGTATTTTCTTACCAGCCATTTTTGGAGATAGTGTTTTTGTATTTTCTTTACCATGCAATTTTGTGTTGGCCCAACCCAAAAAATGTGTCGTAAAATTAGAAAGAGACTCAATTAAGTGGGCTTGCAAGTTTTAGGCCTCAGCCTGGTCCAATCTAAAACTTTTTTGTAGGTCTAGGGCACGGTCCGACTTTCTCAGGCCATGCCCCACGAGACTTCTATGGATCAGTTAATAAACAGTAACATATCAGTTAATTATTAATATATTATTTTATATATTTTCAAATATAAAAGGTATTATACTTTATATATTTTTAAAATTTAAAAAAAATAAAAAATAATTATTATAATAGTTGAACCGGCCTGACTCATTTCACACCTCTAATCTTTTCTTCGAACTTGTTGATTGGGCTATGAAATACGATTTGACTTTATCAAGTTCAAAATTTGTTCAGCTCGGATTTCAGACTTACTCATTCAAATCGATCCTATTGAATTTATTCATGTAACTTGTAAAAATATAAAAACACCTTTATGATTTTAAAAACTATGAAAATATCTCACTAAAATAAAAAATAATCGATTTAAACACTCATAATTTAACATTATAATTCAGAGTTTGTCTAATGTTATTAAAAATTAAATTATAAAAAAAATTTAAATATCAAATTAGTATGTAAGATAATTGAATATTGAAATATAAAAATTTTAAAAAATATATAATCAAATAAATCTAGTAAATTTATTAAATATATAAAAAAATAGAAAAGTTAGGAAATTTTTTTAGATTTAGTTATATCTACGTATGTGACATTTAAATTTATTCTAAATGTATTTCGTTTTAAGTATAAAATAAATTAGCAAACGTTATCTAAATATTACATTAATATAAATTAACAAATACTATACTTTTCGAACGTTGCTGGGTCACAGGCTTAAACAACATTTATTTAAGCCTAAGTTTAAAGTTATTAACTTGATAAATGATTTTCATTTTTTAAATCCGTCCGATGCCTGGAATTTGTTCATTTTAAAACTGATTTTTTTAGGCCGAACAATCAAACCTGAAGCTTGTCCATCCCAATTGACAATCCTTCTTTTCCTATTATTTTTAGTATTTGTTACCTTAATGTCATTCAAGATAAATTACAGAGTGATTTTGTTAGCAAAAAATGTGTCCTCAAAATATTTCTTTCATAGGGTGATTTTGCTTTTTGACATTATTCCATTTCATCCGAAAAGGATTGAAGCCAGGTCCGAATGTTAGTTTATTTATTACAATCAACTAATATATATATATATATTGATATAAAATAAATGTACATAAGTTGAAATGCATGGATAAATTGGTATAACTTCCTCCGGAATTAAAGCTTCTCCATAAGCAAAACAAGCTGAAGATGAATGATAAGATTACCATCCTTACTAAGAACAAATCTTCCATCACAACCACAGAAATGCCAGTCAGAGAGGAAAACTGAGAGATTTTCAAGGAAAATTTACTAAGAAGTATACAAGAAAAAAAAGGAAAAAAAATTAAGGCCTAATGGCACCTTCTGACCTTTCTCTTTTCTCTCTTGAAACTGCCTGCATATCACCACCCTTTCCATCTTCTCAAGACTCACCATTTTCACTTATCTTGTCACCCACTTTAACATTAAATCCTCCCTTGGCCTGCATTATTAAATAATAATGTCAGGTGCCAAGAGAACTGGGTGCCCTGAAGACCCCTTCAATCCTCTTTTAACAACCATTATTCAGATCTCTTGTATGCTTGTTATTGCTCATCTATTTCACCTCTTCTTCAAGCCTTTAGGCCAGCCAGGACCCATCTCGCAAATCCTTGTAAGCATTTTGTTTTAATATCAGTTTCGGATTTGAATATGAAATTGTTTTCAAAAAATTATGTTGGTAATGTGTGTGTCCTGACTTAATGTAAGTGATGTTGATTTTGTGTGGTTTGTTGCATCAGGCAGGGCTAGTTCTGAGTCCCACATTGCTATCGCGAATCAATAAGATTCGACAATTCTTTCTGCAGGATGCTTCTGCATTGTACTATCGGTTTTTTGCCTTCGTAAGTCGCATACTTTTTATGTTCTTGATTGGTCTTGGCATGGATATTCGTTATATACGACTGAATTTGCGTGTGGCGAGCACCATTTCCTTTGGTTCTTTCGTTATGAGCATAATTTTTGGAGGTTGTATATCTTGGTTCCTTATAGATGCATTAGATGTTAAAGAAAACAGGGCCTCGTTTGTTCTTGTTATTATGATTCTTCTGGCAAACACAGCCTCTCCTGTAGCGATTCGTTTGATTGATGAGTTAAAATTCGACACTTCAGAAACTGGAAGATTGGCAATAGCCTCTTCTGTGATCAGTGAAATGTCATGTGTATTGGTTTATTCGACTTATCTCGCAGTTTCTTCCGGGCTTATGTTTCGAAATGCATTGTGTTGCATTTTTTTAACAGTGGTACTTATTTTCCTCAACAAGAAATTGGCAGAGTGGTTTGGGAATTGGAATAAGAATTCAAAATATGTATCCAATTCTCAGGTTGTAGCGATTTTGGTGCTTCTGGTGGGACTCTCTATTAGTACAGAATCATTTGGTTATAACAGTACTATTACTGGATTTCTCCTGGGAATGATGTTTCCAAGGCAAGGCAAAACTACCAGGACTTTGTTTAAAAAACTCACTTACTCTGTTCATAACTTTCTGCTTCCCATTTACTTCGGCTACATGGGGTTCAATTTTGATACACGTGATCTAACTACTGTTCAAAACATCTGTGCTGTTATTTTCTTGCTTTTGCTCAGCTTTGGGACCAAGATTATTGGCACAATGGCTGCCTGCTATCACCTCAAAATCCCCATGTTGAAGGGGGTACTTCTTGCTTTGATTCTAAATTTGAAAGGCAATTTCGAACTTCTACTCATCGATGGAGAAATCGATTCCTTGGTAAGCTTTTCTTAGCAACCAAGTCATGAACCAAAAACAGATAAATTTAAGCATAAAGAAAATGCGGATAATTCTCTAATGCAGATGTCCTCATGTTAGTTATGTCTATGAAAATTGAATAATAATTTGATGTATTATTGTTGCAGACTTGGTGGAATGGTAAAGTTCACCGTTTACTTTTCCTATTAGTAGTGATGAATACACTGATCTCAGGACCAGCTGTGGCTTATGTATTGAAAAGAAAGGAAAGATACTTTGCTCACAACAATACTGCAGTGGAAACACTTGAAGCAGAAAGTGAACTCAGAATGTTAGCTTGTGCTTACGAGCCACGCCATGCTTCTGGACACCTTGTACTTATTTCAGCCATGGGAAAATCTGTCAACCCTTACTTGATGCACCTGGTGGAGCTCCCCAAGAAACACCGCAAAACTCAGTTGATGTACAACCAGCTTGAAGATGGTGGGCAGTTCAGTGATGAGGAGGAATATGGTGGCAACGATGTGCTGGAGATCAATGATGCAGTTGATGCTTTTACCTCACAAACCAATATGAAGATCCATCAAATAAAAGTTGTTAATACTTTTGCAAACATGTATGAAGATGTGTGCACCGGAGCTGAGGACTTGCGTGTGTCGATAATTTTCCTGCCATTTCATAAGCATCAGCGCATTGATAAGATCCTGGAGAATGGCAAGGAAGGATACAGGACAACTAACCAGAAGATTCTTCGGCACGCTCCATGCTCAGTCGGACTGCTAGTAGATCGAAGCCAAACTGGGTTTCAGCAACCAATCGGCTCTGAAAGAGTGCAGCAAGTAGCAGTTTTGTTCTTTGGTGGCCCTGATGATCGCGAGGCCTTGGCATGCAGCAAAAGGATTACTAAAAACGCCCATATCCGTATAACTGTCATCAGATTTCTTCCTTCAGAATCGGAAAGAGTACAGTTTGCGGATGCATCCTCAAGAGATGACATGCTGATAATGTCCTTAGCAGGAAATGACACTGAAAGTGCCAAAGATGACGCCTTCATCGACGACTTTCGACTCAGGTAATTACCTTCAAGCTCGTTTTACCTTATGCTTCTGTCCCTCTGTGCCAATCCAAGTACTAGTCATTGAGAGTGAAAAATTATTTTCAGGTATGTCACAACAGGTGAAGCTGGATTTGTAGAGAAGTATGTCAGCAATGGAGCAGAAACCGTGCAGACTCTAAGGGACATTGGGGAGACAATGGAGTATTCATTATACATAGTTGGGAAGGGCGGTGGAAGAGGGCGGTCACCGATGACAACCGGGTTGAGTGACTGGGAGGAGTGCCCAGAACTGGGGACGCTGGGAGATCTTTTAGCTTCTTCAGATTTTGACCTGAAAAGTTCAATTTTGATCATTCAACGACATAACCAATGCCAATATTCTAACCAAGACATTGTAGTTGATGGCTAGTTTTGCTTACCCTATGCATGTGTGTGGGTCTGTATGTATACAGTAAAACAAGTTCATTAGATCTCAAAAACACATATAGTGGGCACAGATTCTAGTTTGTCTCAAATTTTCTGATTTTTGGAGAATGCTGGGCCATAATAAAATTAGATAGAAAGAGGGAACATGGTGAGTAGTGATTCAAAACCCAAAATTATTCATAATTTTATCCTTGTTGCTAAAGACCTTTTAAAAAGTTCTAAAGTAAAATATTCGACTTTAACGATAAACCAAGATATAATTATATAATATGTTATGCATTTTATGTATGTCACCATTAATTAAAAAATATATATGACAGACATTAAAGTAATTATTTATACGAAATTTCCTGTGAGAGATCAACTGTTCAATTATTGTCATATTACATATATTTGAGAGGAATACGAAGCCTCTTCCCACCCAAGGTTTGGCCTAAAAGTATTTTTCCACCTATAAATAGCATTTTCTTACCCAAAATAAAATTCTGTTAACGAAAAAAATGACACAATGTTAGAATGTTATATTACTAATTTTTCTATTATTTTATTATTTAAATTATTATATAACCTTAAATTAATAAAAATTAAATATAAGTATCAATAACATATAAACATATATTTAGGAATAAACTATAATTTTCGTAAATAAAAAGAGTATTAATAAAAATTTTAAAGAGTTTAGAGACTTCAAAAAATTTTGAGGTTGTTTTAGAAATTTTTAAAATTCAAATTAACAAATATTCATTTGATAAACTTAAGAATATAATTTTGGAGTGATTAATTAGATGACTTGAGCACTAGTGCATGAAAGACTGTCATAGTTGTCACCCAAACCACCTCGTGAAGGTAACGGTCCTTGATTTGAAAGACTTAAACTGTATGTTTCGATTTAGGTTAAATTTGAATTGAATATATTTAAATTTGTTTTTAAATTTGATTCGTATAAATATAAAATGAATTACTTGAACACAAATTTAAATTAAAATATTAAAAATTTTTGAATATAAACTATACAAACTTAACATAAATACAAACTTAAATTTAAATTAAAAATTTATTAATTATATTTTATTAATTTTTAATAAAATATAAATATATTTTAATAAATTATAATAAATATATTGGTCTTTCAAATAAGTCAAAATTAATTTGTTTATGTTTTATATAAAATCATAATAAATATATTTATTATAAATAAATAAATCAAATTATTATAATAACAAATCAAATATAAATTCAAATACAAACCAGATTTTCAAATCCAAACTTTTTAATAAAAAATTTGATAAATATAAATATAAATACAAATTAAATCTAAAATAAACAAATCAAATACACGTCTATGTTTATTTGTATTTGATTTAATTCAAATATAATCCTAGTCTTGAGACATCCATAATGATGCTTCTGGGAATGACTTTGTGTTTCTGAGTGGCCGTAAGTGTTTCGTGAAAGCATTTGAAAATGTTTTTGTGTCTGACTACCAACTTTATTCACTGAGAAAACATTTATTGAATGTATTTATATATTAAAAAAAAAAACAAAACAAAACTTACTCTTGAATGGTTTTAAGTCCCTAAAAACGTTTTAAAGTCCCAAATTTTCACCGAATTAGTCAGAGGTTAGAGTTTTCTAATTTGATTTATTAGATGATAAAAAATTATGATAATTTTATATTATTGAACCAATATAAGAGGTAATATGTAAGAATTATACTGATAATATTAAATTTATTATAATTTTATCTCTTATTTAATACATTTTAAATATTATTTTATTATTAATTATTTATACATATCAATTTATTTAAATATATTATTATTATTATTATTGTTATATTTTTGTAATAATTTTTTGATTTTAATAATAAAAGACTTTTCAAATCAAATAAATCATAAAAAGTACAATTTTATCTCTAAGAGAAGGATAAAATTCAAGTGTTAGATCATTTTTTAAAACTATTAAATATGTCAAAATTTTCATATCAAGGTAAAAAAATCCTTATAAAATGGGCTAATTGGGAGTGTTTGAGACTTGCCCAATATCCCTCAAAAAGTAAATAAAATTAAACCATATATCACCGAGAAGATTTTGTATTAAAAATGATAAACATCATTTATGAATATTAAATTATTTATAAATAACAATTATGATTATCATATTTTAATTTCGTTCGTTAATTATTATATTACTATTTACTTATATTTATAATATAAAAAATTTATATTTTAAAAAATGAGAAACCAGACCTAGACAATAATTTAACGATTAATAAAATTGAAAATCGATTATTTTTTTATAATAAATTAAAATACGATAATCGTAATCGCTTACTGGTAATCTTTTTTTTTTTTTAGGCTTGAAGTTAGACACATTTAAGCTGATTTGGTTGCAACGTATGGACAAAACTATGACCCTTTATTATTTTATTCACACAACCATTTTCAACAACTTAAAAACGTTTTTCTTTTTTTAAAGACATTAAAAAAATGCTTTCCACAAAAAAATATTGATATAAATTTTTTCAAAACTAATTTCTTCGTAAATTCTATCTTTTGATCCTATAAACGAGAAAATGTCAAAATTAATAGGATTCGATCAAATAATACTTATGAAAAACTCTTTCACGGGCAATTATTTTATCAAACTTTGATAAAAATACTAAATAATAATAGATTGAACAATTTATTTGAAAAAGGCTAGTTTTAGATAAATTCATAATTGTAATTGGCCAGAAAGTATCCTAATTTTAAAAATGATGCAGCTTCATTTGAGTTATATTTGTTTTATTTTAATGGTTTGGCCCATTTGACATCCACAATTAAGATGTATTGTACCGTTTTACATATTCCTAAATAAAGTTTATATTAAAAATTAAAATTAATTCATTAATTACGATAAATTGACATTTATATGATAAAATTGAGAATGGATCATCATACACTAAAAAATTAAAAGATTTTATTATATAATGTTTCCATAAATTTTTTATAATTTTATGGTTTATATATGATTAGGGGGATGGATAGTATTATTACAGATGGTAATTTAATATTCATTCTTAAATATGGAAGAGATTACTTGATAAAAACAAAAATAAAAATAACTAAAATCTACACAATTAGAAAATGACACAGGGTATTGAGATAAATATATTATTGACCAATATTCTCTTTCTAATTTGTCTTTTTTTTTTATATATCTTTTAAATATTTAAATATTAAATTACCTTTTTAACAAAAATAAAGAGAGGAAAGTAAGGAATTTTTTGGATAGAATGGTAAGGAAAAAGGGAAAAAATCTTTTTTCACGTAAAAAAAGAAAAAAAATAGAAAAATATTTCAATTTTGAAAATGAGGGATTAGGGAAATTCAACATTTTTTTCGATGTGTAGTTGTCTATTAGGGTTATTTAATATTTTTGATGTTTTACTGGGCAATTTGTCAACCCTACAAGGTAAGGGCAATTTCGTCATTGCATAAGACTTCTCCACAACCTGCGACGACGTTAGGGTCAAGGCAACATTGACAACGACTAAGGAAAGCGCGGGGGCGTTTCTGAAATTCGTCCCTCTCTTCTCGGCGTACTTAAAATGGCTGTACCTCTGAATTGTTAACTGCCACGTCAGACTACCAAAATCAGATTTGGCAATCATGTAAAGCGAGTACATTATCAACTTCATACTACTGCGATTGGGTTTCGTGGCAAAGAATCAAACCGTAATGAAAAATATTAAGCGATTGTAGTATTAAAAGCTCTTCAGTTTCCATACAAAACCAGACCTCTCCTTCTTTCTCAGCGGAGGGCATCATTTTCATCATCGAACGGGCAAAATATATACACTAAAAAAAAAAAATTATACATCAGAATTGAATCAACACATAAAAGAGATAAAGCCGAGCGAGAAAGAGAGTTGTTTCATAGAGCTTGAACCTTGTTCTTGTCACCTTTGTAAAGCAAAGACAACACGAGGTTTATGATATTTTATGTTTCGTTATGTTTTGAAAATTTATAGAAACGTTGAAGAGAGGGACTTTGTTTGATAGCGGGAAGCAAATGCGGGTAAAAATAAGATCGATATAACCTGGGTTTGGGACAAATGGTTGTGGACGGTGGCGTTGAAGGTGGCGGTGGGGGTGGCGGTGGGGCGACTGGAAGTGGTTGTAGTTTCTGGTGTAAATGGAGATTGAAAAATGTGAATAATAATCGTGGGCATGTTGGACGAAGTAGGTTTATATTTTCTTCTTCTTCTTCGGGATTTGAGTTCTTTGCTTGGTGTTTTATTGTGTACGGATTCGTTGGGTTGCTTTATGGCTGGCTTTTTGTTAAAAAGCCCTATGAAAGTACAGGAATGGTGCAGCCTTTTGGTTGCAGAAAAGACAGTGAAGGCTCTTGGGCCATTGGTGTTTTTTACGGCCACTCTCCTTTCTCTCTCAAACCTATTGAAACAGTGAGTTTATTTTTGGTTTGAAATGTGTAAAAATCAGTTTTTAATCCATTTTTGGTGTTCTTTTTTTATGTCTGTAATTAAATTTTTGGAATTCTAAGTTTTGGTGAATGAAAATCCGTGCATGCAGATGAATATATGGAGGAATCATAGTGCGGCGTGGCCAGTTGCGAACCCAATTATGACGTGTGGTTCTGTTTCTGCTTCTGGTTTTCCCAGTAATTATGTTGCTGACCCTTTTCTTTATGTTCAGGTATTAATTTCTTAACTTAATGAATGCTTTTTTTTTTAATGTTATTTAAGCCTTCTACTTCTTTTTCTTCTAGTTTTTCTTTTTCTCTTTATTTCTCTCCTGTTTGGTAGGCCCTTTCTGATGATTGAGTGTTGTGTCATTTATATGAGTTTGATTTGGCCATTGTTAATCCACTAAACGTTGATCGAAGAAATTTTCTTGGTTAATTGAGTGCTGCATTAGTGTTTTTCTAGAGGGATTTTCATTCCTCATTGCTTGTAACATTTGGGCCTCCTTAGCTACTGTTGATGTCGCCGAGCTGCACTACAGAGAGATTGATCTGTATCATGTGCCATTTTATAAACTCCTTGTGCCGTCGAGGATCTAGTAGACTACGATACCTTGTTTCCCGAGCTGTGAATTTGTGATTTTGGACGCCGTTTATGTTTTTCTTTTGATAGTCTTAGGAATCCAGTCACAATGCGAAGTGACTTTTTAGGATCTAAGGGAGAAACTTTAAGGTTTAACAGTGTCTTGAATGGGAACTTTTATCGAAAGGGTTTGTATGTTTCTTTACTAGACTTGGAGGCATCATTTAAAAGAGCTTGTGGATAAGGCATTGCATAATTTAAATGAAGGGTTTGGTTGGCATTATTGAAATAGTTCCTATGGAAAGTAATAGGATGATTTTTTCGGGTTGACAAGGATTTTATTGGACTTCAACAACAGATACTAATCCTCTTATCAAAATAGGCAATTTGATGCACTAAACCTTTTTTAGTTACACATATGTTGACTGGGTATATGGATTCAACAATAAGCAAGCATGAAGATATGGTTTTTGTTAATGACTAATGAATCTTTTTATCTGTTTAAGTTTTCTTGTATATTGCTAAATCTTTGTCTTGATTCTTGTTAAGTGTTACTGTTCAGTTTAAGACTATCTGCTCTAATTATTGGAGTTTGATTCTTTTGGATATTAATCATGCGTAAAGGCATGGATTTTGTAGTATTATGTGTGAAAGTAAAGATGTTAGGGATCTCATGCTCTTTAGTCTTGAAATAGGAATTAGAAGGGTCACATGTTATGTTGTTTATGGAGAAGATGGAGTCTCGAAGTGAGGATTTTCACTTGTAAAAGCCATTAATTTGCCAATGTTCTAGTATGAGAATTTGATCCTCCTCGTGAGCTTCTTGATGAGACAGCAGAAATTATGTCTTGGCTTATGTTTTCTATTGAATAAAACAGTAATAATCACAAAACTCTTAGCTTTGAATACCATAACTCACCTTACATGCGAATAAATTCTCTTAAAGCAATTGCTTAAACAACAAGCAAATATTGAAGGAAACCTTTTGAGGAACTTTGTCAACTAATTTACATTTTAGACTGAATTATGGTGCTTTTTGTGCTTGCCATTTTGGTAAGCCTGCAATTTACTTGCTAGTTTACTGACCAAAGATGTTAAATTCTTATATTGCGTTAACTTCTGTTAATGATTATAAATTAATTCTTATGTTAACTTCTACTGGTATTATGTTTCAGGGAGATGTTCTTTACCTATTTTATGAAACTAAGAATTCAATTACTATGCAAGGGGATATTGGAGTTGCAAAAAGTGTCGATCAGGGAGCAACATGGGATCATCTGGGCATAGCTCTGGATGAGGATTGGCATCTCTCTTACCCATATGTGTTTGAATACCTCGGACAAGTAGGCTATCAGTCTATTGAACTACTATGATAATAAAAAATTGTATTGTTTTTATAGAAAGGTTAATTGATGCAGTAAAGAGGACAAGAAAGAGAATAATGAACAGAGTAGAAATTGAATGCTTTGCCATTTTGAAATATAGCCAGTCAGTTTCTAAATGAGCAATGTGGTTTTTGGTCTTGCAGTGCTCAAACTATATTCTTTACAGACCTCATTTTAAGGAGAAAATAGAATCAAGCAAATTGCACTGATTCTTCATTTGTTGCTTTTTGCAGAAATACATGATGCCTGAGACCAGTAAGAAAGGGGAACTTCGTCTTTATCGAGCAGTTGACTTTCCTTTACAATGGACACTGGACAGGGTTCTAATAAAGAAGCCACTGGTTGACCCTGTTCTAGTTAATCATGATGGAATGTATTGGCTTTTTGCTTCTGATCACAGTGGTTTTGGAACCAACAGGAACGGACAGCTGGAACTTTGGTATAGCAGCACACCTCTCGGTCCTTGGAAGCCACACAAGAAGAATCCTATTTATGATGTTGAAAAGTATTTGGGTGCAAGAAATGGAGGCAGGCCTTTTGTGTATAATGGAAATCTTTATCGCATTGGGCAAGACTGTGGAGAATCATATGGGCGACAAGTGCGTATATTTAAGGTGGAAATTCTTACCAGTGATGAATACAAAGAAGTTGAAGTCCCGTTCATCTTAGAGCAGTCATACAAGGGTCGAAATGGTTGGAATAGTGCTCGTTACCATCACCTTGACGTGCAGCAGTTAAGTTCCGGTGAATGGATTGGGTTTATTGATGGAGATCGAGTACTTTCAGGAGATTCAAACCGTCAGTTTCTTCTTGGCTGTTCTTTTATTGCAGCTGTTGCTACACTCAGCATGCTATTAGGTGTAATACTTGGAGCTGTAAAGAGCATCATCCCACTCAACTGGTGCACACAGTACCCAGGGAAGAGAAGTGATTCTTCCTTGGATTGGGAAAAGGAAAATTTTCTTGGTTCAAATGTTAGACGATTGTGTAGCCGCTTGAACCGATCAGCTTCAATTATTCAGGGCAGAATAAAACCAAATACCACATCTGGAAGATTGGTTCTGGCAGTGATATTTGTAGCCGGAGTTGCAATGATGTGTGCAGGGGTTAGGTACATTTATGGAGGTAATGGTGCAGATGAAGCTTACATGTGGAAGGGTCATTATTCTCAGTTCACAATGTTAACAATGACTTATGATGCTCGCCTCTGGAATTTAAAATTGTATATTAAGCATTACTCTAGATGCTCTTCGGTGAAAGAGATTGTTGTAGTGTGGAACAAAGGGGTACCTCCAAAACTGAGTGATCTAGACTCGGCAGTGCCCGTGAGGATTAGAGTTGAGAATGTAAACTCCTTGAACAATCGGTTCAAGATGGATCCACTAATACAGACTCGTGCAGTCCTTGAGCTTGATGATGATATTATGATGACATGCAATGATGTTGAACGCGGTTTTAAGGTATGGCGCCATCATCCAGATAGGATAGTGGGGTTCTATCCACGCCTAGTCGATGGAACTCCATTGAAGTACAGGGGTGAGAAATATGCAAGAAGCAGAAAAGGGTACAATATGATCCTTACTGGGGCAGCTTTCATCGATAATCAACTGGCTTTTAAGAGGTACTGGTCCGAGGCAGCAAAGGCTGGAAGAGAACTGGTAGACAAGTACTTCAACTGTGAGGATGTGTTACTGAATTACTTATACACAAATGCTAGCACCTCAAAGGCTGTTGAATATGTGAGACCAGCATGGGCAGTCGATACATCGAAATTCTCCAGTGCAGCAATTAGTCGTAACACAAAAGCACATTATCAGAAAAGAAGCAAATGCCTCATGAAGTTTTCAGAGATGTATGGAAGCTTGGATGGCTGGAAATGGAAATTTAACAGTAGAATGGATGGCTGGGATTTATAGCATAAATACAGTTCAATAGCAGGTTCTTCTCCCCATTCTCTGGAGTAAATTTCTTCTTGTGTCTATGGTTTCTTTTTTCAATACCCCTTTGTTAATTTGGGTGGGAAACTTGAAATTAGTTGTCAGGGTCTCTTTTCCTTCTGTGTTGTTGAAAGATGAAAGAGAAAATTGTAGGTTTGTTTATCTTTTTGATATCTGTTGTGATCCCTTACAATGTTGGAAGGGCAAGTGAATGAGAAACTTATTATTCAAATTATATGTGCTTTTTGTCTATTGTTTTCAGCCATGCTAGCTTTGAGTCATCAGGCTCATTTCAATACGGCTTCGTTTGGTAACATTCAAGAGGACATTCAAAACGGTGACGTAAACACACCGTTTCATTAAATCTTAAACAGTATCGTTACAACTGATAGTCTTTAACCGTTTTCAATTGCAATATTAAAATGAAAGTTCTGTTACATGACCAACCCAAAAAAGGATGGAATCGCAGGAATGGATTGGTCACATCATACACTCAATCAAGACTTTAGGTAAACTGGGTGGGGCTATAACCAACCCACCCTTGCCACACAAGGGCTCAGGACCTCAGAGCTTCGTTAGTAATGGAAGAGTCTGATTGGAAGATTGAGCATGCAACAGTATGACATTTTCACCAAGCAGAAAATAGTGGGGATTTGACCGAGGAAGAAACTGCTATGGGGTCAAACACATTAAAGCTAGATTTTTTGAGATTTAATGGAGAAAACATCGACAGTTGGCCTCTCCAAGCTGTGAATCAGAGAACACCAGACTCCTAACCTTTCCTTGCCTGGACTAAAAGATGCTTTGTAGATGCCAATCATGTTTAGACCAAAAAATTTTGGCTGAAGCCTATGCTCTAGCCAAGTTACCGGAGATTACAATGAGGTTTCAAGCACAAAAGGCATACAACAAAAACAGATGAAAGGCCAGCCTACAATGGCACATGAAAATATACAAATGAAATATAAAGTAGTCGTATCTTCTGGAGCTGCTCCGGAGTTGCCATTCCCTGTTCCGCCGTCAACAGGCTCTGCAACGCCCCACTCCCTTTCGATCGCCAAAGGTCGCCCAACACCCAATTGATTTGGCTCCTGGGGTTGAGCTGTGACAACTAATGGGTACACAGTTTGGCTCTGACATGGTAGAATAAGAAATCAAAAACAGACATTGAATCTGAACACTATTGTCATCAGTCAAAGAGAATGGAATATGGAATAATGTTTTTCACAACATTGTCTCTCTTATATGCGCATTTTTTTAAATGTAAAACAATTTTTAAAGTTTCTTCTTTTTTTACTCTTTTAGCATATTTCCGGTACATTATTTAAAAGTACATCTTCAAATTTTCGATTATAAAAAATACAGTTTAAATCTAAAACAAAACCTTTTAATTTACTCACCACATATCACTTTGTCTTAACAGAATTTCTACCAATTTTTCTACGATTCATCAAAGCTTATATGCACGTGTTAAATATACACATGAATTGATTAATAGGTGATGAGGCGGATCTTCATAGTCACACCCACAACACGTGTCATCAACTCGGAATGGGATCAAGTCAAGTCCTTAAATTCTTTTCTTGTGTGTCAATGGATATCTTGTGTGGTCACTTACTTGCCTTAATAATTGGGGCAACCTGGCCTCGCAGTCACGCCTACTCCGTAATAATTGATGCAATTGGCCTTTTGCTGTCCTCGGATTTCCTTCACCCACTCCCAAACCGTGATATTTGTTCATTGATTTTATTTTATTTTTTTGAACAAAGAATTATCCATTTGAGTGGATGATTTATTAATATTTTGTTTTAATAAATTTAGATTAATTCAGTAATTCAACTTTAAGTCTATCAATTACATTAAACTGTAAGATTTTGAGTGATATAATTAGTTTATAACTGATTATAGGATAAATTAAAAATTTTATTCTAATTTAAAATTTAAAAAATTAAATTCATACCCTCGCCTGAGGGCCAAGGGTTTATTGATTCGTCCACCCATTTTGGTGCCCTGCCCTTAATGCTGTCATAGTTTTAATTATTTAAACTGTTATTTAATGCTTTACCACTTGGAAGTAACAACATATATAAATAATATTAAAAAATGTTGAATTATAATTTTATAAAATATTACCAAGCGCAAAATGCTTCATCAAAAAATGAAATTAAAAAGAAATACTGTAAAAAAAAGCATTATCAATATTATACATTAAGCTCTCTTCATTGCTCCTACAAATAAATCGAAAAATACTCTTAAGACACAACAAAAACTCCCTAGAATGTCGTGACATGCCGAATTAACTATAATTAACCTTAATTATCATCTTAATTAATTCATTAATTAATTATACCAACTAACTTTAAAACGGTTCAAGCCGGTTTGAACCCACGGATTATTTCCGTTCGCTCCTAGTCTAAGAACCTTCAAAAACTTTGGACCTATGGCTACACCCCACCTCTGGTCCACTCATTTCCTTCTTCCTCCTCATTTCCAAAACTTTCCTATGGCTATTCGAGTGCATTTCTCCCGAAAAAGTCGGGCTACAAGCAGGCCGATATTCTGGATACATCCGACCGGATTTGAACCGGACTCCGCATGCATTACACAGCGTTTTGGGGCCGAGCGGACCGGTTCTCCACTGGGGAGTCTTTTGAGCCTGGCAATGAGTGCACCTCCGTTGAAATAATCCTCCCCCAACGCCACTTTGAACCGCGCGTTTCTTCCTCGGTTTTTTCTCATCCGGTTCGGTAAAACTGTCGTACCACTCTGAGGCTTGAACCGGACTGGTAATGGTTGACCCGGAAGAAGATGAAGAGGAAATTGGTGATGCGTTGAGTGGTGATAAACTGAGTGACCAGACCCGGGTAGCGGGTCTGGGTCGTTTGGTTCTGGCTCTGGAGGGAAATGATGCCGGAAAACACAAAGTATGGTTCAAAACCGGTTTTATCACCGGTTCAAAACCATATTCTCCATAATATGGGTACAAAAGAGAGAGTTCCGAACGTGAAGAATCATCCACAAACCTGGAAACCCACTCAAGCTCTGCAATTTCATCCACCTTAAAAATACAAAAGGATTTTTATTTTAATTTTCTAACATAAATTAAAAGAACCAATTGTTAAGAAAAGAAAAAAAGAAAAAGAAAAGTTACCGGTTCAACGAGTTCAACGGTGACAAGGGACTGGTCAGAAGAAGAAAAAATGGAAGAGTTAGAGTTGTTATCGTCATCAACACGGTCTTGAGAATCGCCAGAAAGGGAGTCTTTTTCATCTTCAAATTCTTGAAACTCTCCGTTGGAAAAATCAAGAAGATCATCAACAGAAAAATCATCACAAGAAACATACCCCAAATTATCAAACAAAACAACTTGTTGGTGGTGAAGGTGGGTGGATTTCATGGAGAGTTCTCCACGTAAACTAGACTTCAAAGCTCGTTCAAATCCCATGCACAACTCCATGCTAGGATGTCAGAATTATTTAAAAGAGAGAAGATATTTTCAGAGAAAATTTGAGGGTTGTGGAGAAGAATAAGAAGATGGAGAGTAAAAATTTAGAGTTTGATAGGTTAAGAGTTAGTTGAGACGAAGCACTGATATGAAGGCCGGTTCGTGGGCGAAAAGGATGCCAGAGTAATGGCTTGTCTCCTCATTATCTCCATCAACTATTACTTTTTTATCTTTTCATTTTTGGTTTTACTTTTACCCCTTTTGAATTTGAAATATATAAATATCAAACTGATACTGTAAATTTTTTATTTGAGATAAATAAATACAAAATCTGCATGTCTTTCTGTCTAGGGGGTGATAGGTTCGGTTGGTTTGGACCAAATCCATGAATTTCCAATATCCAATTAGATTATTCATTTTTGGCCAAATAACATAGCCCCACTCAAGGTTTCCTGAAATGACAAAGTTTTACCCATGAAAGTTTAAAAGCCAAATACCATCCCTTGATAGGTTAGGTTCGTTTGGACCAAATCCATGAGTTTCCAATATCGAATTAGATTATGCTTTTTTGGTCAAATAACTATTCCCACTCAAGGTTTCCTAAAATGACAAACTCATAGCCATGAAAGTTTAAAAGTCAAATACCTACCCTTAATCAAAGTGTATTTTTATCTTTTTAAATAAAAATTAAAAATAAATTTTATAAAATGATTAAAATATAAATTTAAAATAAAATAATATTAAAATAATACTGATAATTAATAAATATTTAAAAAATAAAATAAATATTTAAAAAGTAGTTATCGCCACTAACAGCGTCTTCAATGATAATGGTCAATATTAACCTTATCAGATAGCTAAAAACAATCACCTAATTTCATTGATGATTAAACCTAGTCGTTTTGATGGTAGAGACAATCAGATTTGGTCGTTTCTGTTATCTAAAATATCAGAAAACAATCGATGTCAAACATTCTGATAATTTTCATCCTTCTATGATGGTGGAAGTGGTAAAATCTAGCCACCTCTACTAGAGATCTGATCGTCAATAGTGACGGTAGTTGCTTTTTAAATATTTATTTTATTTTTATAATATTGATTAATTTTTTATTATTATTTAATATTATTTTGTTTTACATTTAATTTTAATAATATTTATATTAAAAATTATTTTAATATTAATATTATTGATTTTAATGGAGGTTATCTTGGTCTTTTCAAAAAGTAAAGGTGGATATTTAACTTTTTAAATTTTCATGATGGGAGCTGCCATTTAAGGAAACCTTGGGCGGGAATATAGCTTGGCCTTCTTTTTAATATGCTTGACTGCTCTTATTCAAGGTTTGTTCTGTTCCATACAAACAAAACCAACTTATTAATTTTATTATTTAAAATTATTTTTACTTAAAAAAATAAAATTAGTTTTTAATTATTAATATATAATAATTAACTATTAAACCCAAATGTAACGAACTTAATTAAAATTTGACAATTACCAAAAAGAAAATTTGAAATTCAAAATTCAAAATTCAAAATTTGAAGTACCAGCCTGTGTAAATTTTATTGTCATTTGTCACGCTCACTTTCTCTACTGGTGATTCATCTGTGGGTCCCACAAGCGAACTTCGTTGGAAAAGTCCGTGAAATTTAACGGAGAGATGGCTCTAAGATTATTCAAAAGTTAACGAACGCGTAACCGCCGCCAATTATTATTTTCTTTCTTGTTTTTTGAAATTTCAATTTTCTTCTTTGTAATATTCCAAAACTGACCCTGAAGTTCCCCTCAAATTACAAAAAATTGGATTACTTTACCGCGTTGATCTCGCCACATTCTCTGACTAATCCTCCACGTCCATTCCTGCTCAACGTGGCAAGGCATCCCCAATCTCTACAACCTAGCGTTTAAAATCCAACGGTCAGTATTTTAACATAGATGAATCCAAGGGTAAATGTTTGGTCATTAAGTTAAAAAAACCGTCAGAGCGCGTAGATTATAATAAGTTGGTTTGGTTTGATGACGCTTTTAAGCATGGTAATCGTGTTGCACTAACAACTCATGGGGCTTGGCTGGACGCAAACACAAATTACTTTTTAAGAAAAGGCCAAAGGTCCTAATCCCACCCATAGTTTGAGGCGGGCACAAGTCCCACCCGTCAAGTTTAAAAAGCCCAGACTCCCACCCTTCATCCAATTTCCATCCAATTTCATTAACCTATTTTATGAAATGACAAAAATACCCTTATAATAAAAATATAAAATAATATTAAAATATATTAAAATTTTAAAAAAATTTTAAAATTTTTATAAGATTATAAAATATTTAAATTAAAATTAAAACGACCGCATGCGTAGATGCGTGCTCCGGCTAAAAGCACCCGGTGGCCGCGACACACGTTTCAAACCTCCCTATTGGGCGGGAGGCGGCGGTCTGGCGCCTCTGCTGGAGGCGACTAGATATCGGCCACCGGCCAAAAGCATTGCATTGAGGCCAAAAGCGGCCATCTCCGGCGTTTGAAAACGCACAGCGGGCGGCCGGTCTGGCGCTAAACTGAAGGCGTGAATGCAGCGTCCGCGAAGGCAGTCAACACCGCGAAGCGGGTAGAGCGTACGGTATTTTCGCGCATTACGCCCGGCGGCCCGCGGCGGCGTGCTACTGGCGCCACAGGCTAAAGCCAACACTGGTACGCAAAATTTTTAAATTTTTGCATAATTTTAACATATTTAAACTATTATTACACATAATATCCCTTAATTTTTTAATTATAAAATTGTACTTTTAAAATTATACATTTGTACGTAGATTTGCCGGTCAGCGGAGTCTAAGCATTCTATCATACTCAAAAACTATGGGTGGGAAAATGTCCTTTGGCCTTAAGAAAATATTAATTTTGTTCAATAATTAAATATATATATTTCTTTTTGACGAAATCTCAAATTTTCATTCCGTAAAAAGGTAATAATAAAATATCATAAAAATAATTTTTTCGAAAATTTAAAAAAGTAAAATTAATTATTGACATAAATCATCAAATCAAATCAGTAAAAGTGTGATTAGACTGCAATCAAACTCAATAGATGCAATTGGACCAAATCAGACATCCTGAATGCGATTCTGACAGAATTTGTAAATAATTAAATAAATAATTAGAGAGGTAATAATCAGACTGTATCGCCCTAAATAAGAAAAAAATTGTGGGAAACCAAACGTACCATGAATAGCCACGAGACAGCACGTGACAGCGATGGACGCCATGTCGTTTAAGGCTCAAAAACAATGCTATACTGATAGCAAAACGACAATCCATGGTTCGGTACAGTCACGTGCAAGGCCTCTATTATTTCTGGAGTTTTAGTTTCATTGTTCTATACAATACATGAGATTATGTGGAAGCTAAGCAAGAGACAAACAGGATGAACTGAGACTGACCCAAGTGTTAATTGGATTGTCTTCCATGATTTTGATAGGCCCGGAATTGACTATGCTTCAAGTTTCCAAAGCCACCCAACTCTTTGACTCAATAAGAGAAATATTTTTGGTAAATTATATTATTAATTATGTGATTAGATAATTTTAAATACAATCATAATTACTATCAAAATTCAGATTAAATAAAATTTAACAATAATTATAGTTGTATCTATCGAATTTGATCAAATCGCATCTATCTCACAGTTTTTTTTTAATGGAATTTTAAGAAGATTATATGTCCTTAAATGTAATTTAAGATTTCGATAGTTATTTAAAATTTTTTTATTGTTCTAAAATTTGAGAGGTGAAATGACACAATACCCAGGACCCCACATATGTTTTAAGTTACAGTAGCATTTTTGTTTTGAATCTGTTATAAAATATGTGGATGTGTGTTGCAGGTTGTTCAACAAACACATAAAATCTCAAAACTAACTTCATTCATACACAATATATAATCATTTCATTTTCAAACCTTGTGAATTGATTATTACATTGCAAACTTGCAGGCCCAAGCAAGCTGCCTGCTGGTGTATGGTGTAAGCAAAGCCTAAGGACCCACCTGTTACGACAAATTGGCAATGCCAGGCAGTTGGTATTATCCAAATCTTCTTTTTTTTGTTTTTTTTTTTCTTGGGCATGATCATCCACAACTTTGACCTGTGTTTCTTTCCCTCTGTTTTTTGGAATTAACAATGAGTTAAAATGGTAGACGAAGGACAGGAATATTAGACCAAGCCAGCTTCATGAATAAAGGAGATAACACAATCTTCATCAGGTCAAAAACTAAAGGAATTGTTACTGAGGGAGAAGGAGAACTAGGCCCTCGAGAAGAGAAGAAAGCCACTTCTGGTGGTACTGATCATTGGTTTTACCATAAGAAGAGACAGCAAGATGTGTACATTTAGAGCCTTTTAATGTTTAAATGTTCACAAGTAGAAGCAATAGACGATGTTGCTTGGATGCAGAGAAATTAGCGAAGCAATGATAAGAAGAATCATGTTCATCACAGATAATTCAGTTACCTGCTTACCTCCATGTAGATGAGCAGAGATGTTGCGATAGTAAAGTCCACTAGGACACTGAGCAAAGATGAGACCAACATCCTGGACTGCTAGTAAAGTTCTAGCAGCAGTTGCAGCTGACCTCTGGGACCGAGATTGGAAACAGATAACTAGGCTGCTTGCATGGCTTTCATGCCAGCACGATGAAAACAGAAAGGTGCTTTACCTGGCACTGTCCTCATCCCCACCAAGGGCTGCAATATCTTCTCCATCTGCAATGGGGTATAACTTGTTCTTATCCATTCTTCCAGTATAAAATGTCCGATCCTGTTTGAGAAAATAAATTAGTTTATACGTTTGTGTAGCAGAAAGTAGTTGATCACAGAGAAGCTCCACATCCAGCTGATATACAAGCAAAAATATATGTGATAACAGCTCCAGGACTTTATTTGAATACAACTATCTTACTGCAAAAATGTTATAGACATAGTTCCCTAACTTTGATTGAATTATCTTCATTCCTGAACATTTTTATTCAACTTAAACACAAAATTGGAGGGTTTCTGTAGCGACCCCCGCCCCAGGTTACTGTGCGCTGCGGAAAATACTATTCATATAATAATAAAATATTCCTGAGACGGGGACCTCTACAGAAAAACTGCTGCTGGATAAAAATTTTCTTAATAAAGAAACTAATAATATAATTTACTGTGAAAGTAAATTAAATGTAAGCGTGAAAACCCAGGCTGCTCATGTATAAAAATAACTGATCATACAGTGTACTAGGGTATAATACACACATATATACATGAGAAAACTAAAGCATGCGAGCCAACATGCTATCTGCTGCTGCCAAGCCACATCCCCAAAATCTCGCAGCGGTCTCGCTCCAGCTCAGCCTCGAACTACTGACCTGCAAAAGGAAACAGGGAAAGGAGTGAGTGACAAAGTCACTCAGCAAGCGTTTCCAAACTCAACACTCGCAGGTCCAAACAAATCACTGACTACGTGACTCGTCACGTAGAAGGTTCTACTAGACAGTTTTCTTACTGAATTCTGTTATATTTCTGTTCTGATACTGTTCTGTTTCTCATCTGTTTCTCATGAGATGCTGTACATGACAATGAAATGTATATGCTGATGTCATGTATGCTGAAAACTGTAAAAAAAACTTGCCCTCAGGCTTGTTTTTCTGAAAAACTGTCTTTTCTGAAAACTCTTTCTGATAATAAAACTATGATCCGAAGATCCTGAATATATACGTATAGTATATCTGAAATCTGTATCAGAAAGTACTGAAAATCTCTGAAATATCTGAAAATATCTGCTGTGCTGGCCAGACTGATGAATACAGGGATTCGGCACCCTGGCCGTGTGAGTTCAAAGTCCTAATGAATCTACTGATGCACAACCAGCACTCTCTATTGAGCTTGGTCAGTGACCATGTCCTCTGGTGGACGTTGGTTTCCCTCTCTAGCGGGTGTGCGAACTCACAGGTGCCCCCTCGTATCCACCCCTATCTGATATATGAAAAATCATATATGTATATCTGAAAATCATGTTTCTGGATCCTTGGATCCAGTCTGAAAATATCTGATATGGCATGCCGTGCTAATGCTGATAATCATGCATGAAATGCTGATTTTCTGATATTAATTCTGAGTTCTGTGTGCTTAAAACTGGCTTAGAGTGGCTTAATTCTCTTTAAAATTAATTACTGTTGATTTCTGAAGTGCACGGGCGTGTGATCTGGGACGCACGGGCGTGTGTCAAGGCACACGGGACCGTGTGGCCATCGTGCTGCTGGGCGTGTGCGGTTCTGGAATATTTTCATGCAAACTGGGCAAGGCACACGGGCGTGTGTACTCGGGCACACGGGCGTGTGGCTGCCTTCCTCTCCTCCCCGTGCTTCAACAAACACGGGCGTGTGGAATTGGGGGAGAAAGCACACGGGCGTGTGTCACTCGGGCACACGGGCGTGTGTCTGGGTTTTCAGACGCACACGGGCAGCATGCACGGCCGTGTCCCATGCAGAAAAGAGGACGCACGGGCGTGCCTTCGGGATACACGGTCGTGTGCTCGACCCAGAACTGCAGATGGCGTCTGGAAATCCAGAACTTCCCACACCAGCACTTCCACACTCCAAATCATCAAACATACACAAACTTTACTGCTACTAACATACCCATAATCATCATATCATCATCTCAACACGCCAAATAACATACATCAAGCATAAATCTCATGTATATAAGCATATACACAAATAAGCATGGAAAGCCACTCAATCATCAATCATGCATCCTCTCACAGCTCAAACATGCTGGAAATATCTCAAACAAGCACACATCAAGTTCACATAAGCTGGAAATAGCCAAACAGGCTCTGAACTCAGCGAAGGAGGCAAGGAAAACACTTACCTCGCGCCATGGAAGCTCTATCTCTCTCCCTGGAAGACTCTGGATCTCTAATCTGAAGCTGAGCTGCTGGGGGATCTCTCTCTGGAACTCTAGGGTTCACTGGAGCTGAGGAAGAAGAAGAGAAAATAAGCTGGGAGCTGGGAAAACTGAAAATCTGCGCGCACTGGAAGAAAATAACTAATAAAGCTGGCTGGGCAAGACACACGGTCGTGTGTCCTGGGCACACGGTCGTGTGTAGTGGAAAATAGCCATTTCCACCCCCACAAGCGCAGAAACTCTAACTAAGCCCCAAAGGACTTCTAAAATGGCTCTTCTACCCCTCTAAACTCTCTAAAATGACAATTCTACCCCTTGGGTCATTACAGTTTCTCGTAGCGTTTTCAATGGCATCAACGTTGAGTTGAAGCAATGAAAAATAATTGACAGCAATTAAGCCATATGATATTGCTTACAAAAAAATATGTGAGAGAACATGAAGAACATATCTATTGCAATTGGATGATTAAATCCTTCTCTTTCTTGGCATATTCCATTCCAACGAGAAATCTCTCTTATACCCTCAGCTTTGAAGCTTTCAGATTCTGGCCATATGCCTGCAGAACAAGCAGTAACAATAAGCTTTAGCTAAATTCCTCAAATAACAGAAGTCACTGCAACATTTCCACATCCACCAGTCTCCATGACTCCAATGATCAACCTGGAACCTGAATGAGACTTCGAAGTAATTCAATTCTCAATATAAGGCTTTACTTGATGAAAATCCCAACTTCTGGTTGTCTGTACACCAAGTATCTTATCTGGAATAACTCAAAACAACACCAGGGGTATCTAAACTAATAGAGCTTACAATAAGTATCAACAACCAAGTACTAGTTAAAACATACAAGCAGGTCTATGAAATAGTGTTCACAGTTCATCAACATTATAACACCTGCAATTAGCTTGGCTCGAGACTTGGTTAAAAGTGCAGCAAATCCAGAAACACCATGCTTGTAGCTGTACAGAATCGATTTCTTGGCAGCTTTATTGCTGTCAAATTCATATTAGAAATTGTTGATTCGTGTTTATTGCTACAATAAGGTCACAATCAGCATAACACAAATTCAAGATGAAGGGCATACCACCAGTACTAAGCTCCAACCAATCAGCCACTATAGAAGCGCCAAACCACCTTCTCACTAAGCATAGGTTTTTTTTTTTTTTTTTTTTTTTCTAGTCGTCAAATTTTAATATCTTTGAAAAAGCAAATTAAAACATGTAAAACTTGAAAATTGGGTTCTTGGACATGGAAACGCCATATTTCATTGATCAAGAATGAAAGCACTACTGTTACTATTCCTTTCCAGTTTTCACTATGCAGAAATTAAACATTTGGCACAATTTGAAAATAATAATAATACTAATAAAGAAGCAGATGAAGATAAGAGATGAATTACAACAAAGAGGAGTTAGATATAAAACCTTTCAAGAATATTTGAGAGAATCTCATGCTGTAAATTCTGAGTCAACTGAGACACATTATAGCTTCTATCTCCCACGCACACGATGTAAACCTGCGAAACACCAAAAAGACCACAAACCATTTACTAAAATCTGGAAAAAACACAACATCAAAAACCAAAGAGAAGCTCAAGGATTAAACCCCACATTGCTGAAAGCAGTTGCCAGCTGAAACACATTTAGAAGAAAGACCAAGCCGAGAAAAAAGCCAGGAAGAACCTGCTATAGCCATTAACAAGAGAAAACCTGAAAGACATCTACATGACTAATAACAAATGATGTATTGTTCATGTGATTTACATAAACTGATATGAGTAATGACTGTAATTGAATGTAAGGGACCCGCATAGAATATCTGCTTCACTGCTACTACTTGAGCTTCCTTTTACATAAATGGTGAAACCATTAAAATGATCCAATGAGTGCATTGATATATATACATATGGGTTTGTTGGATTGGCTCAGATTACTTTAAAAAAGGAACCACGTTACACACATGTATGAATGTATAAAAGAATTAGTGCTCCCTTCGTTCTTGTATATAGTAATCTCATTGGCCAAACAACTTATTCCCACTTAAGTTCCTTAACCGACAAAATGTCAGTTATTAATTTAAAAAAAATTAAATGCTCGTTAATTTATTTAAGTCCACGATTAAATTTAATAATCAAATATAAAATTTAATTGATTTATAAAAATATTTTTATCTTTTTAAATAGATAAATTTAATTTTATAAAAATAAATAAAATATAAAATAATATTAATATGATATTAAAATAATAATAATAAAAAAATATATCATTGTCATCAACATTTTTAAAATTTATTATTAATTTTTATTATTATATTAATATTATTTTATATTAAATTTTATTTTAAGATTAGTATTATTTATTTTTTAGTAGAAGATATTTTAATCATTTCATCAAAAATATTAATAAATATAAAAAGAATTTGATGAATTGATAAGTATTTGACTTTTTAAAAGTTTTTATATAAAATTTGTCGTTTATGAAACCCTTGGGTGGGAATAAGTTTTTTGGCCAATCTCATAGTATACTATTTTGTAGTTTTATTACCTTTTATTTTATTCGTATGTTGTTTATTGTATAATGAATAGCACAATCAAAACTTATTTGAACAAGAATGAATTACATTTCTCCACTTATAGTGTGGCTTTAAAATCTTTTTTCCCCCCAAATTGATATAAATAACATTTTTACACTTAAAATCGAACACAGATAACATTTTCCAACCTAAAATTAGACTTTGCTAATGAAAAAACATTGTTAAAAAGTGAAATTATCATTTTATCTATACTATTTTTTTTTTCAAAATTTTCATATATCCCCAAATTTACAAAAATTAAAATCTTTTGCTGTTTAGGCAATTATTTATACACATGACTTGTACATTATTTTACACCTCCACATGACTCTAGCCATGAAGTTATGTACAAAATAAGAAATTGGAAAGGCCTTAGAAGTAAGATACTACTTTTCACCAAAGACATAATATGGATGTTCGATCACTTTGAATATGCCTAAGCTTGCAAGATATTGTTTGAGCATACTGTAAGCAAGCCCAAGAGAGACATGCATCAATCTCAACCCAATTTAAGTACATTTTTGGTCACATATTTCCCTAATGGATGTGTTTCTTTCCATGTTGCTTTTTCTTGGATTATAATACAAGATGCTTTTGCCTTACAAGTTGTTGGCACTTCACATTTTGGAATGTTTTAAATACCTTTTAACTAGGGAAATTCAATCTGCCATTCTAGAAACCTTGGGAGTCTCTCTCTTCATATATATCTTTGAAAGAGGAATTTACATTTGTCCACCCAAGGTTTAGTTGAAAATCTTTTCCACGCTTTTGCATTATAAACAGTATTTTCCCACCTAAAACAAAATTTTAATAGTATTTTTTCACCTAAAATAAGACTTTGATAGGTTTGATTAGAGAGTTAAACAAGATGAATTTCTCGTTATAAAAAAAAAGTTTATTAAAAATTAACTTTCGATGTTGTTTATTTTTTATGCTTGATAAATTATGTATATATCTTTTTTTCAATAAAACTACTTATTTATTATTGACAACTCGGTTCAAACTGATACTCTTACGATTACTGATCGCACTAAACCATTAAATTTTGAATAAATATAACGTTTCAATCATACTCTATCAAATAAATTTAAAAATTTAATCTTGGCGTAGTGCCCATGTTGACTTGAACTTATGCCCTGAAGAGTGGAAGCCAACTAAAAGAGCTACTCAAGCTACTCCTTAAGGACTTGTTTGATTAATTTAATGATTAAAATATTATTAAAATAATAACTAAATTACCCTTAACTGATTGTTAAAAACTATAATAACAATGCAATAAAGGCAAATTTACTAGAAAATCAATGTTTATATTTTAATACTACAAGATATTATCTTATAGCCTATATATCCAAAAAAAAGTCCAAAATTCTCATTCCAAATAATCATTTTATTTAACTCGTGATATTTTATAATATTCAAATCATTTTGAGAAGAGAATTTAGGAATAACGGGTATTATTATCATTATCGTATCATATATTACATTTCCACATGAAATGATAGAATTCTATTCAAATATGCATTTTTTTAAATAGTATTTATTTTTGAAATCTTAAATAAAATATGGAAAATAGATCTAGAGATTTAAATTTGATTTGAAGGGATGTTAAGGAGGAGAGCTGGTAAAAAATAAAATGAGAACGGCCGCATAATAACAAAACTGTGCCATCTAATTTTAAAAAAAAAAAAAAAAAAGAGGAACGACTCCCCCAAGCACAACTCATTTCAATTCAAAAGGCTCTCTCTGTCTCTCTCTGTACCTCTCTCTCTTGTCTCTGTGAAATCTACATTTCAACTCTCTGGTCGTCCTCGAGCTCAAAGAATTTAAATCATAATTAAGATTAAAATACCAGGCTTCTGTTCGCTTCTGAATTGAATGGAGGCAATCAGAAAACAAGCCACGAAGCTAAGAGAACAAGTCGCCAGGCAACAACAGGTCTCTTTCTTCCTCTCCTTCTTCATCTCCGCATACATAAATATACGAATTATTAAATTTTTAGAGTTTTATTACACTATAATTGTTTCGTCAAAATCTCATTTAGATCCAGTTCCGGTTCTGTCTCGTAGCTTAACGTCTCTGATCTTGTCAAACGTTGAGGCATTACTATTTTATTTTCTGGTTCATTTAGTTGATTTATTTGATGTATTTTCATGTTTTCTATGGCTGTTAGCTCTGTTCATTACAGGGAATATCGATTAGGTCTAATCTGGATCTGTCCAATGATTTTAAATTGAGGAAGCAGAGATGATTTATTATAAATTTGTTAATGTAGAAATATTTTTGCTATCCTGAAAACTCATTTGCGGCAATCGTGTTTCGTGGCTGTTAGGAGATTTATTTACTTTGTTATTAGTGTGTTGCATTGCAGCATTAGTAAGAGAATGTAGGTTCTTTGTGTAATGACTTCAGGAGGGATAATCAGCAAAAAGTTAGTAGAACTCTTTTTTTTTTTCTTCCTTCTGGAAGGAAACTTTCTGTACTTCTGCTGGTTTCTGAGCCCATAGAAAACCATAGCTGATAGCACCGATGCCTTCTCCAGTGGTGAAGTAGGTTGTTTAGCCATCATATGGAATCTATAATATGGCTTCATTGTCCATTACTTGAACAAAGAAATTCTCATTGGTAAAAGGGCTGGCTTAGTGAAATTACAGGTAATGTTGGATAGGAAACAGGGATTAGTTTTAAGACTACTAGTAAGCTGCTGTGTAAAAATTTGTGTAATGAACTCCATTATTTTGGATAACCAAGTTTACCACAAAATATATGTGTGCATAAAAATTAGTGTAAAAGTAGGACCGAGGTGTATTAGTTTACATCATTGATTGCCTTGAAAAGTGGTAACAGAGAAGTTGATCTAGCTTTGGTGTGTTATAGATTTGAGATAGCAAATCTTGATTACATTGAAGGTGTTTTGTTTTAAACTTCTGTCTTTGCTCATTTTGCATAGAAACTCTTAATCTTGGTTTATGTTTGCTAGTGGTGCATGTTACCATATATGTTACACCTAATACATTTTTTATGTGTTTGTTGTCCTTGACCAATGATTTTGAAGATCTGCTGTGATCAATGTCCTTGCTTCTGATTTTTTGCAATCCACTGTTTAATCTGTCTGTGATAATATGCTGACTTAATTAAGAATTATATTTTCTTTAATGATCTTTGTTCTTCCAATTTATTTATTTCAATTGTTTGAAACTAGTGTGTTAATTAGACAAAGTTTCACTTCAGGCTGTCCTCAAACAATTTGGGGGTGGGGCATATGGAGGTTCAGACAATGTTATAACTGATGAGGCAGAACTCCACCAACATCAGAAACTTGAGAGACTTTACATCTCAACACGTGCTGGCAAGGTTGCATTGTCCTCCTGTTGATTAGTGCTCTTCTATTTCTGTTTTTCCCTCTGAATTTCTAAAGGTTTAATTGCTTTTTTCAGCACTTTCAAAGAGATATTGTTCGTGGCGTTGAGGGATACATTGTTACGGGATCCAAACAAGTTGAAATAGGTCATTTAGTTAAACTTTAATGCCAATCTTTGATATTTGACTGTGAATTTCAAGGACTTAACATTTTCCATCAATGTAATTTTTTCATTTTCTGTCAGGAACAAAGTTGTCTGAGGATAGCAGGAAATATGGTTCTGAAAATACCTGTACCAGTGGTAATACATTATCAAAAGCTGCACTGAGTTATGGACGAGCTCGTGCTCAAATGGAGAAGGAGCGTGGGAATCTCTTGAAAGCTTTTGGCACACAGGTTTGGACAAACAACCAAAGCATTTAAATATTTTTTTTGTTTTACACTTAGAATTATTTAAAAGTATTTTTAAATAACTACTTCTGATTTTCACGGGCCTTTTAAATTCGTTCTTCATGTGGCATTGAATGCTTTGATTTTTAGGTTGCAGAGCCACTGAGAGCAATGGTAATGGGAGCTCCATTGGAGGATGCCCGACATCTTGCTCAACGTTATGACAGAATGAGACAAGAAGCTGAAGCTCAGGTATTTTATACTATGAGTATGCAACTTAGTCATTAAAAAGAACGTTTTTTTCTGAATTTATGATTTACTTGGTTTTGTATGTTATTTTGATTCAAATGTTTGTTTTCATTTCTTTGTAATTTCCTTAGAAAATTATACTCATTCTTGTTGTTGTAACTCTTAAACCTAGTTAGGCTATTGAAGTTTCAAAACGACAAGCTAAAGTTAGAGAAACACCAGGCAATCCTGAGCTTGCTATGAAATTGGAAACTGCAGAAGCAAAGCTGCATGATTTGAAGTCAAACATGGCAATCTTGGGAAAGGAAGCTGCTGCAGCAATGGCTGCTGTTGAATCTCAGCAGCAAAGGCTGACTCTCCAGCGGCTCATTGCTATGGTAGTATAAATTTCCCACCACTTCTGCCTTATGTACAATTTTTATGATTTTGGATTATAGTTGTAGAAAAACATTCTGAAACCATCCCGTCAATTTAAAAATGTATTAAAGGTTGAAGCAGAGCGCACTTATCATCAGAGGGTCCTTCAGGTACTTGATCAGCTTGAAAGCGAGGTATTAAGTCACGTTATCTTTTCCTGTTGGGCCATATTTATCCTGTACTTTAAATCTGATTTCACAATTAACTTGTCGTATAGTTGTCTGCCTCAGCTTATGATTCTGATCTGTGTGCTCTATTACTATTGTCAGATGATATCAGAGCAAAAACGGATTGAAGCCGCTCCTAGCCCAAGCGTGGAAAGCCCCATGTCTCCACCACCGGCATATGAAGAAGTTAATGGCATATATGGTTCTCAAACAAACAATGGATCAACAGATGGCATGGGTTACTTCCTAGGGGAGGTTAGTATTAATGTGTATCTCGATTCTACATACAAATATGACTTGTAAAAATCTCACTATCCTTAAAATGGTTTTTTATATGGTATGCATTTCTTATTTAACCTTGTCTCGTAGGTTATGCATCCATATCAAGCTGAATCGAATGTGGAGCTGACTTTGTCAGTCGGTGACTATGTGGTGATTCGAAAGGTTGGCAAGTTACTAAAGTTTGACAACTTTAATATGTTCAAGGTCTTAATATTCTGTCTTTACTGAATAAAGTTGAAAATTGATCTAACTATCTCAATCTTGACAGGTGACAAACAATGGCTGGGCAGAAGGTGAATGCAAAGGAAAAGCAGGATGGTTCCCATTTGGATACATCGAAAGAAGGGATCGTGTTCTTGCAAGCAAAATGGCCGAAGTGTTCTGAAGTTTCACCATGAGTTAGCAGCCTATGTGCAGATTTTGTGTGTATGCTTTGCCCCAACTTGTACTCAAAGTTCAAGCATCCGTTATCCCAAATATAAGAAAACCGATCTTTCGACTGCTTTTTCGACATGTGATATAGTTGCCCTGAGATATCCCTCTGTTCCAATTGGTATGTGAATGCCTTTCATATATTATTTATTTTTTGGTACTACGATATGATCAGAATTTTTGTGATATATTGTTAAAAATTGTTGATTGATGAATGAACTTTCTGTTCAGTCTTTTTCTATTTTCTCCACAGTTAATTTATCCTGCATGAAGAGCACTTAAAACAGTACGCTTTAAAATAATCGAAACCGACCTTTGAAGGGGCATTCTATACTTTTTTTCTGGGGGAACTTTCACTTGAAAACATCACATTTTTTTGGTACCACTGAAACGATTCCTAGCCTGAAATTTTATTGAGTCTGAAAAGATTTAGGGCAAACATTATTCATTATGCTTTACAAGAATTTGATTAGCGTTATAGCCTTGTTCTTTTGGTCTACTTGCTTGCATTCTTCTTTGGATGGCTAAATTTAAGTGTTACAAAAACACCAGAAAACACAAATTAAAATGGTGTCGATTCTTTAGAACTTGTATCAGCTATCATAAAATATTGATGTACAGAATCCAGCAAAAACACTGTATAAAAAAATATAGAAAGACAACCTCAATCACCCAATGCTTCTTCCTTGGATACTCTCAAGAAGTTCCTGCAAATGCCACGGGAAGGAGAAATTAGATACATTTTCTGAAAGAAAATTTTAGGTCTATTCCTGTAGCTGAACTTACACTAGATTGTTGCTCTATTGGAACAGAGAGAGGAGAAAATGATAGCCAGTATAATAAGAAGTAGGACAATCTGCATGATTGGAATATAATCAGAAATTATTCTTCAGACAAAACTACAAAAGGCCGAAAGTTATATTAAAACTCACCAGGATTGAATTGTATTTTGGCCCATTTTCGATTATGTAAGATTCCCTGGAAGGAAACGTAAAAAGTTGTCAGACAGAACATAATAAGATTCAGTTCAATTCGATTCGATGTGAATATAACTATCTCTATTACCCACCTTCTGTTTAGGACCCCAGAATCTATGCATGCTTTCTGTATTGCATTAATCTGGCTCAAGGTTTTTGTTGCATTGGGATCATTCTTGTTGATCTACAGCCACCCACAACAGATTTTGGTAAGTGAAAGCAGTGTATTCACAAGAAAGGTTGACAAAAAAGCTTGGCAAAAAATGAAATATCAACCACAAAATAGATGCAAGTAGCACTCAATCTTTCCCCCTTTACAAGTGAACTTCATATTATTATCACTAAAATTTACAAATGTTGACCCCAAGAGTTGGTCCAAGTGGTAAAGAGTAAGGGTTACTCAGATGGTCAAGGCTCAAATCACGTTGAAAGTTTGTTCTTGATTTACCTAGTATGTGATTATAAGTCTAGGTGGTCAAGGGCTCTAAGTTACCCTGTCCATTCAATTCGGATTGATTAACTGGTGTAGGTGTGAATTCTCCGGGTCATCAAAAAATATATATATATATATTTACACATGTTAGCATCATACCTTGGACTTCAGCATGCAAGAGAAATCAAAGAAGGCACCATAGACATCAGACATTTTATTTGTTCGGTCAATGACTTTAGCAGTGAGACCTAGAAACATGAACACAATAAACACACCATTAGGAATTAATACAAGAAAATCATAGCCACACCAGCAGCAACAAAAGTGAACAGAAGCCCTTTGTTTTATTCCTATTCCAATTCCAACCACTGGAATCCTACATAAAAATGAGAAAAACACCAGGGAATGATTTATACAATGTAATTGAAAATTCTAAGATATAAAAGTTGTACACAAATAGCATGAGCTTTCCGACAATCTTATGTTGATGATATGGCAGGCTATATAATGAAAATAAAGAAACTTAATACACAAACAATATGCAGACACCTAAATTATTTTTTCCAGTTACATATGTGAGATTCTCCGATAGTTTCGACTGTCAAAAATGTTCAAAATTATCTTACCGCGTCTCATTTTCACTACACCTCTGAAGACTTCAATATTGTTGTAGCATAATGCTAGTGTTCCAATTGCCATAACCTGGTAATGGTAGCACAAATCAGATTTGATACAAGTTTTCTATAAAGCTTCATAATGATTAAAAGAATAAACTTAATGAATCTGCATATCATGAACTTGACAAATATTATCTCATGCTTCAATAGATTTAGCAAACTAACTTCAACTTTGAATACAAATAGCAATTGGAAACATCATGATCTGTGAATGTTTGAAGGTGAAAATAGGAAAGAGAATACAATTGAAACAAAACATGCCATAGTAGAAGTACAAAACCCAGAAAAAATTAGAGCTCATGGTAAATAGCAAAGATTATTTAGTTTAATTTAAGCAAAAGTTTTCACACAAACTTCAGAAAATGCAATAGTTACAGTATGTAAACTCAATAACAATAACTTTTAAAGCACTGATACAACACTTTCCATAAATTCTAAAAGACATGATATTTGATAGAAGCCAGCTACCTGAGGTATGGCACAAAATCGGAATATAGCAGGATTTCGTAATGCAGACATGTATTCGAAACAATCTTGCACGTGTGTCAATGCATTGGTAACCATGTCATTCAAGCATTCAACTGCCTTGACTGAGTTTTTCTCGTACTTCAAGTCCTGAGGGTGCAAAAACCATTTTAAGAAAGTCAATTTGAGAAAACAAATGCAGCTATAAATGCTTAAGTAAATCAAGTTTACAACAGTAAGAAAGCACAGTCAAAGTGAAACAGGGAAGGTATAACTAGAAATAGAGATAAAACATGTGAAAGAGAATAGACCTCTAGTTTATTAACGTATTTATTCCAGATCTCACGAGGCCAAAACATCCGCGACTTTGGTATCTCATTAATATCCTCCAGGTAATCTCGAATGATATTTGCTTTCTGTTATTAAAGATCCATTCAATCAAGCTTTAGCATTTCAAATCAAAAGTTGAAGCTGGTAAAAAAACACATTGTTGCTCCATATAATGAAATACCTGAAGAAATAAACCCATTGAATTGGAAAGATTTTCTGGTGCCATATCTTCCTTCCTAGAAGCATAGAAAAGCTTAGATAAGCCTAATCCAACAAGTCCAGCAACATAGTGGCAATATTCATCATAGTCACCAATTGTTTCAACCTGCAAGATGAGGATAAAATTTATTGCTGTAATTGCTTTTTCTGTAATTGGCTTAAGAAGCTCATAAAGCAAGTCTAAAATACATTACAACAAATTATAGAATACCAACCAGATTCAACCACTTCATTTACAAAAGCTTTAATTTCTAAATACAATTATCACAAATGCCACCCCCCTATTATACATGTTTACACTGCAGGAACAGCCAAGGATAGAACCTGAACAATGTAGTCTTTGAAGAAAATTCACAATTTTGTTGTACAATTTTCAGATTGAGAGACTTGATCAACTACTTACATCTCTAATTATTTATTACCATATCTGATCCAGTACTACATATAAAAATTTACACACTGATTTTTTTCAATTTTCAAGGTAAAGTCAGTGTAGTCCTCTTGGTTTGAGTTGAGGGCAGTTAATTAAGAACACTATGAAGTTACATGATCCACAAACCTCCTTGCAAATAAATTTTGCCATCCCAGCACCCATTTTTTGGGTAATATCCTCAATTGGCTTCTGATAACTGCAAAATGTAAATTCTAGTTAAAGAACAAGTCAAAAATCAAAGCTGCAACCATATGTGAATGCAAATAGACGCAGAAAAATCTTATAAATAAGATTTTCCCCCATATAATTAGAATGCAAACAATCACACAACAATCTAGCCTTGAGATTTTCCAAAAGAATCATAGTCATCTTAGATTCTTTATATTTACTTGTATGAACTGCTATCAAATAACTTGCAACTTCAACTGCATTAAACTTTTGTTAAAATAAAAATTGTTTCAAAATATAACCAAGTCTTTGGAAAATCCTATTATGGAGTGAAAAACAGACTGGGAAGCAAAAGTAATAATACAAATAGGCATCATATCAAAAGAAGTTTCTTCAAATCAATTATCCAAGGCTAAAGCAAGGATAAGAGAAGAGACTGACTCCTTTCCCAGCTCCAGAAAAGCAGTTGAAACATGATGAAACTGGTCCATGAGAACTTTGTAATGCTTTGTACCACCTTGACAAAATAAAAGAAATAAAATAAGCAAAAAGAGCTAGGATTCAATAAAGACAATAAACACCAAATACCATAGAACCACAGTAACATGAAGCATCAATATCAAAGGATATCCATTTTTTTTTTTAATTTGAAAGCAACGGTATTAATGTCTAATAATTGTTCGAATTGTGTGAAAAACTATAAAAAAGACAGAATCTTATATGAGAACACTTACATGAAAAATGCCAGTCACGATCATACACATGACTATGAAAAGCCAAGAGAATAGGCACCTTGACCTCTGTAGGTATGTTTGTATCATCCTCTGTAATGAAAAACCGTAAGGGAAAGGTGAAAAAACATTCTGCAACATTTGAATAAAATACACAGCAGCAGCAAAAAATAATACACAAAAAGTAACGATAACAAATTAAATGCTTCCAGATTTCAGCAACTAACAGTCCAAGTGTACATAATCCACATAAATGAAATTTATCAGACTGTGGAAGCTTAAGCAACTGAAATTATATCTAGCTTGCACCTGAAGAAACCACATTTAGAAAATTTCCAATACCATGACATACAGTTTGTCATTTAAATCAGATATTCAGTATGGAAAATCTAATACACTGGACGGCAAAGTACAAGAAATCACACAGAAATCAAAAGGTTAGAGATAAAAGAAACATACCAACAGTGTCCAGAGCACGAAGAACCAAATAAAATATGCATACCTGCATATCCACAAAATAGGTGGCTTGAAAATTAGAAATAAGATGTCACTAGACATACAATGAAAATGCAACCAAAGGCACAAAACACTAATTTATGAACATCTCCCACGGTAACAGACAACAGCAGGAAAACACCCATAAGCTTTTCTGGAACTTAGAACATAAAATTCCAGAAATTAAAATTAAAATTTCTATTTAATTGAATACTGCAAATATTATATAATATCACGTTGCAGGCTACCAAAATGATGATGTAGGAAACTGTTAAGATACCGAGGGGAACTTTAACCCTTTTCCCACCCTCGCATCGACTTGGATCACGCTGAGGGGGTAACTTTACCCTTGTTACTGAAGTGGCTTAAAATCCCAGTAAAACAGTAATTCCCTTCCGGCATAAATAGGAAAACGCATATGTATCAAAAACACAGAACTCTTAATAAGCCACCAATCATCACAAGCAGAACAAAACATAAACACATACGAAATAAAATTTATATTGATTACCACTGTTATTGAAGAAAGGGTTATAATTAATCACAAAAACTCATATAGGGAGACTTACAGCATTTCTGAGGTCGACATCAAGCTGCTGAATAACGAGAGCAAAACTTCGAGAGACTTTCTGAAGTATAGTATAACAAAAAGCCCAGTGAGGCTCAGGTGGGATCTGCTTGGCAGCATTGTGTACCGCCCTGTTCAGCTTCAACAGCGGGTAAAAATCATCTGGGTGCCTTAAAGCCGCTCCCAAAGTTCCCATCTGTCAACCCTCTTCACGATTTGAAGCCCACAACACTGAAGCGCAGATTAATGCGTATTTGCACAAGACGAGATATTGTGCTTCGGTTTGGCCTTTAGTTGCAGATTTCGAAAATATAATAATATTTAAATTTTGGTTTTAGATTCAAAGAAATATAACAAAACGAGGAATATTTGCGGGAAATCGCCCCAATCTTACTGGCTCCAGCTCCTTAACTCTTTGTCAATTTGCTTTTTCTGGTAACCGACAAATCACAAAACAGCGATGGCCACCCAACGGCAGCCTTTCTTTAATGATCTGTGTTTTTGTCTTTTTTTCAGTTACAATTATTTATATTTTTAGTATTTTTGAGGGTAAATATCTCATTAATTTATTTTTAATCCATAAAATGCATATGTGGGAGGTGCACATCATGAGAGCGGGATTAAAGGGAATATTTAAAAAACAGTTATTATTAATCAATTTTTTTCGTGTACGACATCTGGGATTTTTAGCTGTCCCACAACACCACCTAAGGGAAAGATTGGCAAAAATCCGACTGAATTAGACAATGGTCTACGCTTTTTTCCTAATTAATCTCTCTCAGGAGTTTCATGGAGTTTGGTGGACGAAATATGTATTTTCGAATTTAATTGAGTTGAATATAATTATAATATAAACACGATCGCACATTATAGCCATAAGATGTTTCATAGTTTTTACCTTTATGAACTTCAACAACGTGCATTAGATATACGATGTCATTGATCTTTGTACTTAAAACAATTATTGTGTATAGCATTTTAAAGAGTTACATAATAAATGTTATCAACTTTAATAGACGGATAAAAATGTACACAATTATAATACTATACATGTTTAGATGGATACGTTACCGAATGATAAATTTTTAAAATTACTTACGATAAAATGACTTGTAACATTCTACGCTCAAATGAATAAAAACCGATTAATTTTTAATCCAACCAATTTAGTATTCTCAACTGTTTAAATTTATTAACTTTATTAAGGCCAAAGGATTTCTTCCCCTTATAGTTTTCTTAAAAACAAAATTTTATATAATAAATTTTTAAAATTTAAATACTTACTCATTGATTAAAATCAATGATTAAATTTAATATTGAATGATTAAATATTAATAATTAAAATATTATTTTTATAAGAATTTTATAAAAATAATAAAATAAATATATAAAATATACAAAATTTAAAAAAATCACTACCACAGGCTATAATAATTGCAAAAAATCAAATTAAATGATAAAAAATGTTCACTTGATTTATAAGACGGTCAAATTTAGATTCAGAAGCGACAAAATTTAAACATTTATTTTTTTGGTGGCCATAATGAAGAGACCATCAAGGTTTATAAGATGGCCAAAGGACAATTTCCCACCCATAGTTTGAGGCGGGGACAAAGTCCCACCCGCAAGTTTTCAAAAGCCCGGTCTCCCACCCTTGAACCAAAATTCAAACTTATTTTATAATTTTTCAAATGAAATGACTAAAATGTCCTTTAATAAATAAAAATTTAAAATAAAATTATAAAATAATTTTTAAATATAAAAAAATTAAAAAATATATTAAAAATTTTAAAAAAAAATTAAAAAAATTTTTAAAAATTTTTAAAAAATCAACTGGCCACAGCCGCCGATGCCGACGGCGGTGGCCGTTGATAAAGCACCAGGTGGCCATCTCCGGCCACCTGGTTCCAGGGGAGGCCAGATCGGGCCTCCCCGTTGGGTGGAGGTGGCAAGATCTGGCCGCCTCCAGTTTTGGAGGAGAAGGCCAGATCTGGCCTCCTCCCCCGACAAACGTGGCAGGAAACGGCCGCTGGGACCAATATCGGTCCTCTTCGGTCGTTTCCGGTGGCCAAATCTGGCCGCCTCCTTCAAAACAGGAGGTGGCCGATCTGGCCTCCCCTGAAACCAGGTGGTCGGAGACGGCCACCTGGTGCTGTTATCAACGGCCACCGCCGCCGGCATCGGCGGCTGTGACCAGTTGATTTTTTAAAAATTTTAAAAAAATTTTTAATTTTTTTTTAAAATTTTTAATTTTTTAAAATTATATAAAATTTATTTTATTATTTTATAAAATTTTAATCATAAAATGACAAAATTGCCCCTGGAATATTACTGTTTACGATTTTATTTAATATTAAATTGTTTTCAGGGGTGGGAGACCGGGCTTTTGAAAACTATGGGTGGGACTTTGTCTTCGCCTCAAACTATGGGTGGGAAATTGCCCTTTGGCCTTATAAGATTTCAAGAAAGCTTTCATTGGAGACTGTCAACGATGTTGAAATGGTGGCTACTTGTTTTAATTTTTTAATATTTTTTTGTTTTAATTTTTTAAAATTTGTGTTTTTTATATTAAAAAAATATTTTATATTTTTATTATTAATTTTATATATTTGTGTAAGAGTGTTTTGATTATTTTACCAAAAAAAGTTAATATATTTTGATGAAAGATAATGAGTGTTAAATTTTAAAAAGTAGCTGAAGGATTTAATCCTATCCAAAATTCTATTATGTATTTTTTTAAAACTTAAACGTTTATTTATTAATTTATTAATATTTTTAATAAAATAATTAAATTACTTTCATAAAAACTAAATATGATAAAAATATTATTTAATATTTAAATTAAAATATAAAAAGTTTCAAAAAAAAACCAATACGATAGACAATAATCATCGATAATCAAATTAAAAAATTAGAAAGAATATTTTGATTTACAAGATAACTAAATTTAACCATCTTTGTTATTAACCATAATAAAAAATTGTCAATAAAACTAAGATTAACTATTTTCGAAAAGATAATCAAATTTAATCATTTTTACTAAAAAACACTACCGAAAAGTTAAAATCAAACTTCTAATTGAATTATCGACAATCATCATTGTTGATAATATTATTAACTATTGTGATTTTTTAAATATTTTTTAAATACTTTTATAATTTATTTTAATATATTTTATCAAATTTATTTCATTTATAAAAAAATTTATCAAAAGACAAAACTATTTTTTAATTATTAATTTTAATTAAATTTAACTATTAAGAGATTGAATTTTATCTTTACAGAATACCTACTGTAGGAATATGTCATTTGGCCTTTAAAAATTGGTACGGAATTCTGTGTTTAAGCACAACCTTGCGTGGGAATATTAACCCATTGAATTTTCTGACAAGGCTAGCTCTCTGCTTTCCTTTTTGTTCTTCTTCTTTCTCTCGCAATCTTTTATCGGAAAGACACGAGGAAACGAAATGCAAATTAAAGCTCAAGTTCGCTCTTCACGACTTCCCCTACAAAGCCCTCATCGCAACCCTCTGTGTAATCCTTCATCTTCACCACCATTACCATTTCTCTTCAAACCCCCACTACCTTGTAGAAGTTCATATTCACCCACCTTTCCCTTGACTTTGCGCATTTCAGTGCCAAACACTCACGGAAGACTTTCTTTCATAGCTTCATGTATCAGCTCGAGCCAAGAAATCGTGGATGAAGAGCCGGAGCTGGACGTTGCTGAAGGAGGTAGTGGTAATGGGGTTGTGGGATTGTCTAACAAAGAGAAAGAAGTGGAAGTTGAAGTTGAAGCCGTCGGATCAAAGAAAGAAGAATTGGCAGGAATGAGTATCTGGACGCAAGTGGGGGAGATTCTAATGTTTTCAGTACCTGCTACGGGGCTTTGGATGTGTGCGCCGTTGATGAGTCTTATATCCACGGCTGTTGTTGGTCAAAAGAGCTCAACTGAGCTCGCTGCTTTAGGTGGTTTTTATGTGGTTTTTATAGGTATCCAAAGTGTTTAATTTCCGGGAAAATTTAGGGAACCGAAGTTTTAAATTGTAGATTTTTTGGCGCCATCTAAAAGCAGTTGCATATGATTAAACCCGCCTTGGGGTCCTGTACTGCGTTTGATTGAGATATATTTTTTAAGAGAAGCACTCTTAATTGGCTCTTTTTTTGTCCTGAAAACAATTAAGTGATTCAGGAGTGTGTTTTTGCACATTAAATAAGTGTTCTTTGTAAAAATATTTCCGAGCAACTGCCAGAGTAACTACATTATTATTTATAATTTTCTTATGCTATTGCATGGGCAGGTTCCGGGACTGTCTTTTGCGATCGTCTGAACCTTTTGTTCATGTCCCTTTCGATTGCTACCTCGAACATGGTTGCAACTTCACTTGCCGAAGGGGTACTTATTTACGAATCTTCTGAAGACTATTGATCGTTTTATAGTACAATTGATTTAGGCATTGCCGTATGACTGATATACATCTGGTTGTTTCTGCCAACTCAAATTTAGATTGAGCAAGTGTGAACTTTGTCAGCCCATTAATACAGAGATAGTGTTCTGTCGAATTCGTTGAGAAATTTAGGTTGCGGAATTATGTGGTTGCTTTAGAAAGTTGCACATGTTTTTCTGATTCTTAAAAATGTTTTTATCTATTATAAGCAATTTTGTCATGACAAATCTTGAATTGTGTATTATAACCATTGTTATTAGCATTCAATCTCTCTATGCTCCATGCTGCAATTCTGATTAGACAGCTTTCAGTGCAGGATACAAAGGATGTACAGCATCAAATATCTATATTACTCTTTGTTGGCCTAACTTGTGGTGTCTTGATGCTTTTGTTCACCCAATTCCTTGGTTCGTGGGCTTTAACCTGTAAGAAACTTGTGCAGTTTTTTATTACTTCTAGTTATAGTTCCAACAGTCAGTAATGGAGCTAAAATGGCAGAGGATGTTCACTGGCGATGAATTTCAATTGCTTCTCTTTTTTCCAGGTTTTGCTGGGCCAAAGAATGCGCATCTTGTACCTATAGCTAGTAAATACGTTCAGGTTCATTTCTTCTTTCTAGCTCCAACTCCTTATTTCTTATTCAGTTCTCCTTTGGATTGATATAATGATGATATCTGCTAACACACCTATCCTTCTTGACAGATTCGAGGCTTATCGTGGCCTGCTGTTCTTTTTGGACTGGTTGCTCAAAGTGCAAGGTACATATAGCTATAACCTTTCACATGCTTGCAGTGATCTTTTACTTACATATGCCTGAACTCGTTGAAATTTGCTAGTGTAATTAAATTTGACATGACAAAGAACTCTTACTGCAGAGCTGCAGAGATGAATGAACTGTGAACTCTACTTAATTAGAATTTGTTCTGAAGCCTATTCTTCTTATTCAGTCTTGGCATGAAGGATTCAGTGGAACCTTTGAAGGCTTTGGTGGTTGCCACTTCTCTAAATGGCATTGGTCATCTGATCTTGTGCAGTTTGTTAGGCTATGGTGTTACTGGAGCAGCATGGGCGATGATGACATCACAGGTATGCATGCTGGATGAAAATTCAGGTAGTTATGTTATATTGTTTTTTTTGTTGAACCTTGATGCAGACATAAGTTAATGGTTGTACCCTTTCTCTTAATGTTTCCACTGATTAGGATATGAATTTGTTCCAGGTTATTTCATCTTATCTGATGATTCAAGCTCTGAACAGGAAAGGATACAACCCTTTTGCCCTATCTATTCCATCACCAAATGAATTTCTGCAAATATTTGCAGTTGCTGCCCCAGTCTTATTATCAATGTTCTCAAAGGTTGATTACATTTTACCAGATTCCATAGTCGCATCTGCTTACATTCAATGCAGCTATCCAATAGGAGTTTTTGATGTTTCAGGTGGCTTTCTACTCTCTCATTACTTACTTTGCCACATCTATGGGCACATTCACTGCTGCTGTGCATCAGGTAAGTTTAACTCACGCTAGTATCAGTATCAGTTTGCTTGTTTTATATGGCTTCCTATATTAAGAAAGTGATGACATTGTCAATTTGTCATTCACTCTAGGTCACGATTCAAACCTATGGTATGTTCGTCATATGGGGTGAGCCACTCTTTCAAACAGCGCAATCATTCATGTCGGAGATCCTATATGGAGTTAACCAAAGTTTGGACAAGGTTAGTGATGGATATTCTTCTAATGAAGATGATTTGTCAGAAATGTTCTCAAAGGATTTATATTATTAAACAGGCTCGAACACTTATAAAGTCACTCATGATTATTGGAGCTACACTTGGTGTAATAATTGGGACTGTTGGGACCGTTGGTGCATTTATTGGAGCTACAATTGTAATAGTTAGGAATGTTCATGCATCTATTCCTCAGGCTCTCTTGAATCTGTTTACGTCTGATCTTATGGTCATAATAAAAGAGGTTGGTTCATTCTGAAATTTTACATGTTTTTTTTATCAACCCAGAGTAAGAATTTTAATTGCAGATTATTGGACTTATTTTTACGCAGATGGACAAACTATTGATTCTCTTCTTCTTCGTGTTGGCCGTGACACCCTGCACTCATATCGTTGAGGGAACTTTGCTGGTATGTTGGGGGCTCCAGTATTTCCCTTTGATCTGCTCTGCCTCATGGCCCATGCTTCAGCAAATCTGTTCCCCCTGTGCAGGCAGGACGCGATCTTAAATTTATGAGCATATCAATGACCGGATGCTTTTCCGTGGGCGCCCTCTTATTGTTGGTAATCCACTATATCTTGTTATTCAGTCCCAGATTGTCTGGCTACCTTTAAGCAAGAACACAACCCTGCTGTTTTTCTGATAAGCAGCTTGTGAACAAAGAAGGACTTGGTTTGCGAGGCTGTTGGTCGGCTTTCGTAGCATTTCAATGGGTCAGAAAAATATCCCCAGTGCTCATACTCACAAACTTTTTTGACTAGGGAATTAACCTTAATTATTTCTTAAATTTTCTTTCAGGGTCGATTTTTCCTTGCTCTCTGGCGCCTGCTGTCTCCTCGTGGCATGCTTCAGTCGGATGGTCCAAGCAAGGATAAACTGGGGAAGTTAAAAGCTGCTTAAGTGTAAGATCTACATCTAAAAATTTACTATATGAGACTACAGTTTTTAAAACTTACAGTGTGAGATAAATTTTACAAGAACATAATTTTTTCAGTTCCACAAAATTAATTAACCTATAGATTATAAAATATTGAATTTAAAATTGTGAATTATTAGAATATCTGGTTGTGTCATTCTTCTAAATGTCAAGAATTTCCTTAATACAGTGACCGGTTTTTCTCTTTTAAAATGTTTTTTGAATGATAATTTTCAATAATTGTAATAAAATTTATTACAAAATAATGTAATGATACTTCTAAATATGATCATTATAACATTTTAATGACATGTCATCATAAAATATGTGTTATAACAAGAATCAAAAAGGGTTTCCTTATATTAAATTTGTTGTAGTGGACTTTCATCCATTTATTTGAACATGAACTATGAATGGTTTGATGGAATGAAGTTGGATTAGTTATGTCTCTAACATCAATATCATTCTTCCTCATATATGAATAAATGTATGAAATAGTAACCTTGATTTGTCTTGTTGATCTTTGAGTGATACCTCAAGAATAGGATCCACTCTAAAAGTCTTGCCCTCGTGAGAGAAGTGTCACTAACTATTGACTAAAAATGAAGCAAATGGCCAATTAAACATTCACAATAATTGAAAGTTACCAAAAATTGTAATTTTCTCATAAATAAAATCGTTCACAAAAGTAACTCTGGAATATCATAACATCAAAATCATGAGAAGTGTGTACAAACGTATGAAATAAACATAAAATCATAAACATCAAAACATAAATCTGTAATTAGTTTCATTTATATTAATCCATTATTGATCTGTCACCATGTAGTTGTCAATCATCTCACACGTGTAAAATCAAACATAAAGAGAGTAAATGACAAACACTTAGTAAGTAAGAGTATGTATTCTAAGACATATCTCAACTTCTCCTTTTATAATCTATCTCACATTTCTAATAGTGATCTCGTTTGTCATCTAAGGTTCATGTATGTACCTTATCTTAAATGGCATGAAACGTGTTGCATGTATAATTAATCTATCAAATCAAGGGTGAAAGTAGCTGTTAAAAAACGTTCTTTTCAATTTCATTATGTATATTTGACCCTCTAACAGTGTGACTTAATCTTTAAGGCTATCTCATGTTCTAGTTTGTGCTATTGTGGTCACCAATCAATAAACTCTCAGTTTTAGATTGTCTTACTATATAAGTCAATTGAGAGACTTTTAATCTTGACTTATCTTACTATAAACATCAATCGACAAACTCTTGATGTTCTAACATGTTTTATTTCAGATTTCAATTGATAAACAGTCAGTCTTGGTCTACTAATAGCAAATGTCAATCAACAAACCCCTAACCTTGATCTACTGAATAGTGGATGCTAATCGATAGACTTTTAGAAATTTCTAATGTATTACTATTAACTCTCCTTTAAATATATTATTAGAGTTTCAAGTACAAGGTTATGAAAATCGTAAATAAGAACATAATTATTTATGATATGCAAAACAAATGCCCTCTTTAAGCATGTAAATTTATGGTGTATTAAATTTGTTTAGGATCAATGTTTTTTCAAAAATTAACCTTATGCAATCATTAATTTTAATACATATAATGATCACTTTTAGATAGAAAATCATGTGCATCAACACTAGAAAAATGTATCATATATTGAATAAAAAAATGTGTCAAGTTCATGAGTTAGTTGGATTTAGACTAGTTTGGCTTAGTATAATCTAATTGGTTTGGCCTAACCCATTTGACTTAATTGGACTAATTGCCCTTGGATTGACTCAATTGGGTTAGTTTGACCCTTACAAGTTAGTTTTTTGAATTGGAAAAACTCAATTACAACTTGTGATCAATAAAACCTTAAATGTCACATTTTGCAGTGTCAATCGCTCTTCTTTCCTAGAATTGGATTCAAATTAAACTAAGCTTAAACTCGACTTAACTCAATAGAAGTCAAACTTAAGCTTAGTTTGTTTGGGGTGAGTAGAGTTTGAATTTGGTTTGGTTTAATTCGTCATTCTAAAGTACTTAAAGGACATTATTTTGATGTATATTGATCAAAACGACATCATTTTGTGTCAAAACAATATCACTTTAGTCAATTTAAATAATTTGTATCGATACACAAGTTTTATAAGTCAAGTTTGTGATAAACTCAAGCTTGCCTTTCAGGAGCTTGTTTCGGATTTGTTTAAGTCAAGCTCAAACTTGATCTTAAACTGATTCGATTTGATTTTAACTCTATTTTTTTTTTAATATTGATCATCAACAATGGTTATAATTGGTAGAGAATAGGCGTGAGCACATGACTCACATCGACAATAGCCTAAGCGATGCCACCACGTGGATTGCACCGTAAAAAGCAACAAAAAAAAAAAGGAAAGTCACATGCGACAACAATCTAACTCAATTGTCGTTGGAGAATGAAGTTAAATGCAAAATTTTTTTTCTTTACCAGTTTAAAAGTCAAGCTTAAAACACTATAATTAGAAATTGGTAAACCCTTGTTTCAAAGTTTAATGAATCTATGAAGAACCCTAATATCAAGTTTTAATCAAACCCTAATTTCAAATGCAATCCTAACTTTGGAATTTGAATCCCTAATTCATTATTATCAAACTCTAATCTTAATCTCCAAATTTCAGATTCTATAATCTGTTGCACCTAAGCTCTAATACCATAAGTAAAATACGGTTTACATGAGCATAATTTATTGTCATTAATTATAGAATATTGAATTTAAAATTGTGAATTATATAAATACATAATTGTGGCCTCACTTTTGAATGGTAAGAATTCCTTGAATGTGATTCTTGACTTTCCTGAAACTTTTTCTAAAGGAATGCTCATGCAGGTACCGTCAACCCAAATTGTTTTATTTATGTACATATATCATTGTATCAATATCGAGCCATCAAAATATCTTATTGAATTGTGCATTTATCTGGCTTTATTAGATTAAAACATAATTAATGTTAGTTTGAAATTTTCTTGCCTCTAAACAGCACTCAGACTCCACAACACCACTAAAAATCACTCGACTTAATATCTTAAACTTAGATAGAAATAAGTTTTGTATAGAATTTTACCGACCTCCATCATGCCCAGTATCGAATTCTAACTTTTACTTATCCGGATTGAAGCCTCTCTTCCAATTCAATTATTCATTGTACTAAAAATTTTATGCCTTCGGCTATGCCAGGCCAAGTTCACTGCTATGAATAACAATTGTATGAAGCATGAAACTTCTGTTGCTTCTAAGGAGCAAAAAATTATGTATATACATGCTCCGTTACGTGAATATATTTCCAGCATAAAAAGATCACCAAAAGGCTACCACACCGTCAACCAATTATTCTCACATGCAAATCATATCTGACGTGGGGTTGGCCATATGCTTCCTTCCATAACCAAATCTCTATGGATATATTTGCCACCAGCAAGTTTTTCACAGATACAACGCCGCAGACATGTGAAGTCCTTGTATGAGAAGATCTAGAGATCCCTATGTGTGAGCACCTGAGCCACTGTAAATAGAGTTCCAAGAAATGATAGACATGGGAGTTGACAGCTTAGAACCGGCTGCTTCCCCGACATCCTCATCCAGACAGTCGTGGCGCTTGAAGATTCTGCATGCATAAATCAATTGACAAATAGAAAGATTAAGAAAGAGGCTACACCAATTATCTGCAAAAATAAAAGAATGTCAAGGAACTCTGAAATGGGGCTTTTCTTTGTTCTTAGTGGTAACATAGATTTATATTTGGCCAAAGGACATTTTCCCACCCATAGTTTGAGGCTGGGACAAATTCCCACCCGCTTAAGTTTAAAAGCCCGAACTCCCACCCCTCACCAATTTTTTTATTATTTTTTCATTAAAATTACTAAATTACCCTTTTAAAAATTAAAAATTTATAATAAAAATATAAAATAATTTTTAAATAATATAAGATATTAACAAAATTTAAAAAACCCAGCAGCCACCGACACCGACGATAGTGGCGGCCCATAATAGAACCAAGTGGCCATTTCCGACCACCTGGTTCCAGGGGAGGCCAGATCTGGCCTCCCCGTTCGGTGGAGGAGGCCAAATCGGCCGCCTCCAGTTTCGGAGGAGGCTGCCATATTTGGCCTCCTCTGCCCCAAATAAAGGCCGGAAACGGCCTTGGCCATTTTTTTTAATTTTTTTTAATTTTTTTAATATTTTATATTATTTAAAAATTATTTTATATTTTTATTATAAATTTTTAATTTTTAAAAGAGTAATTTAGTAATTTTAATAAAAAAATAATAAAAAAATTGGTGATGGGTGGGAGTTCAAGCTTTTAAGCTTAAACGGGTGGGAATTTGTCCCAGCCTCAAACTATGGGTGGGAAAATGTCCTTTGGCCTTTATATTTTGATTCTCTTCCTACATAAAGATCAGTGGAGAGGAATAATGACAGAAGAGAGGTGGATGGTTCTGTGAAGGGGTGAAGAGGCAGCGGAGATGCACAAAAAGGTTTTTTGTGTCTTGGACGGGTTTTCCAGTTTATCAGATATTTGAAACGTGAATTATCAACTCGGGTGTTTGGTCTAGTGGTATGATTCTCGCTTCGGGTGCGAGAGGTCGCGAGTTCGATTCTCGCAACACCCCCTTTTTCTTACGCATTATTTTTTTCGTCGTGCACGCTCGAAAATTACGGACTCATTCCAAGGAAAATTGCAAGTCATATTACCACACCGGATTAATACACACAAGAAGCTACCCACCAAATCACAATCGTCCATACCGTCAGGGTGGAACTCACAACCTGTCCTTACAAAAACATGATCAGCTGGTTCAGGTGGCAGGGTCCACCCCGTACGGCTTCCTCATCGAACTGGGCAGCTCTCAGCCAACTGAACTGAAACAGGAAAAACTAAACTAAACTAAACTAAACCTAGTCTAATTTACAATACTCACAAGTCACAACTGATCGAACCAGACACAGCAGTCATGTCAGTGACAATGACAGTGAACAGTGAACAGCGACAAGCAATGCATCAAGTCATGCGTCAGAGCTATAATTGGTTTTGATTTGGTGCACAACTTGGAAGCCTGCTGTGCCAGTGGAAATCACAGAGCCTGCACATCTCCCAACAGTGCGGTGGTTCACCTTCTCCCTCGAACCATCGCGCGGTGGTGTGAAACATATTGGCAAGTACTCTTCCTTTTCCCCACAAGGAAACGCAATCTTCTCAAAATGCCTCACCAGTTCCTCCTTTCCCTATAACAAAATGGAAGAGAGGAAAAAAGGTAAGATCGAATGACATTGACATATGCAATGCAAACAAGGAAATGACCGTTGAAGAGTAGTCTATCTCTTCTTTGTTTCCCAAAAGAATGGTGAGGTCTATATACCTGGAGTCTGGCACAGGCAATCTCGCGTATCTTATTTGATTGGAAAGCTCCCCAAGGTTGATTGTGAGATGCAAGATAAAACTTCCACGCAGCTTCTGGATTTGTAAAATTCACGAAGGCATAGCCTTTGTTCACCTGATTTCTGCACACCATGCATTATGCAAACAGTCAATATAACTCAAACTAGTATTAATATTGAAAATCAACCGATTTATGAATAATTACTGGAAGTCTATTGGCAAATATAGGAAATCAAACGCTGACACGAGGGCAGGCTCTTCATCTTTTGCGACTGAATTCTGGACTTTGGCCTTTTCATTCTCTACCATGCAGTGGTCGTCGAGGAAGTTCATCAACATTTCACGACTGAAGAAAAAAGCAAAAGCATAAAACAAACTTTTGAATGGTTGCAAACTGCATTAATCAGTGAACACAAAGAAAGAGAGATAACAGGAGAGAAAAAAAAATACCCAATGGAGAGAGGAGAAAGGATCATACGTGAATTTATTTGGAATATTTCTGATCATCACAGTAGTCTTTAGACCATTACTCTCAAGAGGAAGCACAGGATGTTTAATCTTGGGCGGCGCAGCCCTGTAATGTACATTTCTCGGATACCTAGAGAAATTTTCGTCATCCCCATAATGACTGTACCCGCCATCCGCACTATTCTTTCCCTTACGCCTCCATTCCTGCTTATGCCTCGGTCTCCAAAGAAACCTATTCCTGTACGGCCCTCTTTTAGCTTTTCCATGGCAAGAACCGTTTTGAAGCACAAGTTGTGGCTCCTCCACAGCTTCGTCACCTCTAAAATAGGTTTGTCCATCAGGTATACTCACCCAGAAAGGGACGGATTCTGTCGAGGTAGCTACGTCTGCAGGCGCATGAAGTAAATCATCGAACCCCGTTTTGCTTCTACAAAGATAGGTGTTTGTATATGAAGTCGGCGGCCTACAGTAGAGAAAGTAAGGGTTTTGAAAAGAGAAAACGGGAGGAGTTTGAAGATATGAGGCAAAATAAGAAACTTCATCGACTTGGTTGTTTCGGCTGCTGGGAAAGAACTCCGGAGCTTCTGCGTTTAAGTTTCTTCGCAACCTTACGCCGGCCATTACCTAGATGATGCAATTCCCGAGTTATCTTCGGTGGGAAGCAGAGAGGAAAAGTCAAGCTCTCGAAGAGGCAGAGAAGAAGTGCAACTGCACCGAGACAATGTTGAATTATAAATTTAACGAAGGAAATTTAACGAACATGATTTTGTCTATATTGTTCGCTAATATAATCAGGGCCACAAGATTATTGCCACAGTTTCATTTTCTCACCATATTATTAATGGTAAATACAGTTAAGTGGAAGGTTAAATTTTTCATTTTACGTAGACTTTTTTATTTTATTTTTTATTTATAATTTTAAAAAGGCCAAAGGACATTTTCCCACCCATAGTTTGAGGCGGGAACAAAGTCCCACCCGCTAAGTTTAGAAAACCCGAAGTCCCATCCATTGACTGTTAAATCTAACAGTCAACAGTGAGTCAAGGGACAAATTTGTCATTTTACAGTTAAAATTTATAAAAATATAAAAAAATATTTATATATATAAAAAAATATATTAAAATTTAAAAAAAAAATTTAAAAATTTTATAAAATTAAAAAAAAAAACTTAAATTTTAAAAAAAAAAGCCAGCCACCGTCGCTGCGTCGGCGGCGGTGGCCGCATCAAATGGCACCAGGTGGCCGTTCCGGCCACCTGGATCCAAGAGAGGCCAGATCTGGCCTCCTCCGGCAAAAAAAGGGCCGAAAACGGCTGGAGATGGCCGGCTTTGGCCCCAACTGCCGTTTCCGGCCAAGGTTTCGGGCGGAGGTGGCCAGATCTGGCCGCCTCCGCCAAAAGACGAGGCGGCCAGATCTGGCCTCCTCCGTCGACTCGGGAGGCCAGATCTGGCCTCCCTTGGAACCAGGTGACCGGAACGGCCACCTGGTGCCATTTGCTGCGGCCACCGCCGTCGGCGCGGCGGCGGTGGCTGGCTTTTTTTTTTAAATTTAAATGTTTTTTTATAATTTTTTAAATTTTTTTATAATTTTTAATATATTTTTAATATATTTAAATATTTTTTTATTATAAATTTTTATTAATAAGGGTATTTTTGTCATTTCATCAAATGGGTTAATGAATTTGGATGGAAATTGGATGAAGGGTGGGAGTTTGGGCTTTTAAAAGTGAGCGGGTGGGACTTTGTCCCCGCCTCAAACTATGGGTGGGAAAATGTCCTTTGGCCTTTTAAAAATATTAAAAACGTTATTATTAAAATTTTTTGAAATTTTTTAGAAATCAGAAAACAAATTTTAATAGTTTTTGAAAATTTTAAGTTCTTAGTACATTTTTAAATAGTTTTAAAATTGATATTTATATCATTAAAAAATTAAATATAATATAATATTTTAAAATTTGTTATAGAATTAATATTTTTATAAGGCTTTAAATAATCATTTTAGAAAGGTCTTTAAAAATATAAAAAATTTAAATTGTTTTAGGTTTTTTAAAATTTTAATATGTCTTATGATAATATTAAAAATATTAATTACTCTTTCAAATAACTAAATAAATTATAATATTTTAAAATTAATTAGAGTTTCAATATTTTTAAAAAATTTAAGTAATAATTTTTTAAACTAATAAAGATTTAATATCAATTTCATAATTTTGATAAAAAACTAATACAATCACTTTCAAAAAAATTTTGATAAAAATTAATTGAAAATTTTTGTCATTTTATCAAATCATTTGGCATTTAAATAATTTTAAAATTAGTTTAGAATTTTATGCATTTCTTTTTGTAATTTGTCAATCATGAACAATAGTAAATTATTGGACTATTGATTATTATTCATACATTTGATAAAATGACATATTTCAACACCTTAAAACTAAAATACTTTTAAGATTCTTTTTAAAATGTTATTAAATAATTTTTATATCTCTAATTTGTAGTAATTTTAATTAAAAATAAAAAATTTAATTTTTCAAAGGGTTTCCACAAATTCAACCAAAAAAAAAAAAATACATGTTTTTTATATTTGTACAATTTATACTTCTAATTTAATTTATTTTGTTTTTTTAGATGTAATTAAGATTAATAGTTATAAATTAATATTGTATGTAATTAATATAAATAGTATCAATAGTTTCTAAGATAAAATTTACATCTTTAATTTTGTTTTTTTTTTTTGTGTAATTATAATTTTTTAAACTTTTAAAAGTATATTAAAATTTTAAAAACATCTAAACTTCTTTTAAGTAAAAAGTCCTTTTAAAAATTTTATTAATGTCCCTCAAATTTTTATAATTTATAATTTATTATAAAATATATGATTATATAACATTTACATTTCTGATTTAATTTGTTTTGTTTTTTGAGGTGTAATTATTATTTTTTAAACTATTGAAAACATATTAAAATTTTAAAAATTTCAAATACACTCTTAAACTTTTTTAAATTAAAAAAAAAAAACTCTTCTTAAAATCTAATTAACACTCTTAAAATTTTTTAAACTTATATTTACGTTTGAATATATGATTATATCTAATTCAATTTATTTATTTTTAGGATGTAATTATCTTTTCTTAAACTATTAGAGATACATTAAAATTTTAAAAAGTTTTAAAACACCCCTAACTTTTTTTAAATTAAAAAATCCTTTAAAATTTCTCTAATTCCTCTAAATTTTTTAAATTTTAAAATTTATTTTCAAATATTTATATTTTTAATTTAATTTTTTTGTTTTTAAAATGTAATTATCATATTTTAAACTATTAGATGTATATGTAAATATAAAAACCCTAAATTTTGTTCAAATTTTAAAAAATCCTCTAAAAATTTATTTACATTCAAAAATTTTTAAAATTTAAAATTTATTTTCAAACATAAAATTTTATAAAATTTACTCCTCAAATTTATTTTGCTTTTAAAAATATAATTATTAATTTTAAAGCTATTACATACATATCAGTAATGAGAATAACTCTGCTAAATAAATTTAATCTAAAAGAAAAATTTTTAATAAAATTAAAATTATTTCAATAATATTTTAATAATTATGAAAAATTATTATTATTTATAGACTAAATAAAATATATTAATAATAAAAAATAAATTAACAATATAATTTTAAATTATCTTTCAACGTTGTAAGGCCAGAGTGAGCATTGGGTTTAAAAAGGCCAAGGTAAGATGTAGAACTGCTAATCATTATGGAAGCCGGCTTATCGGCACAATTCCATGGAATCACGAAGCACGAGGCCGTCTGCTAATTGCCTAATTTGAGTCATGAGTAGATGCCGTAACCGTAAAGTTTTACTTCATCAACAATGAACAAAGTCATGATTGTACACCCATTAAATGCGCCGCTTACATATCTGTGATATCTGATTTCAGTAGCTCAAACAATGGATTGCTTTCCCTTCAATGCCAACAGAGCAGCTCCGTAGGCAGCTTCTGTTTGAATTGCCCGTCTCACCGGCGAGCCAAGGACTCTCTCTCGTATCTTAGTCCATTTCTCATTTTTTGCACCACCGCCCGCGGTAAACACCTCTTCCACCTGGGTTGCGCCAAGCTCTTTTAATAATGTATAGGCCTTTGCCTGTGAACAAATTTACTGGGTTACTATATAGAAAAGTTGACATGCATGTAGAATCATTAATGTACCTCAATGCGTGCCATCGACTCCAAAATACCATGCAAGTATTCAACATCGCTCTGTGGGCGAGGACTTAACCTGATACAAGAACAAGCCACGCAAGGAATTCAGGTTTGGGATCAAAATTGTGGCATGAAGTTAAGGAAAGAAAAAAAGATAAATACCGGGGAAGCATATTTGGATCAGCCACCGGGAATCTCTCACCGGCTGCTGCCAGAGGATAGTAGTCAAGGGGGGACGCTTCCATGGGATTAATGTGTTCGCTTAATTTCTGCAACTGCTCATCAGTGAAGATTTGTCTAAGAGCGGCCCCGCCAGTATTCGAAGCACCTCCAACAAGCCACTTATCATCAAGGCGATGACTATACACCCCAAATCGTGCATCCTCAATCCGACTGGTGCTCAGCAGTTTAATAGCTAGAGTTGAACCCAGAGAGGTGACCTAAAAACAGAACAGAAAATCATAAATTTAGTCATGTAAAAATCAAGAAACACTAATAGGTTTATATAAAAAGGATAAATAAATTGTCAAGAGAGCTTTGTTTGATAAGTCCAGCAGAGTTCTCACGGCTTTCCCAGGTTCCGTTGCTCTTGCCGCAAGAAAAGCGGCTATGCTATCAGTGGTTCCAGTGCATACAGCACAATCTTTCGAGAAACCTGCAAGGATATAATACATGATTTTTAACAAAGTTTTAGAACTGGAGAGGCTCCTTTGGAAGATAGTCAAGGTGCAAGAGCATGACCTCAGAAACTTATGAAAGTCCTTGGCACAATTTTTCCTAACAATTACTCAGCTGAATGCGTACAATTTCACATTATAACTAACTATTTAAAAAGAACTTCAGCTTAAACTCGAGAAAAGTTAGTGAGCTTTGTGAACCAGGAATTGGCATTTTCCAACGTCTGTCAATTTCAAACTTAAGTATATAGTGGACTAGTGTCTGGCACAAATCCAACTAGATTTTGTACAATCTATGGGTAAAAATTATCTAATGAAGTTCAACTGGACGAATAGTCATTTTCATCTATTTTCCAGTATTTCCTCGGCATAACGAAAGGTAACTTCCTTTTTCAATAAGTTCCAATGAACATGGAAGGAAAACATACCATATTCCGTTTTGATATCCTCTTTCAAGAACCCAATAACACTTCCAGGAGCTTTGACAGAAGGTAATAGTCGTGAGTAAGGCTGAGAGAGCAGCCAAGGAGGATAGGACTCAAGTTCGGGATCGTAACCAACCTATGACATATAAAAGGGGGGCATTAGGACAGAAGTTTTATGCTAACAAGCTGTATAGGTTAAAGTTCACAGATGCTAAAAAGAAGTCGAAGGACCTTCAGAGCATTATTGTAATCAGACACTCCAAGATTTCCATGAAGAAACCACAATAACCAATCTGCTTGATGTAACAACACTGCCGATTTTTTATTTGCACCCTCGGTGTTCCACCAGAAGACAAGCTTGCAGAGGGTAGAGGTGCCAGAGCAGACTGTATGGTTTGCAGGAGCAACAGCCTTTACAAACGGTAAAGCATCAGGACAACTCTCATTGTAAAGGAAAGGTCTCCATAAAACTTCTCCAGTTTCGCTGCAGAATTAAGAAAATTTCAAATACATATAACATCAAAGCCATCTTAACATGCCAAGGGACACAATACTAGAATTAGCGATAATTTGCTGAGGTAACCACCTGTCTAGAATGATGGTAGTTGCAGAAGTGCCGTCAATGGAAATGGAAGATATAAACGGGCGGAGATCGATAGGAACATCTCCAAGCAAAGAGAAAAGCGTTGTCTTCCAAGAACGAACCCAATCAATTGTTTCTTCCTTCTATCTAGACAACAGAAACAACAATCTCAAATTTTGTTGGGCAATGTAATTCACTGCAATAACACAAATAATATTGTCTCCTGGTCTATATTTATAATCTAGAAATTAAACAGCACCAGTGGGCATACAGGAAGAGAGCTCAATCGAACTACTTATTTCCAAACTAATCCATGCGTAACATTGGTTTTGCAAGTAATGATCGACAATTTAAACAAACGCACTTACAAAAAATCATCCATTTGATCCAAGCTCTAAAAAACAGAGACAAGTTTTGCCTTAAATCTTACCATATATTTTGGATACTCTCTCTTTCCTTCTGAAAAAATAGTCCCATGCTTATCAATGACAGCAAACCTCGCTCCAGACGTACCAAAATCCATTCCGAGATAAAGCAGTTCACCTTTGCCCAGTTGAAGCCTCACTTGACCATCTCCATCTTTACAAGTACTCATCAAAGACATGTTTCTTATCGCTTTCTTCTGGTTTAGAGTTCTGAAATACCCAGTTTCTGGAAGTAACTTCCTCGAATTACAAAGCCCTGGAGTGACACACATTAAGATCATTCACGTTATTTTCTTGAACCAAAAAGCAGAAGACAACCATAGCATTGAATTCACATGATTTCGCTTAAGAGAGAGAGAGAGAGAGAGAGAGAGAGCAGAGAAGTAACCATGTTCTGGTAATTGCGAGCTGGCAAGTAGCGTAGACAACGTAAGATGATGGGCTGAGATGGGCATCGTCGGAGTTCAGTGTACTCTCGGTTTCGCATGGATAAGATAAGAATGCTCAAGCAAGAGCCGACATGTCAGCCATCTATGATACGACGCCGTTTATTTACTCTGTAGTTGGGCCATTGGTTACAAACTAGTTGGGCTTGGATTCCAACAAAGAAATTAGACGTAGCCCCATACAAACAGCATCCGTTGGTAAAAGAGATGGAGGGCTGGGCCGGAGGGCTGGCTTCTTTTTCCCTGCAACTTAAAAAGAAAAGATCCGAAATTGTGGCACCCACGCCACATGCGACTGCAGGCAGGTGAAGGAAGCACGTGAGCCACTTGGACATGTCTCATACAAAGTGGAAAAGACAGCTCATTTATGCTTATAGCTTCACTTCTTTACTTTTCTTCACTGCTTCACCTCTTCCATCTTTCAATCATCCCAAATCTTGCAAAATTCATTCACCATTGTTGGACCACCAGCAGGAATAAATTAAAGGGTTGCATGTGCCAATGAAAATAAAGACAATCAAATTTGGATGTCGAACCCACCACCAATATATATTATGCGTCTTTCTATTCTTTGCTTTCGCTCTTTCTGCCTATTTCAGGTTAACTCATGTAAGATCTTTGCAGAGGCAAGCGCTAGTTTGACCCTACAGTTTGTTACCATTTTCCTATGTGGTTCCATTTATCATGAACGTGCTGGTCAGAAATGAAACGAGAGTAAGAAGTACTAGGTGTGGATGCCACGCAGCCAAATTCGAACATTCTCTTGTTCGAATTTAATTCAAATAAAAAATAATTTGATTTGAATTCGAATATATGATTTAAACCAGACAAACTTTCAAACCTAAACTAATTAAAATGGCCAATTAAGCTTATCTTTACAACTCACCTTTTTTTTCTCCTTTTTTTTTTTTTCCCAATTTTAAGGTTCTCAATCAGCATCAATGGATGCAATTGGGTGATGCTGGTGGCTGTGTTTTTTTATTTGAGAGAAAGTTTAAGGAGTAATTTTCATTTATCCTTCCACCATACCTAACCCATGAACACGTCTTCCATTGAAAAACTATTACTTTTTTTCAATTCTTAAAAAAATAATAATTAAACTTGCTTGTTACCTTCAATATGATGTGCATATAAATTTGTATATAGATTATATGACAAGCGACATTATATCTATGTGGGTCGCCCAAACAAGGATAGTGTCATATTAAAATCATGGTGAACCCTTATAAATCAATTGTTAGAATATATATGTTGTTAAGAACAGCATTTGGTAACCCAAAGGCTACTCCAAACGTGACACATCAAGTGTGTTTTTTTTTTTTTTTTTTTTAATTTGTTTGTTTGAAATCTTGTTGCTGAAAGTTTTTCGTAAGGGCCAAGACTTGTGAAACACTCAAAACTCAATGTCCAAACAATAAATTTTCTTTCGTAAGACACAATTATTTATTGCTTTGAAACTCTGATTCAGGTGTATTAAAGTCTACAATCAATTTTAATCATAAACATAGCTATCAAATAATAGTATATATATATATATATATATATATATATATATATATATATATATATATATATACATATATTAAGTCTCTCGCAAGTTTTGACCTTAATTGCATCCAAGATTATCTGTAATCATCACTGATCAATATAAAAATAAAAACAATTTTTTTAAAAAAAATCAATAAGTCATACAATCAAATTAAAAATTAGTAAGTTTTTGTAGTTTTTGAATTAGCAAGTGTGGGATTTGTTGAGTTTGATTTAGGGTAGTGGTAATGGTTTTGGTTTTTGGATTGCAAAGGATTTAGTTTTGAGAAGTGGCTGTGATGGTTGTTAGTGTTAGGGATGATATTTATATGGTAATTGTTTTGGGTTTTAGACATATGAGTGATGATGATGGTTGTTGGCATCAACGGTAACCATGATGGTTGTCGTTGTTGATAATGGTGTTATAAACGATGTTTATGATGGTAATGATTTTAGGTTTTGGACTTAGATGGTGATGATGATTCTTGATGTTCATGATCGTGTTAAGAATGACGTTTATGGTGGCGATGGTTTTACATTTTGGACAAGGGCACTGATGTTAGTTATTGATATTCATGGTGCTCTTAAAGATGACATTCATGGTGGCAACAATTTTGGTTTTGGATATGAGTGGTAATGATGGTTTTTAGTATCCATAGTTATATTAATGACAATGTTTATGATGATAATGATTATAGGTTTTAGATATAGATGATGCTGATAATTATTCGTATTCACGGTGGTGTTAAGGGATGACGTTTATGGTGGTAATCATTTTACATAAATGATGATGATAGTTGTCAGTGTTAACAATGGGCATGATAATTGGTAGTTATGGTGGTGTTAACGACAATATTTATAATAGTAATGGATTTAGGCTTTAGACATGACTAGTAATTATAATTGTTGATATTGGTGATTGTTGAGAAAATCGAAATTAAGGTAATTAAATAAACACCCTTTCAAGCCAATTAAGGTTATGTTTGTCAAAAAGATTAGTAATATGAGATTTTAGGCGAGTGAGTCTTATTTATATTTTCATTAGATATAACAAGGAGATTCAAAGGCTAATTTGGATATTATATTTAAGGCCAAAAGACATATTCCCACTCAAAGTTCTTTTAAATGATAAATTTTATCCATCAATTTTCAAAAGTTAAATAGCTACTATTGAACAAAATCAATTATTAAATTTAATGATCAACTGTAAAATGTTAGTAGTTAAAAAAACGTTTTTGTTTTTTTTGAATAAAAATCTAAAAAATAATAAATAATAAAATTAATTTTATAAAAATAATTAAATTATAAAATAATATTAATATATAATTAAATAATAATAATAAATTACAAAAAAAATTAAAAAATTACTAAAAAGTTTTAAAGTAGCTTCTATTACAAAAAACTTAATCAAGTAGTTAGAAATAACCATATAATTCTATAAATGATCAAATCTGAATGCCTCACTAATAGAGGTTATGAGCATTTAGAAAGTAGATTTGACTGTCAATTCAATATGATAATCATTTTTTATTATCTAGTTAAATTTTTTTAAAAATAATTGTTTTTAAAATTTTGTTATTAATTTTTTTAAAATTTTGTTATTATATTAACATTATATTATATTAAAATTTTTAACATTAATATTTTGATTATTTTATTAAAAAATTTAATAAAATTAGAAAATTTAATAAAAAATTAATATTTAATATTTTATGAGTTTTTAAGTGGAATTTTATCAGAAACCTTACACGGGCGAAAGTGTTCTGGCCTAAATTTTACATGGTCAAATACATTTTGGTTTTGGTTGGTGGGCCATGCTACTCACATTCCTGTGATGACCGTTTCATCATATCATAAGCCCTGATTCTCCCGGTGGATCCCAGCAATGCATTTACCAATTAACTGTTCATTTGATTACAGTCATCGTCATCATTTCTCACAAGTACCAAGATTTTTTAAAATTTACCTCCACTCCTGCTGCTGCTGCTGCACCACAAACTCAGTACATCATATCACACTCTAATTGCAATCATAGATTGATACGTGAAACATGTTTTTTTTTTTTTTTTTTTTTACAGGAGTACGCTGTTGGCGGTGCAACCGAGCCGATCAAATCACATGCTTGAACACAAATATTAAATGCACCCGGGCACTCACGGTTGTTGAGCAATCCATCATCTTTGATGCACCCTCATTGATTGTAGTTGAGCCCCACGAGGGTCCGAAATGACGAAAATTGCCCTTGAGGCGTTAGTCACGTTGCTAACTAAATTTTATGTGTGAAAAGCCACGCATCACATGGGGAAGTATCTTCGCATCGTCACCGTCTATTAATCGCCTTATCTTTGGATCTGAAATCTTTTCGCGTTTCTATACGCTCCTTGATTCTTTGTTAGGCCAAAAGACTTATTCCCACCCATAGTTTAAGGTGAGAGTCAAATTCCATCTCAAAAGTTTCAAAAATTTAGTTTTTCATCCTCTAATCAAATTGAATATTAAATATATTAGTAAACAGTAATAGATTAAAGATATTTTTATTATTTTAAAATTAAAATTTTAAAAAATAATAAAATAAATTTTTATAAATAAAAATATTAAAAAATATTAAAAAATTAATTTTTTTTTTTATAAAATCTTTAATGAAAAATATTCTTTTGACCTATTATGGTGTTTCCATTCTTAATCTGCTTATTATTTTGCTACAACAGTTAACAGTTAATTACTTCGGAATCACCTTAATAATTTTGCATCCTTTTCTTTGTCTTCAAGACAACGTTTTGTCACGTCCAAACCAAAGGATATTTGAAAAAATTATTTTTAAAATAATATCCCTAAGAGGTCAGGTGTAGCCTGCATATTTTTATTATTTCTTCAATTACAATTAATCAAGAATCACTTAAGTTCTTAAAGCTATATCTTAATTATAGTTTATCGGTAATTTTAAACCTTAATAATTTAATTTACTAATTGCATCGGTTTTTCTATATCTATTATAACTAGATACTTTATTTTATTTTTTTGAAACTAAATTAGTTTTTCAAAAGAGATTATAATTTAAAATTTTAATATATGAGAACTTCTTGTTATGTAAAACATTGGGTGGAAAATAATGATTTACTCATTCTTAAATTGTAAAATTAAAAAATAATAATCGAATTCTAATAACTAGGGCTGGATTGAACTCAGTTCAGTTTGAGTTTAAGTTTAGCTTTATAGGGGTCAAATTCGAGCTTAAGCATGACTCTTCCAAACTCAAGTTCAAATTCAATTTTTTTATCTTTAAGTTTGATTTGCTTAAGATGAGTTAAATTCAAAATGACGTCATTTTGATATATATTTGTTAAAATAATTGTATTTTTTATCCAAATATTATCATTTTAGTTAATTTATATAATTTTGATAGATTGAGCTTAAATTTGATATGAATTTGAACTCGATTTTTAAGTTTAAATTCGATTCAAACTCATAAAACATGAACTCATTTTGAATTTATTTAAATCCAATTTAAATTTAATAATTCTGAACTAACTCAAATTAAATGTAACTTTATTACCTGTAATACCCATTTGAATATATTTTTGAAGAATTGAAAATTAAGTCTGCAAGTACGTGGGACCTTTAAAAAAATATTAAATAAGCCGACATGTCGTCCTCTCATCCAGTGAGGACAATACTTCTTTTTCGCACGACGCTCCCCCAGCATTCTCGCAGCCACCAATGTTTTTGACATTTTTAATTTCTGTCTCCTCTTTTTGCAAAAATATTCCCAAATTATTGCCTCTGATATTTAGGGCATTTCCGTAAATTACTACTATAATCATAAAATTCATTCCGACATGTCAGCCAGATTCAGCGAGTGCAACAATTTAATTACTCGAGAGAGTAAAGATGTTAATACAAATTGGAAATTAATTTTGCATTTGTTTAATCACCACCCACTGTTATTCCCGCTCATTTTTCAGCCACTCTATTTTTCAAAATTTCTTAACTTCGCGGGGTCATCTACACCGTCCACGTCAGCATTACCGTCCACGTCACATGCACGGCAACCCACTCTTCAATATTTAATTAACCTGCAATAAAATTGAATTATACATTCAAACTTTCAAAATTTTGAAAATCAAACTTAAAAAAAAAAAAATTCGTCGGTCTCACTCTCTCACCAGTCAGAGAGAAAATTCTGCAGGTTTTGGCAACGCAGCTCTCGTTCTCTCTCTCTGCAACTCTCTCTTTGCCTTAAAGAAGAAGAAACAATCTGTCTCTCCGTAGAGAAGTCTATTAAGCAAATAATTTGAATAAAATAAAAAAAATGAAAAAAATAGAAATGAAAACAGCGTTCTTCGCTTTTGTGTATCAAGCCATGTGAGTTCACTGACACATTCTCTTCTCCTTCTCTTCTATTCACTCGTTCTCTCATTTGCCGACTCGCTGAGTCGACTCAACTTAATGGCATCATCGTCACGAGCTCGTAGTAGTTCACCGTTCTCGTACCGTAAGCCAGCAAGTCCGTACTCCTCCACCTCGTCCTCCTCTTCGTTCATTAACAACCGTCTCATGCCTCGCTCGTGCTCGTCCTCTGCTTCTTCTTACTTGAATTCGGGGAACGGATTCAGTTCCCGATCCATGACGCCGAATCGTTCACGGTCAGAGTCAATGTACCACGGCCCGCGCGGTTACAGTGCACGCGCAGCACCGCCGGTGAGCTTTCCATCCGAGGAATTGACCACAGAACCGTTCGATGCACCGCAAAGATCCGGCGATAGCATTTCCGTCACAATTCGGTTTCGCCCGTTGAGGTAAAACGGTAGATCTGAGTTTATATTGTTAGATCTTCAAAACAAAATTGAAACCGTTCAGTTTAGTTTGTTTATTTTCGATAATGTGATTGTTTTGTTAATTGGTTTTCATTTCTGTTGCTCCAAAAATTAGTGAGAGAGAGTTTCAAAGAGGAGATGAGATCTCATGGTACGCGGATGGGGATAAAATTGTGAGAAACGAGTATAATCCAGCAACTGCTTATGCATTTGGTATATATATTTTTAATTAATTAATCTTAATTTTAGCTTTCCAAATCTTATGCGAACAACAGTAAATTTAAAATAGCATATTCATATTGATACTTGTGTAGATAGAGTTTTTGGACCGCATGCGAATTCACTGGAGGTATATGATATAGCTGCAAAGCCTGTAATCAAGGCTGCAATGGAAGGTGTTAATGGTATGGACTGATTGATATTGATTTTTCTCATAAATGGAGTAAATTTTGAGCATGGGTTTTAATTAATGGGATTGAAACATTTTAGGGACTGTTTTTGCTTATGGTGTTACAAGTAGTGGGAAGACTCACACTATGCATGTAAGTCCGGTACAATTTACTGTAAATTCTTCCATTTACACGAGTTTTGTTGCTGATGGTTAAACTGGCAGGCATGTATTATGTTTTCGGTTATTGTTCTAATGCAAAATATTGTGGGCCTATTATATTTGTTTCAAAGCTTTGTTAGGTGTAGCTTCACTTAATGTTTTTATTACTTGAATTTTTTAAGAGATTGTTGTTTGTTATCTAGCTGATATCACTACCTTTTGCAAATCCGTAGTTTGTGTTAACTGTTATTTTTGTAAATTAAATAGTGCTATATTGTAGAATGAAAAAAATAATAGAAAATTCAAAATAATATGGGAAACAAATTAACATTTTAGAAAAGCTGAAAAAGAGATTATCATAAAAGATTTTCTTAATATTTGAGTTTGTATTAGTAGAAGTAAAACCTTTTTTGTAGTTGTTATATCACTGTACTAGAACTCCATACCATATGGCTCTTAGTTCTTGTTGGTAATACCGTTCATAAAAGAAATTTAATAGGTAAAAATGGATGTGGCTTTAAATCAGATATGATTAATGAGAACTAAGCTAACTGAATTGATCTGGAGAGTCATTGAACGAATAAAATCAATACTACCTTGGATTTCACACCATTTGTTAGGCACATATAATATCGTACTCACCTAGAGAAACTAACTAGTAATGAAAGGATTTTCAAGTGCTTATAAGCCCTAGTTTAAAGCCTCAGTTGGGTTATTATGTCTGTTTACTTTAAAACCAACACACACACACATATAGATGTTGTTTATATGTGTTTATGTACGTAATGATTTCACATGTGGGGATTTTAGAAGAGTTGGAATCCAATTGGCAAGTTTATTTTGTGAGACAACAGAATGCTTTTACAATAAACTTTTATTTGTTTTCTTGTTAGAATGTTCTCTGGATATCAGTGTATTTCACTTCTAATTTGTTGTTCTGGTATAATGAATAAATCAGAGTTTTGTTCTTTGGGTCTAGGTAGCCATGATAGTGTTACTCATAGTATGCTCATATTTCACTTGTCTATTATTTGACTTGTTTGTTATGTGCTCAGGGAGATCAAACCTCTCCTGGAATTATACCATTGGCCATAAAGGATGTGTTCAGCATCATTCAAGATGTAAGTGTTCTCATGTTACATTTCCACACCTTACTTTGCTTTAAAATTTTCACGTTCACTGTGTATTATCCTGATGCTTCATTAACATTTTTCATTCCTCTAGTTTGATAATTATTGGTCTATTAGAATCTCATAGGTTAATTGCATGATAAAGTTTAGTTATTTGAAAAAAATGGTATTGCTTGTTATTTTTTTGGAAAAAAGGATTTGGCTTGGCTGCTGTATTGTAGCATATTTCAAGTATTTATTTTTTGTAGTTATCTTCTTTATAATGAAAATTGGTTAACTAACATCATTTTTCCATCAGACTCCAGGAAGAGAGTTCTTACTCCGGGTGTCATACCTCGAAATCTACAATGAGGTCAGTGGGACTTATGATTTGGAATTGGCTTTTCTTGAAGTATCACGATGAACACAACTGTCTTTGTAACAAATTTTAGGAAGTTTCATTCACTCCTTAATTTTAGAATCTATATTGTTAACACTTACCCTCTATACATGTTTTATTACATCTTTCTGTATGGAGAACCTGCTAAATTTTGTTTTTAGTTATTTAGTCCTGTTTAGTCAGTGTTAATTTAGTGTATGTCCTGTAATATATGTACTAGCTTTTGTCTCTTATATCAGGTGATAAATGATTTGCTTGATCCAACTGGTCAAAATTTGCGCGTTAGAGAAGACGCTCAGGTTTCTTTCTTTTCAATATTTATGTTATGAGTTTTATTGTAACATTAAAAAAGATTCTCTATATGACATCCTTCTATAGTCTTCTAGTAGCCAGCCACCTCAATCTTGATAAGTATGTCATTACATTCCATATATGTTGATTTTGCTTATCAGGGTACTTACGTTGAGGGAATAAAAGAAGAAGTGGTCTTGTCTCCTGGGCATGCACTTTCTTTTATTGCAGCGGGAGAAGGTATATACTAGGTTTGCTTATGCAGCATTTTTCCAGTTTCTCCTCTTGTATTATGTTGGCAGTGTGAATTTCTTACTCCTAATGTTTTTAACTGTCTTGCTGACAGAACATCGTCATGTTGGCTCAAATAATTTTAATTTGTTCAGTAGCCGCAGTCACACCATATTTTCACTGGTAATCATTCTTCAAGTAGTCAATCTGTGAAACTTTCTACGCTTGTTTTTTACTTTGTCTTATTTGTTGACCGATTTTTCTCTCCATTCACTTAAAGATTAAGTTGCTAGTTTTACTTCTTTATTAGACCTTGACTCATTCTGCTGACCATGGGAAAATGAGATGTGACAAAATTCGATATTATTTTTCATGCTTCTATTTGAACTGGAAGCTATAAGACTGACTGTATTGATTGGAAGATCCAGTTAACTTTGCCTTCACACGTCTCAAGTTTGCTGTTACACTTACAGATGATTGAAAGTAGTGCTCATGGTGATGAATATGATGGAGTGGTGTTCTCTCAACTGGTATGGTTAATTCCTTTTTTGTCAAGATAGAATGCTTTTCTGAAAAATATTGTTCTGATTATGAATTCTTTTTCTTTGTTTGTTAGAATTTGATCGATCTTGCTGGATCTGAGAGTTCAAAAACTGAAACAACTGGACTAAGGAGAAAAGAAGGATCTTACATAAACAAAAGCCTTCTAACTCTGGGAACTGTAGGTTATTTGTTTTATGTTTTATTGAAGTTTCTCATGCTGGATTAATTAAGTTTAATCACAGACTGTCTTTTCTATTGAGGAAAAGGTAAAGAAATCATGTCTTGCTTGTCATCCCTCTACCCACTTGAGTAACTATAGTTAATTGTTGATTTCAGCCAACTACTTGAGCTAGTTGGCAGTGAAACAGGCTTAGTGTTGACGTAGTTCTTATCTTCCGGTAATTGATAATTGTGGAAATGAATGTTGAGACTTGCTATGCTGTCATTCATGTATTTTGCTGAGATTGTTAACTATTTGTTTAAATGTTAGCATTTTATGTGTTATGATTTGGTTATGCGTTTTCAACTTGAAGGTAATAGGAAAGTTGAGTGAGGGGAAGGCATCCCATGTTCCCTATCGGGATTCCAAGCTAACTCGTCTTCTCCAATCTTCTCTGAGTGGACGTGGACATGTTTCGGTGAGTTTGAATTCTTTCAAATTTATCTTGACTTTCAAGTAACTTTTTGTATGATAACCTTTTTATGTAACATCCTCATATAACTTTTTCATTTATTACAATGAGAAGAAGCTGATCTACATTATTTATCTTTGTACAGCTTATATGTACAGTTACTCCTGCATCAAGTAGTATGGAAGAAACTCATAACACACTGAAGTTTGCAAGCAGGGCAAAGCGAGTAGAAATCTATGCATCACGTAATAAGGTGTGTTATAAATTCACTGTTTCCTTTATCCCTTCAAGCTGCTATCCCCACCTAGGGTATGATGAGCTTTTGCTGGTCCCATGCCATGGCTCGTCTTTGATGTGTTCCAACCTTGATGTGTTATCTACTTTCAGATGGTCAAAAATCTTAACCAAGATTTATTTAAACTGCAATGAAGAAAAAGTTATTTGCAGACCAAGATCAGGGTGAGAATGGGATGAGAATGATAGCTGCAGAGAATGAAAGACAACCTTAATTTTGATTTGCTATTTCCATTTAAAACTCTCTATGATAAATCCAAGGGTATTTTTGTCTTATGATACTTCTGGGCACTCTATGAACCTGACCAAAGTTGTGTTTATGACCATGTGGCCCATCATCAATCACCTTCTTTTGAACAAAAAGGATTTTCCTTTAGGTTTGGTTTCAATCAAAATAATTATCTTTAGCACCTTCTGCCTTACACTCTTTTTGGCATTTTGTTTCAGATTATTGATGAGAAATCATTGATAAAGAAATATCAAAGAGAAATTTCAACCCTCAAGCATGAACTGGATCAGCTGAGGCAGGGAATGCTTACTGGTGTTAGTCATGAAGAGATTCTGACCTTGAGGCAAAAGGTTTTGCTTCTTCTTTTTTAATTTTTAATTTATTTTTATTGTATTACTATGATTACTAATATTAACAATTGTTGTTAATATTTATCTAATAGTTGGAAGAAGGTCAAGTGAAAATGCAGTCAAGATTGGAGGAGGAAGAGGAAGCCAAAGCTGCGCTTATGAGCAGAATCCAAAGGCTAACTAAGCTCATACTTGTTTCTACAAAGAATACAATCCCTGGATTAAGTGATATGCCCAGTCATCAGCGGAGTCATTCTGTTGGTGAGGATGATGTAAGTGCTTATTCTATTCTAATAATGTCACTAAAATCACTGCCTTTGCCCTCCAAACTTAAGAAGCAAATTGAATTTGTTAATATAGCTAAGATTCCATTAAGAATAAAAAAAATTATGTCAAGATATGTTTAAGCTGAGGACTGTGGTATTTGGTCTTGTTTACTTAGTCAGGCTTGATAAAAATATCCTTTGATGAGTGACTCATCATTCTCATTTTGGGGATTTAATCTTTTTCTGCCCTTGCTTTGATGAAACTCTTGCCATTTTCTTTTCTCTCTCTCTCTCTCTCTCTCTCTCTTCTTTTTTTTTTTTTGTGGAAACTTAAATTTGATTTGTATCTTTCCTGCCTTCGGTTTGTCAATAGTTGGATTTGTTGCGGCAGGGTTCTTTGCTTATGGATTCTGACAGTCAGAAGGACTCAACATCTGGTTCTGCACTTCCATCAGACCTATCTTATGATTTTAAACATAGAAGATCATCGAGCAAGTGGAATGACGAATTCTCGCCAGCTAGCAGTACTGTTACAGAATCAACTCAGGCGGGTGAACTTATCAGTGGCTCAAAGCTTCCTGCAGTATGTCTTGCTATTGCATTTTTAATTTCTTTTCACTCTTCATCTAGGATATAAGTCAGACATCTTATTCTATATCCTTTTTTTTTTTTAAAAAGGTGTTTGCAATGCAATGCAAGCAGCTCCACCCAAGCGCTGTTTGCTCTGCCCATTTTGCCCTCAACACTCCTCTCTAACTCGTTTTAATTCAATTTAATTAGTAGGTCATGTTACAACTCATTAGGCCAACATTTCTGCAGTTGCTAACATCAAAGATTTTCCTATGTGATATTTCATTTTCTTAAAATTATACAGATTGCTTTAATAGTTGAGAGATGCCTCTCGTTAATGGTCACAGTTTTTATAACTGTCATTCTCTTAAAATGATAACTTTAAATCGATTTGTTGGTGTATCTTGTTTAGTGTGGGATGACATCAGACCAGATGGACCTTCTTGTTGAGCAAGTAAAGATGCTTGCTGGGGAGATTGCTTTCAGTACCAGTAACTTAAAACGCCTGATGGATCAGTCTGCAAATGATCCTGATAACTCAAAAGTTCAAGTATGTTCTTTTTTTCTTAATCCATCTGACATGTAACTTTGGTTCTAATGTGCTAATGAATGTTTTTGCAACTGCAGTCACCAGCATCATAAAGAGAAAAATATGAACTTATCTATGGTTATGATAGAGTTATCGACTCTCTTATGAGAAATAGTACTACATTATGTTTCAGTTAAATTTTTTTTTGAAAGTTGGTGTATTTCATGTCTGGCTATTTTGGTACATTGTTCTCTGCTTGTACCATTTTTCTGAAAAGCAACTTAATTTCTTCCAAAACTGCTTGTGCTCAAGGAATTTTTTTTTTTTTTGATTTCAAGTAGTTTGGCAGAGGATCAACATGGAAACGGATTGCAATGCATTTAGCTTCTATAACACTTTGTGTTTCAGGATGCAACCTCAAATTTATTTTGCGGAATGTTGATAGCTATGGAAGCATGAATTCTTTTGGCAAAGCCCTGATCAATCTTTTGCATGATTTCACATACAGATTCAGAACTTGGAACGAGAGATCCAAGAAAAGAGAAGGCAAATGCAGGTTTTAGAACAACGCATAATTGAAAGTGGAGAGGCTTCAGTGGCTAATGCATCAATGGTTGATATGCAGCAGGTATGTTACATTATCATGCTCAACTATCACGTTTTCTTTTTCTCTATTTTTTTTCCATTTTTGTTTTGTGGTATTGTTTACCCTATTTTACTTGTATAATCAGTTGCTAGTAACCGAGTCATTTCTTCCTTTTTTTTCTGTTCCAACAGACTGTTATGAGGTTGATGACCCAATGTAATGAAAAAAGCTTTGAGCTAGAGGTGAGTGCTTCATTTTGATGTGATGAAGTGTTGGGAGGGTACTGCTTTCAAATTGCTTCTTCCCGAAGCTCGGAGCTTCGGGTCAAAATTTGCTATATCATAGTAATTATATGGTGCTCTTTTTCTTTGATGATGACAGACTTGGTATATCCCATCATTTAGTATAAAATTTCACCATTTGGAAAATTGTTGCAGATAAAATCAGCTGATAACCGTATTCTCCAGGAACAACTTCAGCATAAGGTTAAATTCGCTTATTTTAAATTTATTTAATATTTTGTTTTTGGAATTATTTTCATTTTATATGACAGACGTATTGAAGGTTTATTTCCTTCTGCTTGGAGCTGATACTATCTGATTTGTCAACTTATGAACCTATTCTCATTGTAAGGTCTAAGCTGCCATTATCTGTGTGTGGTTTCCTGCAGTGTTCTGAAAACAAAGAATTGCAAGAGAAGCTGGATCTTCTTGAGCAGCGGTTGGCTTCAGTGACTAGTGAGAAATCATCTGGATCTTCTGAACAGGGTGTCTCCGATGAATATGTTGATGAGTTGAGAAGGAAAGCTCAATCGCAGGTGATTACTGATCTTGTGGGAATTTTAGTTCTATGTTGGCCATTACTGAATGGATTCAAAATAATTGACCATTGGTCTGGTTGACTGTTTAGATTTGTTTTAATTTTGATTTTTCTTGTCCTTTATTTGTTTGATCTGATTTACAAATTTAAATGAATTCCTTCTGGATCATATTTGTAACTTAAATCAAATCAAATATTGTGAATAGTGGTGGATTTGAGCTGAACTTGAGCCTAGGCTCGAGTTCAACAGGCTCCCCTCAAACCGGCTTGAGTTTCACTTGAATTTAGAAGAGCTAAACTCAAATTTGGCTACAGTACCCAGCCGAGAGTATTGTAATCAAGGCAAAACGATATCGTTTTGATGTATATTAGTCAAAATAATATTGTTTTGTCCAATTCAAATCCAACCCTTCCAGACTTGTGAACTTAGTGAGTTGAACACCTTCAAGCTTGAGCTCATCTTGTCAATAGCAGGCTCGATTAGCCGAGTTAGCAATCAAGCTGAGACCAACTCGGCTTGAATCCACCTCTAATTGTGATGTAGATCAGTGTGCATCCACATTTTGGTAGTTCAATACATTTTTAGAGTTTGTTATAAGTTTATATTGATCATGAATTGTTGGGTTTGGAACATGAATGCAGGCTTTGTACCTCAACCAGTTGTTGGCTTAAGGCCATTGAAAGTCATTAAAGTTGCATCTTCAGAGTATTGTATAAATAATCTGCTTCTGTGTTATGGCTTGATGATTTGTCTTTGTCATTATCATCAAAATCTTAACCTCGGCCAATAGTTTCAATGGTAATTGGGCAAAAGTTCATTAACATGAACTGCATTATATAATGATCTACAGGATGCATTTATGAATTATTTTCACAACAATTTAGTATTAAAGCATATTTTTTCCCTTTATTGATGCTGATACTTTTGAACTAATATTGATGTTAATTTTGATTTTAATAGGAGGTTGAGAATGAGAAACTAAAGCTCGAATATGTGCAACTTTCTGAGGAGAACAGTGGGCTACGTGTGCAGAACCAAAAATTGGCTGAAGAAGCTTCTTATGCAAAGGAACTTGCATCTGCTGCTGCTGTTGAGCTGAAGAATTTGGCTGGTGAAGTAACCAGGCTCTCATTGCAGAATGCAAAATTAGAAAAAGAATTGCTGGGTGCTCGAGAATTTGCACATTCTAGAGGTGCTGCTATGCAATCAGTGAACGGTGTCAACCGTAAGTATAGTGATGGCACAAGACCTGGGAGGAAGGGGCGCCTTCCTGGGAAGTCTAATGACATGTCAGGGATGGGCTCTGATGACTTTGATGCATGGAATCTTGATTCAGATGATTTAAAGATGGAACTTCAGGCAAGGAAACAAAGAGAAGCAGCACTTCAGGCTGCCTTAGCTGAAAGGGAATTACTAGAAGATGAGTTCAGGAAAAAGGTTGAAGAGGCCAAAAAGAGGGAGGAAGCTCTGGAAAATGATTTAGCAAATATGTGGGTGCTTGTTGCTAAGTTAAAGAAAGGAGGAGGTAATATCCCGGAGTTAAATAATGGTGAGAGGCTTAGCAATGGAGAGGATAATGTCAGTGATCCCAAGGCAACTGACATTGATGGTGACACGGTTTTGAAAGAAAGGCAAGCGCCAACTGACACGCGAAAACCAGCTGATGAAATCCCCCAAGGAGAACCCCCAGTAGCTCGCCTGAAGGTGACATTTTCTGAATGGAGCAGTCTGCTTGATAGAATAAGTATGAAAACTAACAGCTTTATAGGAACACCACTTACATTGTGTCCATTGCTTTCAGGCACGAATGCAAGAGATAAAGGAAAAAGAGCAACAAAACCTGGGAAATGGAGATGCCAACTCCCACATGTGTAAAGTTTGTTTTGAATCACCGACTGCTGCAATTCTTCTCCCTTGCCGGCATTTTTGTTGTAAGTGATTCAACTTTTACCACATTTCACCTTTGTAGTCTCATTTAAAGTTTAAACTCTCCTGTTGCACTTTTGCAGTGTGTAAATCTTGTTCGCTTGCTTGTTCTGAGTGCCCCATCTGTCGCACAAAGATTTCAGATAGGCTTTTTGCATTTACATCTTGAAAATGCAATTTATGCCCTCAGACTGAAGGTAATACAAGTTTAGTTTTTCTTTTTCACTCACAAATTGCAATAAATGGATGTATCGATAGACCCAATTTTGACAAGAGTTCTAATATACTTTCTTTTTTCTCCTTTTGCAGGTTTCTCATCCTCATATCTCTTAGCCATTTCCCTCGCTATAGCGGGTGCAATTCTTTCATTGCTTTGCCTGTATGTAACCGTAACCGTCTAAAAGTTATATCAAAATTCTATAGTTTGTTGTGCAGCTCTCCCGACGGAAACTGAGGGGGAACCAAAGGTTTAAAAACCAAAAAAAAAAGAGAAAAAGGTTAAAAATAACTTCATTCCTAAGTTCGAGCTACAAGATGTTGCTTTGTTTTTGAACTTGCAGCATAATTGTGTGAGATCTGTCTTCCAACTTTTGTCATGTATAGTAAAAAGCCAATTTTTGCTCTCCCGTCTGTGTAAATATTCTTCTATTTCCTCCATGAGAATTTCACCACTATTCTTACCGTTGTACCGTAACAATTTTAAAAGCAATCAAAATCTTATTATTTGCTTTTATTTATTTATTGTATTATTTCGTCTCAAAGCTTCGAATTTAAATGCCTCATTCAGTAGCCTCGTGAAAATGGTTCCATGATATGCTTCCAAATTTTCGAAGTTCAGGCACGAAATGTACCAATTTAAAAGATATGGCTTTTGTTAGGATTATTGGATGAAGAATTCATTAGCGTTTGGAAATTTTAACATACGTTAGAAACGTGTGTGCGCAGAGAATGCCCAAATTACCAAAGTCAACAATGTCAAAGAAAAACTACCTAACATTCAACAACACACATGCTGGAGGATGAACCAAACATTTGATATGACATTCTACCAAATGTGTCTGGGCTTCTTGAAGTCGTGATCTCAGGAACTGTGAAACCATCATCAAACCATTTTCTGCAGAATTTCAAGCTGTTTGCTTCTGGTGATTCCTCGAATAATCCACTTCTGAAGCCATTTTGGGGACAACACAATGTAACTTGAGGGGACTGAACAAAAACATATCAAGATCTTGATTTCCAAATGACAAAAGCTTATCAGAATCAGAAATCTGCAGAAAATAAATATTCACATATGGATAATATCATCAGGAAGAGAACTTGGAACAGGTCCTGAAAAAATAGCAACAAAAATACAATAGATATAGAGTGCACTGCAAACCTTACACATAACATTGGAAGCTGCAGATGACGGATCAAGAAAATCTTCAACAGACCAGCCGGGTAATGTCTCCATTAAATACTCAGATATACTGCTGGTTGAAAGCGAACAATTGTCGCTTATTTGATTGTTATCATCAACCTTGTTTGGCGTTGCTGGGATCAAATGTGGGCTGAAGATTTCGTTAGAAACTGAAGCACCCTTTTTTATTATGTCTTTTGATGTTGTTGTTGTTGTGGCATTGCAGCAGTTTGATGATGGCGAGAGCGGATATAAAGAAGAAGAAGCAGAAAGTTTAACACCAGTGAGAAGAAACCTGCTGTGTTTCTTGGTGTATTCATTGGCTTCATGAATGAGTATGTCACAGTCTCGGCAAAGAATGGCTCTGTCTTCTTGACAAAACAGTAACGCACGCCTCTCCTGAAGAAGAAGAAGAAATCAAAGTTTAATTCAAAGAAATAAATCTCTTTGAATATATATATATATATATACAGACACACACATACACACACTCCTACCTGACAGATATCACAACGAGGGGGGCCTTTAAAAGAGGGGCTAACAAGAGAGAAACGCAGATGTTTACTGGCTAATTTATTTGCATGGTGAACTCTACGGTCGCAGCCATCGCAAAGAGCAGCTTCATCAGCTGAACAAAACACAGAGGCCTCTTCTTTGCTACATTCATCACACCTAATCTTCATTCTCAGTTCTCTTCACTGTTTGCTATCAACAAAGAAAGAAGCCAAGCAGGAAGTGCTAGTTATGAACATATAATAATATGAACACTAGTTGGGAACCTGACAAATATATTATGGCCGTATGGGCTCAAACTGGGGATAGCAATCCAATTATCAGAGATTTGATTACTCTTTCTGACTTGCAGAAACCTCTGGAGAGAAGATAAGTAGAGACGGTGAGAAGATATACAGAGAGAGAGAGAGTTGATGTCCTTGAAGTAATATTATAATATTATGGCAAGGGGAATTGAATGCAGATGGAGATCCGGCTAGCATTTATGCTTCCATTTAGTGCCCAAAATCTCTCACTTTAAGGCATTCAAAAGCATAATAATAATAATAATAATGGGATAGCATGAGATAGAGAGAAAGAGAAAAGGGTAACAGTGCAGCTTGTAGGAGACCAAGCTGGGTTGATATGGAATCTGCCTTGATCTGACCATCAGCATCTTTCCCCTTTTGGTTTTGGGATACATATAATATTTAAGATTTTGACTTCTTATAATCTCTCCATCATGTCCATCTCCAAAAATCTCATGTCAAAGCTTGTTCAAATCTCAACTGTCCCGAAAACTTTGTGTCTTAGACGCCATTGAAAACCTCATGAACTGTCATTCAGGCTTTGCTTATTAAAAGCTATAACAATAATTGTCAGTTGTCATTTTCAATTTGCTCACCAGCTACAAGACTTTGTCCAATTTTTGTTTAGTGGGATTCTGTCACCACCCAAGCTACCCTTTGGAAATTAGTCGTAATCAAGTTTAGTATCAAGTTTGTTTTCTTGTGAAGCATTAAGAATCCTTTAAACCTTTCAGGGGTTAGTCTGCAAATGTTAATTTATACATCATGTTAACTTCTAAGATTAAATGGGCAATTGATGTGTGAATCCTTATACTGTATATTAAAACCATTGAATATATTTATCTATAAATTTTGATAGTTTTGGGTTGTCTTCAAAACTAAACTTAATAAAAGGCGTATTTGAAACGATGATGAATATATGTTTGTAAATTTTGAGAATTTTATTACAAAATTTGGAAAGTATATAATAGTAAACTGAATAAAATTAAAATAATTATATAATCGAACTGAATCGATTAGTTAATTGAACTGAATCGATTAGTTTCAAACTAATGTTTCAAAATAACCAAAAACTCGTCTGTTTTTTCAGAGATTAATTTTCGTAACTCTTTAGTTTTTTTTTTTTTTAAATCCTATTTGATTGGATATTTTTTGTGCAGATTAAAGGTTCATCTCTTTCCATTCTTTAAAATTTTCACAAAGTTGCCTTCTCTACTGTCTAAAAAAGCCTATTTATTGTTTGAATTTGCAAGCCAGCTTCATGATCAAGGCTCACCTCAATTATTGACTTAAATGCTATGTTAAAATTTCAACAAGAGGACAAACAATGCTTTTTAGAGGTGGATTTGCATGATCTTTAAGAGTATCAAAGATCAAAGATGAGAAAAATAAAATATTAAATAAATCAAGATATGTGCAACTTGCGAGCATTAAAAGGGGAGGAGATGAGGAATGGAATATTGCAATTAATTAATAGCACAGAGCCCAGTCTCTGTCACATGGATAGAGGGATTATCTGGATAAGAGTATCTTTGTGCTTCTTGCTCAGTAAGTACTTGACAACCATGAAACCTACTTGGTGAGGAAAAGCATGGGGCACCCATGTGGTTCTTTGGACATGAGAGCAAAGCCATGGCCTTAGGATGATTTTATCCATATTTTTTTGGATCAATTTTATTTAATTGATGTGGGATACCCAAGTAGAAAAGAGTTTATGGCACCATACAAAGGATAAAAGTAACATCTTTTTTTTTTTTTTCTCTGAATATTCTCTTTAAAATATATAAAAAATGTTTAATATTTATTTTAAATATCAAATTTTGGTTGTTACAACCATCATGGTGAATCATGATTTCTTTGGCAAATAAGCTATTGAAGATCATGATTTTGCATTGTACAGACTCAATCTCAATGATGTTATATTTTTAGAGCAAAATAGGGTTAAATTTGAATCTAATATATTTAAATTCGTTTTTAAGTTTGATTAAAATGAATCCAAAATGAACTAGAATTATAGTTTTGAAAATTTGTGAATATGAATTTAAGTACAAACTATACGAACTAAACACAAATACGAATTTGAATTTATGTTGAAAATTTTTTAATTATAAATTTTAATATAATATAAATACGAATTATACAAACACAAATAACTTTAAAACAATAAATCACGATTATCAATAATGTCTCTAGTGATGAAAGTGAACTATAAAATGCCCAACCTGTTAAAGAGAAAATTAAAATAATAAAAAAAAACCAATACGTGTATGGGTTGGAGGGATACATTGCAATTAGGAGTGAATTTGAACTAAATTAAATTCGAATTCAGCTTGTTAGATATTTTAATTAATAAAAATAATGCTATTTTGATATATATATATATATATATATATACATATATAATGATATTTTTTTTGTTAAAAAATTATAAATTTATTTTAAACTCATTCAAATTAAATTTAAATTAATTTAATTCAAATGTAACCTTCCCTGGTGTGAGGTGGGAGGCATGACCCATGGGCGTTCATAATTTTTGTATCCATGAAGGCAGAATGAAAGAGGCATTTGAACACTTGTAACCAGAAGCTAGTTGCACCAACCGTGGGCCAAACCTCTCGAGCAGCCCAACCAAAAATCTTCCATTTCTTTTAGCTGTTTAGCTTTGAACTATTTAACGGTTATTAGCCATTACCGTTCTCTCTCCCGCCATGGTCCGTACAACTCAATCCCAACAATGGCTAGGCTCTTCTCTGCCATGCCGACCATTACTACGCCTCTTAAACATCAGATGCTGTTCTCTGTAAACCCTAATTTTTCACAATCGGCTACATTTTCATCTTATTATTATTATTATTATTATTATTATTATTTTTGTTTTGCTCGTTTAATTGTTCGCTTGTTGTTTGATTGGTGAATCGTCGTTTTGTAAACAGAGTTCAATGTTCCAAAAGAGACGGAGTATTAGGATTTTTCGAATGACGAGGATCAACCTGACTTCTTCAACCATTTCAATCAACAGGAAGAGGAGGTATTTGTGTAATCTAGCCTTACTGTAATAATTGTTGGTTTTTTTTTTTTTAATTAAAGATTTGTTTGTTGTGATGGATGGAGCAATTGATGGAAATGGCGTGCAGTAAGTAAAGATGCTGAGGAAGCATTCAAAAAGACCGTAGAGTTGGATAGACTGATTGATATTCTCAGAGATGTAACTACTAAAGAAGTAAGCGCATACTTTGCAAGTTTATCTGTTTTGCTTTCAAATAATCAACCTCTAATACTTTTTTTCATTGGTAATGTTTTAAATTGTGAAGTCATTATTTGATGTTCTTCAATATGGTAGGAATGTTTATTTTTTTTAATTGTGGCATTGGAGTAGCACTTGCATTTTTTGATTGATGCTTAGTCTGGTTGACACTGTTGCTAGACTACCATAGTTGTCAAAGGTGAAAAGTTCCTAAAAACGTTGAGGGGTCCGATCAGCTTGGTGAAAAAAGCAAGGCGAAAGCATTGCCTTTTGGCCCAAAGGCAATTGAAAAAAAATAAATTAAAAGGGACTAATTACTAAAAGAACAAAGTATAATATCGTAGATGAAGTCTTAAAAGCACAATAGATGTTTATCATAAAACATAAAAGAATGTTAAAACTCTACAATCTACAAAAACTTGTATCAAACATGTATTCTAATCAAAATCCAAGTTTTCATCTTCATCATCACAAATAGATGTTTATCATAAAACGTAAAAGAATGTTAAAACTCTATGATCTACAAAAACTTGTATCGAACATGTATTCTAATCAAAATCCAAGTCTTCATCTTCATCATCCAAAGCCACGTCTTCTTCCTCATCATCAAATTTTTTGTCTTCAATTTCATCAATTTCTTCATCAAAACATTCTTCTTCATAAGAGGATTTGTATTCTAAGGCCTCCTTATCCTTAAACTTTGGCTGAGTGTTAAAAAAAGAAAATTTTAGCTTTTTTCGTTGTCGGCTCAACCAAACCAATACAAGAATACAAAAACAACTTTATCAATCCCACTATTCCTAACAATATCATCCCAGATTAAATAATCATTTTTAACACCAATTCATCATCTTTATCATTAATATGATTAACATCATTTACACCCTCCATTATGATCAACTATTCATTACTATCATCAATTGTATCAATAAAAATTGAGTCAGTGTTATCATTAATTGATTGTCGACACTGCAATGTTCTATTGTACTTTACAAGTGCTAAATCATTTAGTCTTGTTGTGCTAACTTATTTCTCTTCTTACTATCAATTTGCATACATATGAAATGCATATAAATTAGTATATATATATTATAAGTAAATCTGAGAAGGATAATATATATTGTATGATGATATAAGTGTAACTAATTAAAACTTACGTGGTCAAATACACTCCAATCCCTTTCATAGCCAGGAGCACTACATGTGAGGCTAAGAATTTTGATAATTTAATCTTTCATTTATGTGGACAACTTGCTTTATACGCACTCCATCACTTAACTTGTGATTTTGTTTCTCTATGTTTGATAGTGATGTCTATCCATAATAAACTTCTACCTTTTTTACTCAAAGATAACTCATCATAGATTTTGTCTTGCTGATCCGTGGTTGGAATCAGCCTCTGCACACAATCAGACAAGCCATTCACGAGCTTAGTATCTCTTTCTATCCTGTCGGGTTCACATAGTAGAAATTGAGATTTAAACAATACCTTGTTATGTGCTATGGGTGATGAAGCTAACAATCTCATTTACTATCAATCATCTCAAGTACATGTTTATACTTGTGCTTTTCATCTTTTTTGAAAGATTTCATGGTTGTTTCTTTAGCCCTTTCCATAGCCTCATATATATACCCCATAGTAGGTTTTCTTTTACCATAAACTAAATGCAATACTCCAACTAGAGGACCAAATAGCTTTACAATATAAGGATATTGTTCCATATTGTAGACTAGATTACCAATGTTGTAGCTCTTTTTCTAGTTGATTCATTTTTCCTCCTATTATTTGTCCACTTTTCTCATGTAAACTTCTTGCTCAAATTATTTTTTTGTTGATATATATATTACAATGTCAAATATGTTGTTGCAAATCTTGTAACAGCTACCGCATATAGCTTTTTCTTTCCTGTGAATTGCTTTATCACATTTACCACATCAGATTGATTATAGATATGTACATTGAGAATAATAAGTTTTTTCATAGTTCTTGCAATAACAGACAATTTTTCAATATCTTCCAATATTAAATCAATACAATGCACTACACAAGGTGTCAAATACAAATGATTTATCTTGACTTGTTACAGTTTTCCTAAAAATTAAATTAGATAACATGTAAACTTCAATACATGAACTATTAAATGGAAAAATTAATAAAGGTTTAAGATTTTAAGTTTAACCATATTATTGTTGTATTATCTGCTACAAATTGAATTAGATGTTAATCAATCTTCTGCACTATCTAAATATTTCGATTACAATTATAAACAACTCAACATTTAGTATGAATACAGATGTAAAGTTCTTTGGCAACAACTCTTCACTATATCAATTTGGTTGTTTTTTCCTTGTGTAAGGTATTATTATTTATTGTAATAATTAATAAAATATTTTAACTTGTATATAACTATATGTTTATATGTCATAATTATGCCACAACTTGAATTGGTTACCTAATAAATTATGTTATAAATTGGTGCAATATTGCCATCTAAATTGTTGGTCATAGTTAGATAGTTAGGATTCTAAAATGGCTTCTTTTCAAGATCACAATGATGCTAACAAAGATCCAACTTGGAAGTATGCCCATTTAATTGAACCTAACAACAAAATCAATTTAATATGTAATTTTTGCAAAACAATTTTAAGAGGGAGAGTTTTTAGAGCAAAGAAGCACCTTGCCGGAGGTATAAAGATGTGAAGAAGTATACAAAGTGTCACATGCGCGTGAGGAGATTATAGAGTACTTGAATGCTAAAGCTTCAAGCAAAACAAACAAAAGTGGGAATTTGTTTGTTGATATATGTGATGGTGATCTATTAGGACATTACGAGATGAAGATAAATATTTTGATCAAAGTGGCAACTTAGGTAAACATTCGATTGTTAAGGGTCCTATGAATGCATATATGGCTAGAGACTTAAGGAAAATAAGGCAAGATAAGAAGAAAAACAATGAGACAATCCACGATAAATGAAGGCTACAATAAGAAATTAATGACAAAGCTTGTTAAGATATTGCCTGATCGATGTATGATGCGGGCAAAATTTTTAATTCTATGAATAATTCTAGTTTGAAGGCTACGATTGAGTCAATTGGGTAATATGGATTTGTGATGAAGCCACATGATTATTAGTATGTGAGTTATTTTACTAAAAAAGGAGTGTGATAGGGTGAATTATTTGACTAAAAAACATGGGGAAGGGTGGGCAAAATATGGCTGCAACATAATGGTTAATGGATAGATAGTAAGACTTATAGGATTCAATAAAATTTTTGGTGAATTGCCCTGGTGGATTAATCTTCATTTAGTTTGTTCAGGCTTTAGTATATGCATAAACAGGGAAAAATTGTTTGGATTTTTTGATAAGATGGTGGAGAAATAGCTAAAAATGTAACAAACAATATATTAGTTGGTGAGAGCTAAACTTAAAATTTTCAACCTTTATTTTTTTTCATTTAACAGTTAATGTATTGAATTTTACATGTTATTTGATTTGTTTTTAAGAAAAATTGTTACAACCTAATAGGAATTATTTGTATTTTACACTTTGTGTAGTGTATTGTATTGATATAATATTGGAGGATATTAGAGAGTTGTTTGTAATTGCAAGAACTATGAAAAAATTATTGCTTTCAATGGATATATCTATAATCAGTCTAGTGTAGTGAATATGATAAGGTGGGCAATAGAGAGTTATTTATGCCTTCTATTACAATATTTGCGATAACATTTTTTGACATTGCAACATATATATCAATAAAAAAATAACTTGAGAAAAATGTTTGCATAAGAGTGGACAAATAGTAGGTGGGCAGAGGAAACATTGGCAATTCCATCTAAAATATGGAATGATATCCCTTATATCTGAAGCTATATAATCTTCTAGATGTTGATCGCAGATAGGATTGTCAACTTCATCACCCATTGCACGCAACAAATTTTTACTCAAATCCCAAATTTTATTACACAAACCTTGATAGGATAGAAGGAGATATTGAGGTCATGAATGGTTTGTATGATTGCTTGCAAAAATTGGTTTCAACTACGAATGAGCAAGACAAAATTTGTGAAAGGTTATCTTTATATAAAAAATGTGGAGGTTTACCTAGCATATATACCATTGTCAGATATAGAGAAATAAAATCGCTAACTAAGTGGTGGAGTGCTTATGGAGTGAGTTGTCCATATTTTCTAAAGTTTGCTATCATAATTCTTAGTCTTATGTGTAATGTTTTTGGTTGTCAAAGGAATTGAAGTGTGTTTGACCATGTAAGCCTTATTTAGTTGCACATACATCATCATACAATGTTGTTTAATTTACATTTACTTATTAATACATGTACTAATCAGTATGTATTTCATATGTATGCAAGAGAAATAATTTAGCACAACAAAGGTTAAATGGTTTAGTCTTTGTGAAGTACAATTGAGCATTGCCACATTGATATTCAATTAGCGATAGCACATAGCCAATATTGGTTGATACGATTGATGATAGCAATCAATGGTTGATTGGAAAAATAGAGGGTGTAAGTGACTTTAATCATATTCATGATGATGTTGAATTGGTATTTGAAGATAAATCTTTAACCTAGGTTGATGTTGCTAGGGTTAGTGGGGTTGATGAAATTGTTTATGCTACAAGAGCTACTACAAGTTCTTGTACTGGTAGGGTTGAGCCTGTAGCCCCCCCCAAAAAAAAGGCTAAAATCTCTTCCATTTTAAGTGTAATTCTAAGTTAAAGTCTATTGATAAGGAAGTACTAGGTTTCAAGTCATCTAATGAAGAAGAATGCTTTGATGAAGAAATGGATGAAATTGGAGATGAAAAATTTGATGATGAGGAAGAAGATATGGCTTGGGATGATGAAGATGAAGACTTGTATTTCAATTAGGATACATGTTTGATAAAAGTTTATCTAGATTGTTGAACTTTAAGATTCTTATATGTTTTATGATAAACATGTATTTGTGTTTTTAAGATTTCATCTAGATATTATGCTTTATTTTTTGAGTGATTAGTCCGTTATAGTCTTTTTTAATCTTTTGTTTTTGGTTCAAAGGCAACACCTTCGCCTAGGCATGAGGGCCCTTTTATTGCTTTTTGCCTTTAACGATGATGGAATGTATATCAACAATTTTCGACAACTAATGAATGTAGATTCGTAGCCTTCGACAATTTGTGTCTTTTCTATTGGCGTCTATGTTTTTTCTGACCGTGTCTATGCTTTTCTACCACTTTTTTGATCGTCCGACAACTTTTGATATTTAAGAAGAACTCCAGCCTTAGGATTGAGGGCTTGATACCATGAAATCATTGTGTACTGAAACTGATTCCTTTGAATTGTATTCTTCAATTTATGATAGTTATAATATATAGCCTGGAAACAAAATAGGAAAAAAGTATCCTAAGACCTAAACCAGGAAACAACCAACTAATTTACTCCAAAATAGGTAACAACAAAACAGGCACAAAACTAAAATTTGGAAAATTTGACTCTTAAATTTTCTGAAGTATGGAATTCTCCTATACTTGCCAACACTATTTATATCATCTACAACTAGAATGAAACTATGAAGATTATTACATTTCATTGATTTGTATAAGAACTATGTAACTCATTTTGCCTTATGATAATTAGGATATAATTCAAAGAGAGCAAGAAGGGAAACTAGATGAAGGATTTCTAACAGAAGTCAATGCTCAACTATGACAAGTAAATTTGTTTATGTTTTCTTATTGCAGCTGGATTAGGACCAAATCTTTTGGTTTTATCTATTAGTAGCAGAGGTTATATCTTCAAATGGTCTTTGAATGGGAGTTTTATTCTATAATGATAGATGTTTTTTTGAAAAGAAGTCATGCTGTATCTTGTTTCATGTGTTTTGAATGTTGAGCTTGGTCTGATTGTTTAGATGCTACTTCGGTTGAGTCTTTATGATACTCTTGTGAACATAGTTGCTGATAAATCTACTGATTTTTTGCAGTCAAAAGAAGATGGGGATAAGCCAGGACCACAGGCCATGATGCAAAAAGCTTTTGCAACCCTACGCTGCGAGAGTTCTGCCGACAGCGCATTCCAACCGAGCATCTGAAAGGCATCCGATCAACAGCAGAGGAGCTTGCACAATTACTTCTGGGAAAGCCACAATAATCGAAGATGGTTGACATTTTACCGGATTGCAAATGCAGAATGAAGTTTCTCCTGTGGATGAAAATTTGAAGGAAAGAACAATAGCCTGTTACATGTGTTCTACAGAAATCTTTTCGGTGATCTTAAGGGTTGCTTCAAGTGGTGAAGGGCCAACGGTTGCAACCAGAAGAGTCAGCGTCGGGTTCAAATAGAATTCTTAATAACTGGAAGGGCCTAAAAAAACCCAAGCTCTCAAGGTTACGATTTCATCATGCATAGAATTTAATGAAAATGGAAGGAGCAAATCTTAATTAACATTCTTTTTATTCTCTCCACATAATTTGATTCCCAAAGTGCCCCTCCTTTTGGAGATGGAACAAAACGTCCATAAAAGGGGTCCCCATGTGGTCATGCTAGATATTGACTGACAATTCTTAATAACAAATCTTAGCCGTTGATTGACTCTTTAGTCTGGTCGCTTAAGATCCAAGTTACCAAGAGATTTTAAGACATTTTTACTACAAATTAATGATCGTTGATTCAAGAGAAAATTTTCAATCTGCTGAAATAATCCCACTTACTAGGTCCCTTGATGTTTCAAATGTTACACATAACCCCATGCAGCAGTTTTATTTAAAAAACCAATTAAACAAGGGGGCTCACAAATGTTAAATAAATAACTTATATTTTGAAAAGGAAATCATATTATAAGTTCTATAGAAGAAAAGAATGATCATTATTGAATGATCACATATCATCAATGTTTCAAATTTATTATCAAAAGATTTATACGATTTTTTCTACTAAAAAAGGCCTAAAAAACATATTTTATAAATTAAAAATACATCAATTTAAGATAATGTAAATATATGATAACAGATTAAAATATATTATCATCACTATTTAATTGTTATTCAAATACATGATATAATTCAAAATGTATTATCATCTATGATAACTTTGTTGTAAGTACGTCTATTCATTTTTATAAATCTCACACTTAATTAAATTTTCTTTTATGTTCTCATTTAACATTATTTTCATTCATTAGCCTGTTCAACAAACTCTTTTTTTTTTTTTTTTTTTTTAACTTCACATTAAAATGGGATGCTTTCAATAATATTTCAAACCTTTGGGGGTCATTTGATTTACACATAGGGTACTTAATTGACTTTTCCTCGAAAGCGATAGGAGGTCGATAATAATTCCCCTAGTTAAAAAGCGGAAAAAAAAGGAGAGAGATTTCAGAATTCCAGCGTACCCTCGTAAATAATAAAAATACCTTCTCTATCCCCACCTTCTAAAATTAACGCACTGACGGACATTACCTGCATGCTCAACGCGACATAGATCTAAGAGAGAAAAAAAATCTGAAATTAAAAAAAACCCTCGCTCTTTTCTGTTGATCGATCTCTTCATTTATTGCTATTATTTGATCACAAGCGTTCGATTCTTGGCTTCTTCAGATGCTATAACGACCTTCCTTTTACGTGGTTCGTTTGATTGATCATTTGATTTGATGTTCGTGTTCTGATCAGATCTAAGGTAATTCTGTACTCTTTTCTCAGTTTTTGGTATTACTAGCTTTCGATCTTGCTAGATCTATCCCCAATTCAATTCCCCTGTTTGGTCACTGGTAATTCGCTTTCCTGGTCATCTTCGTGCTGTTTTCAGATATGTTTTTGAATATCTGCAGTTAATTTAGTATGTTTGTTGGAATTGCTATTTTCGACGTGTATTAAAGGTATGTGATGAGTGTGGTCACTGAACGTTCTTGTTGAGTGTTTTAATTGAATTTGTTTTTTTGTGTGTTCAGATTAGATTTCGGTGATTTGATTAGAGAAAAATGTTGACCAAGTTTGAGACAAAGAGTAATAGAGTGAAGGGACTGAGTTTCCATAGTAAGAGACCGTGGATCCTTGCAAGTCTTCACAGTGGTGTGATTCAGCTATGGGACTATCGGATGGGGACTCTGATTGATAGGTTTGACGAGCATGATGGCCCAGTTCGTGGTGTCCATTTCCACAAGTCTCAGCCTTTATTCGTCTCTGGAGGCATGGTCAATTTTATAAATACAATTTAATCGTCTGTTTGATTGTTGTTTGGTTGATCTATGCATTGTTTTTTGGGTAGCATTTCTGCTGGTGGATTTTGTTGAATTTCCTTAGATCTAGGGAATTACATCTGTTTGGATGATAACTGAACTGGAGGCACCAAAAATTGATCTTTTAATTGTGGAACAAAAAATTTCTTTTTGCCATAGTGGGTTGAATAATGCAAGTGGAGGTCAGCATAGCTGACTGAAGCTTTTACTTCAAGCTTTCTAAATCGTGACAAAGGTGGGACTCAAAATCTGGTTTATCCCTGGATCTTATTTTTAAACTTAAGATAGTATACTGAACTAGTATGTATATAATTGGCTTGTGCTGCTAAAACCTTTGTATCTGACTTGAGTGCCTAAGTTGAAGGAATTAAAATGTGCTTTATTTCCATTTTTTTATAAATAGAGATAGGAGAGAACATTATGGTCTGATTAGAAGGCCAATTAGGCTCACCGATTTCAGAATAGGACCGATACTTGCTTATCTGTAAATCTGTAACCTGCATGAAACCAATATTCAGTCTCATGTTCATGGTTGGTTGATTCAATCTAAGATAGCTGGCATCTTCTGTTTCAACTGAATTTCGGATACCAAGTAAACTTATGAGACTTTCTTTTAGTATTGGAACTTCTGTTTGTCAAATAACTCAAAGTGGCAAAACTCTAAATACATATTTTGGTTTGTCAATCTTCTTGAGATCAGATATCTTTTTGCTCATTGTGATAGTTAGTTGATAAATGTTTTAGTGTACTGCAGCAGCACATTTAACATGCTGACTTTTACAGGCGATGATTACAAGATCAAAGTATGGAATTACAAGATGCATAGGTGTCTATTCACTCTTCTTGGACACCTTGATTACATCCGTACAGTGCAGTTTCATCATGAGTACCCGTGGATTGTGAGTGCCAGTGATGATCAGACCATCCGTATATGGAATTGGCAGTCACGTACTTGTATTTCTGTGTTAACCGGCCACAATCATTATGTCATGTGTGCCTCATTCCACCCAAAAGAGGACCTCGTTGTTTCAGCCTCTCTGGATCAGACTGTTCGAGTTTGGGATATTGGTGCATTGAGAAAGAAGACTGTGTCTCCTGCAGATGACATTCTGCGGTTGAGTCAGATGAACACAGATCTTTTTGGTGGCGTTGATGCTGTTGTTAAATATGTCTTGGAAGGTCATGACAGAGGAGTCAATTGGGCAGCATTCCACCCCACCCTCCCTCTGATTGTTTCAGGAGCGGATGATCGCCAAGTGAAATTGTGGCGCATGAATGGTAAGTGCCATCTATTTTTGCTTGCCTAAACATTATTATTGTGCTGGCTTTGGCATTTGATTATGTTGGCCAATCTATATTGTGATTAGATAGCGGTTGTCCAAAGTTTGTTTTCGTTGGTTTGAATTACAATACGTTGTTTGTTCATGTTGGACAAGTATCCTAGTTTTTCCTCTTTATATGACCAAAATGGGATGTTTTTTGATAATGCCATTATCATTTTAAATTTACTTTTATCTTAAATTGTTTATTGAAGTTAATTTTTTATTCTTTTTCACAGAAACTAAGGCTTGGGAAGTGGATACTTTGAGAGGGCACATGAATAATGTGTCTTGTGTGATGTTCCATGCCAAACAGGACATAATTGTATCCAACTCTGAGGATAAAAGTATTCGTGTTTGGGATGTAACAAAACGCACTGGAGTTCAAACTTTCCGCCGGGAACATGATAGGTTCTGGATTCTAGCATCGCATCCAGAAATGAATCTCTTGGCAGCAGGCCATGATAGTGGCATGATTGTCTTTAAGCTGGAAAGAGAACGGCCTGCTTTTGCAGTGAGTGGTGATTCCCTGTTTTATGCCAAAGATCGCTTTTTGCGTTATTATGAATTTTCATCTCAAAAGGATACACAAGTCATTCCAATTCGACGGCCTGGTTCTACAAGCCTGAATCAGAGTCCAAGGACCCTTTCTTACAGTCCTACAGAGAATGCTGTTCTTATCTGCTCGGATTTGGATGGGGGATCTTACGAGTTGTACGTCATACCTAAAGACAGCATTGGTAGAGGTGACAGCGTGCAAGAGGCAAAGAAAGGTCTTGGAGGTTCAGCCATTTTTATTGCTCGAAATAGGTTTGCTGTTCTTGACAAAAGTAGTAACCAGGTATTAGTCAAGAACCTAAAAAATGAGGTGGTTAAGAAGAGTATCCTCCCAATTGCTGCAGATGCTATTTTTTATGCTGGAACTGGTAACTTGCTGTGTAGGGCTGAGGATAGAGTGGTAGTATTTGATCTCCAGCAGAGGCTTGTTCTTGGTGATCTGCTAACCCCTTTTGTCAAGTATGTTGTTTGGTCTAATGATATGGAGAGTGTTGCTTTGCTCAGCAAACATGCCATTATTATTGCTAACAAGAAGCTGGTGCACCAATGTACTCTTCATGAGACAATTCGTGTAAAGAGTGGGGCTTGGGATGAAAATGGTGTTTTTATTTACACGACCTTAAATCATATTAAATATTGCCTCCCCAATGGAGATAGTGGTATTATCAGAACCCTTGATGTTCCGATCTACATAACAAAAGTTTCTGGGAACACAATCTTTTGCTTGGATCGGGATGGGAAGAACAGGGTTATAGTTATTGATGCAACAGAATATGTATTCAAGCTTTCACTGCTGAAGAAGAGATATGACCATGTCATGAGCATGATAAGGAACTCACAACTTTGTGGTCAGGCAATGATTGCTTATCTGCAGCAGAAGGGCTTCCCTGAAGTTGCTCTCCATTTTGTGAAAGATGAAAGGACTCGTTTTAACTTGGCTCTGGAGAGTGGGAACATTCAAATTGCAGTTGCATCAGCGAAGGAGATAGATGAGAAAGATCACTGGTACAGATTAGGTGTGGAGGCTCTTCGCCAGGGTAATGCAGGGATTGTGGAATATGCATACCAGAGGACCAAAAATTTTGAAAGGTTATCTTTTCTGTATCTCATCACTGGAAACATGGAAAAGCTGTCCAAAATGCTTAAAATAGCTGAAGTGAAGAATGATGTCATGGGTCAATTCCACAATGCCCTTTATTTGGGTGATGTTCAAGAACGCATTAAGATTCTGGTCAATGCTGGTCATTTGCCTCTTGCTTATATTACTGCTTCTGTCCACGGGCTACAGGATGTTGCTGAGCAACTATCAGCTGAGTTGGGAGATAATATTCCATCTTTGCCAGAGGGAAAAGTACCTTCTCTTTTGATGCCCCCATCCCCTGTTATGTGTAGTGGTGATTGGCCTCTTCTGAGAGTCATGAAGGGTATCTTTGAAGGTGGGCTGGATAATGTTGGAAGGGGTGCTGTTGAAGAAGATGAGGAGGCTGCTGATGCTGATTGGGGTGAGGAACTGGATATGGTAGATGTTGATGGATTACAAAATGGGGATGTTGCAGCAGTTTTGGAGGATGGGGAAGTGGCTGAAGAAAATGATGAAGAGGGAGGATGGGACCTTGAAGATTTGGAGCTTCCACCTGAAGCAGACACACCAAAGGCTCCTGCTAATGTCCGGTCTTCAGTCTTTGTGGCACCAACTCCTGGTATGCCTGTGAGCCAGATTTGGACTCAGAGGTCATCCCTTGCTGCTGAGCATGCAGCAGCTGGCAATTTTGATACTGCAATGCGGTTGCTGCAGAGGCAACTAGGAATAAGGAATTTTGCGCCTTTGAAGAGCATGTTTCTTGACCTTCACTCTGGGAGCCATACCTATCTACGAGCATTTTCTTCTACTCCCATAATATCACTTGCAGTTGAAAGAGGTTGGAATGAGTCTGCCAGCCCGAATGTTAGGGGACCACCAGCACTCGTGTTTAATTTCTCTCAGTTGGAAGAGAAGCTTAAGGCTGGTTACAAGGCCACAACAACTGGGAAATTTACTGAGGCTCTTCGGCTCTTTCTTAGCATTCTTCACACAATACCTTTGATTGTGGTTGAGTCAAGGAGGGAAGTTGACGAAGTCAAGGAGTTAATTATCATTGTTAAGGAGTATGTCCTTGGTCTGCAAATGGAGCTTAAGAGGAGGGAAATGAAAGATAATCCAGTACGCCAGCAGGAGCTTGCTGCCTACTTCACTCATTGCAGCCTTCAAATGCCTCACCTACGGCTGGCTTTGTTAAATGCAATGACTGTCTGCTACAAGGCAAGGAACCTGGCCACAGCAGCTAACTTTGCAAGGCGGCTGTTAGAGACGGACCCCACAATTGAGACCCAAGCAAAGACAGCAAGACAAGTGCTGCAGGCTGCGGAGAGGAATACGACAGATGCCAATCAACTAAATTATGATTTTCGGAATCCATTTGTCACATGTGGAGCAACATACGTGCCAATTTACCGAGGACAGAAGGATGTCTCCTGCCCATACTGTACAGCCAGGTTTGTGCCTGGCCAAGAAGGGAAGCTCTGCACGGTTTGTGATCTTGCAGTGGTTGGGGCAGATGCTTCGGGGTTGCTTTGTTCTCCCACCCAGGTTCGATGATTCAGCTGCTGGAACAGGGGAAATTTTCAACCATTTTTCATCTCGATCCTTTTGGCAAGGTGGGGGAGGGGAGTCATGAGATGGATTTTCATTATCTGCAGGTAAAAGGTAAGATACGAAAGAAGAGTTAAGTTTCGAATTAATTGTTTGTGGTGGTTACTTCTCTTATCTTGGCTTTGTGCCTTCTTTTCTTTCTATTTAGTTGATTATGATTTTCAATGTAATAACAATTTGAGAATTTTGACTCGGCTACTCTTGTTAGTTGTTCATAGACAAGAAAAGTTGAAGGGCTTTTGTTACATTAGATGATGGTCAGGTTATAGGCAGGAAAAAGACTTTCACATGTCCATGTATGCTGGATGCCTTTTGTCGAATTGGCTTATTATTTCCTATTATACTTTGTTAGCAGTGAAAAGTCATTTGTTCCATTTAAAATAATTCCCATTTTTTCTACCAATTTGCTTCAAATCTTCTTGGCATATTTTGTATTGGTATGGCAGACAATATATCTTGTTCTTAGTTTAAAGTCATGGTCTTTTTCTTTCAATTTTTAAACAGGATTCTGATAAAGATGCCAAATGGGAGGAAGGTTATCTTCTTCTATCCATCCGTTCTTTCATCGATTTTCAAAAAGACAAACTGTGACATACTTGCGTCTATTACATGCATATAAATCCCAATGCCCAACTGTCAAAAATTATGGAAGCTAGTTTCGTTCGTGTTTGTTTAAGCCTCAATTTTTGCTATATCGGCAATTGGGGTTCATCAAATTTGCCCCAAATTTCACCTCCTTTTATCAAGTATTAACGTTTTGAATTAGGAAATTGAAAACCCAAAAAAAAAAAAGAAGCCCAATTTTCACTCGCTGCTCTTTCGAACCATGGGTTCATCACCTTCTTGAACAAGACCCTTCAAATCATATGATGGTGGAAACTAATTCAAGAAAGAATAAAATTTGATAGTGCTTGTATCGGCTATTGAAGTTGGTGCTTGCAGAAGAATAATAATTTTTTTCTTCAAAATTTGGGTGATTGTGATGGAGCAAATATCTGTCAGATCGAATTGATTTGATCAAAATCCAATAGCAAATCTGATTTGGATTAATGTTTAAATTTTTAACCATAAAATTTAATGAACTTGTGAGTGAATCAAATAAATTATTTCAGATTATGGTATGTTGTTTTATAAAACGTTACAATTATTGAAATTTAAATTATCAAAATGATGGGAACTTGTACCAAGTTTATATGATAAGAAATATATATAACATAAAATAATTATATTTTAGTCTGATAAAATATTATTTTAATATTTATTTAATATTTATTTATTTAATTAATAATTAATTAATTGTAACATCACCTAATTAGTTTAATTTACAGATAAAAAAAAGTTTTATTTTCATTATATATATAAAATATGATATCATTTTTTTTTTTATTATATGAATGGAATAAGGATACATAAATAATTTATTTAAAAATTTAAACACACATATTTATATTCAGATTTATTCTATACCTATTCGGCTTATTATATTTATCAAAATTCAATGCAAATACATATGTGTGCATGATCATTTTGTATCTACCCTTACCCATAGGGGGAAATTTTCCGTTGTTTTTCGTGGATAAGAATTAAATTTTTTTTATCAATTTTTAATTCAGATTTGAAATAAATAATTAAATATTGTTTCCGAAAAAAAAAAAGAACTCACCCTCCGTCTCTTTAAACGTGTCTGAAAATGAGTGGTGGTTTATGTGGACAAGAATCAATTTTCTTGTCTCTCACGTCAATTAGACAAAACGACCATCTACTTCTTGTGCCCGTATATAAATGACTCTCCAAAGGCCATCGATTGAATCACTAGTTTTACTTCACATTTTTTTCTCCTTTTTATTATAAAAGAAAAAACGAAGAGCGATGGCAATGGAAATGGTGAAGAAATCTCATCAAGACGACATCCTGCCGAATGAAATCGATGGGTTTTTCTGTTTGTCTTCTGAAGATTCTTTGGAAGAGAGTAATGATCTCTCTTATTGGGAATTTGTTAACCCATCTGATGCTGATGCTGATACTGATTCAGATGATATTATCATTGATAATCTTTCCTTAGATAGTTTTCAGAATGGGTTGTTTGTTTCTTGGCATTCTTCGCTATCTTCATCAAGATCAATTCTGAAAGAGAATCAAAAGGAAAAATCCCATCTTGATGTGATTGATCCAGATCAGCTTGTTGGGTATCTTGAAAAGCAAGTGTCAGATCAAGAGGAGGAGGAGGAGGAAGAAGAAGATTATAAGTATTGTGATGATTTGGATGATGATGATGGTGATGGCGATGATGTGGACGATGAGCTTGTGCCGTGGTCTGTAAGTGGGAAGCTTGGGAGGCAGAGGATGAGGAAATTGGGGAAGAGGGCGTTTGCAAAGATGCACTATTCAAAGAAGTCGCCTTTCTTGTATATGAAGCCGGGTTGTGTTCATGGCAAGCATGGACTGGGAATGAAGCATTGTTTTTAAGGTAAATCTGGGGAATTTGTCCTAAAGGTCTCAACTTTGACATGGGTATTTCATTTCTTAGGAATTCCACATGGGCAGTTGTAAGTAACCATTGTAGCTTGTTTAGAATTGCTTAGATGACTTGTTAGGTTATGTTAATTGAACTTCTGGTGGATTTCTTAACTTATTCTCTCAAAATTTTAAGTCAATTAATTTTTAGTTATGTAATCTCTTATGGCTTATTTTTTACTCATTCTTGGTTGAATTGATTTGGCTATATCATATTTTGGAAACCATGGAAGGTTCTGGCTGACTTCATTCTGGATAGTGGAGACCAAGAAGACTTAAATGATACCGTTTTTCTCTTAATGGATTCAATAACTGGTATTGGTTAAACTGCCTTTTAAATTTCTAGAGATGAACTGAACATCAAGAAATGGTTAATTGGGGTTAAATTATATTGAAAGATTTGATCTTGGAGTTTGAGATTTATTTGAGCAGAAAATTTGGGGATTGAAATTTTGACCATAAATCTTGGATACTTGAAATTTACGAAGAAGAAGATTGATTGAGGGAGATTAATTATTTAGCTATTTGTTATTGTTATTTACGGTGGAGTGAGGTTCATTTTTTATTTTTTTTATTTTGTGCTGACAGGGAATTCGGTCCAAATAGGTGTCCTTATCACTTTTCGACTTATTCTTCCCCTGTTTTTTAGTTTATTCGAGAGACATTTAGGTAGTCTCTAAGCCACTAAGGTTCTTGCACTTTGCTTGGCAAGAGGCCAACCAAATTGCCACCCATGCTACTCGCTAGGGGCAGAGTGAGATTCATTTTACATATATTGATTCTTTGTATCAGTTACAAGTGCCTCATTTCAATTCTCAAAGTTCTGTGTTAACATCTTCTTTTCTATGTAAGAGATGCCCAAACACTTTGAGGCAGAGTTTTTTGTATGACAGTGTCTATCTAGGCAATGTTTATTTGTTTTCTGTATTGGCAAGTTCTTTACACGTGAAAAGATGGTTCTTGGCTCTCTTTATCATTTTGCAGTCACTTCCATGGCCCTTCCACTGTCATTACCACTTCTTTTCCCATTTCTTCTCCATCCCTCGGCTTCCTGAGCTACATTATTTCGATCATAGCTCGCACCCACTACAGACTTGTAATTCGGTCGCTTGCCCATGAATCTGACTGATGGTTGCTTGCCACCAAGAGTCATAAATGGCTGGAAAACCTACTTCATTCCCATAAATTCCTTGCTAGGCTTCTTGAGAACTGATAATGCCCGTTTGAATTGGAATGCTTCATGAAAAAGAAATGCTTTTTGCCCTCTTCAAAGAGAAAGCTACCATTTATTAGACGTTAAGATTTGAGTCAGTAAATGGCCCCAAGGGTTAGCCTCAGCAGCAACAAGGATGACTTCTATGCAGACTGTAAGTCATGGGTTAGTCATCTAGGCTATCAAGATCATCCTCTAGGATTCTCAGTTAATAATAATTAAAAAAAAAAAAAACAAGAGTTAAGATGGTAAATGTCTCAATGGCCAAGAATACATACTAAATATAGCATCATGCATAGCATAGAATATTTACTTATGTTAAATAATTAAACCGTCCGACTATAATTGGATAATAATTAAACTTCAATGGCTTTAAAATATAGTTTGAATAGGCAATTTTCCTTGTTTGATGTGATTGATTTATTAAAGGTTTTTTATTATAAAATAATTAAAAAAACTGAAAATCCTTGCCCATATTCCTACTTAGCTCGAGTGGCCAGAATAGTGCTTTTAGGTGCCTAATTGTATCGATTGAGTCTATTGAATTAAGTTTGACTTATTTAAGTTTGACTTTCAAATACATTTTGAAGTTGAGAGCTTGCTCATTTGTGTTCAAAATTTTCATTTATGCCCAATTGATTAAACATAATAGAGTTTCGGATCTTTCCATATAATTAAATAAAAATGTAAAAAGCTCTTATAATTTTAATAATTTATAAAAATATCTTATTAAATAAAAAATAATAAACTTAAACAATTATAAACTACCATTATAATTTATATATAATATTATTTGATGCCAATGGAAATAAAATTAAAAAAAAAAATATTTTTAGACTTTAAAGTAATATATGAGGAAATTAAAATTTGAAATATAAACGTTTTAAAAAATATATAATTAGAGAAATCCAATAATTTCATTGAATATATTTAAAAACAAAGTTTTGAAAAATGTTTTTAATTTTAATTATACCTATGTATATAACATTTAAACTTATTTCAAATTTATTTTATTTCAAACATGAAACAAATTAACAAACAATACCTACATATAATATTAATATAAATTAATAAATATAATACTTTTCAGGGCCTTAAGTTTAAACAATTTCAATAACTTTATAAACAAATTCTTTTATACAAACTTGTATAAGACTCAAAATCTGTTCAATCTAAAACTAATTTTTTCAGATTGAACAATTAGGTGACAGTCCTAGCTAAATCTCGTTATCTTGGGTATGATCTGAATTAAATTGTATTTGGAATAGTATTATCAAATCAAATTTAATTTGAATTATATAATTTAAGATGCGATTTTGGTTAAATGGTGCATGAAATGGTGTAATCTAGTCAAATCACTATGTATAAAATCCTATATTTATTTACTTATAAAATATACAATATATATCCTATGTTACTACTTATATATGAATTATTACATTATAAACTTTATAATATAGATTTATTTAACAATGCATTTACAATCGGTATATACTTTTTTAAATATTATTAAGTGTAAATTAATGCTTGATTTGATAAAATAAATAAATAAAAATAATTATTATATTTAATAGACAATAATAAAAAATACTAAAGTATTATTATTTTTAAATATTTAAAATATCTTAAATTAAATTGAGTGCATGAAAACATAGAAAATTGTAATAAATCTAATGTACGAGAGTGTTGACGGAGAAATAACAAAGAAAAATATATTAAGTCGAAATGAGATAATTAAATAACGAGTTTGTTGATGTTTGAATGCTTGTACATATCATGACGATATGTATTATTAGATATTTAAAACAATTTCTATAAGGTTTATATGGCTCGAGTTTAACAGTTAAGACCTTTGCAACTTTATTTTCGATTTGAATTCATGTTATAACTAGAAAATCATCATAGAGTTACTGGAAATATGAGAAATCTGGCTAAAGAAATTAACAAGAGGGATCTAGGGCTAGCCCAAAACCCTAATAAGAAGGAAGGCCTGGGAAGTTTAAAAAAAGAAGAGAAATTAGCACGGTTATTATGGGGCGAAGGACGACTAACAGTAAAGTAGTCAGGTTTGACTGCCAGTGAATGTGATATGTGAAATGAAATGAAATCCCAAAAAGGGCACCCAATGCACACTCTCCACTAAACAAAGCTTACCCTTTTAGCACCCTCAAGCCTCACGGCGGTGCCAGGTTAATTTTCTTTTTCCCCTTTTTTACACCTCCCCGACTAAACAAAAATATACAGCCAAAATAGTAGTCTAATCTTTGCCTCCTTGCCCTTCTAATCTCTTAAACAATATCATTGTTGTTATTATTATTATTAAAGAAAGTTGGAACAGAAAACAAAGGAAAGAAAGAGACTTCATTTTGCCTTTTGTGTGTGTTATGTTATTTCTGTGGTTAATTTGTTTATGTTTTGTGTGAAACTTGAGTATAATTTTGTCGGCTGTGCTGTTTTTATTCTATTGTTTCATACTCTTTTAACACCAAGAAAATTCCTTCCAGTCTTAGGTTATACATAAAAATTATTTTCAGTTTTCGTCTGAAAAAGGTACACATGAGCCATGATGAGAAACTGAGCAGAATGAAATAAAACTGCATGACATATATGTTGCACATACCCACCCCCATTTATATAAGCTGCAGAACCAGAAAGCCTCTCTTGCTTGCAAAGCGGAAGAGAAGTGAGTGGTGACGGGTGGTGGTGGTGAATGTAATGAATATTGGCGGTGGTGGTGGTGGTGACAATGATGAGAGAAGAAGTTGAATTAGGAGGGAGTAAAAGATGTCAGGACTGTGGAAACCAAGCGAAGAAGAACTGTGTGTATATGAGGTGCAGGACTTGCTGTAAAAAAAGAGGGTTTCAATGCCAAACTCACATCAAGAGTACTTGGATTCCTGCGTATAGAAGGCGACAGAGGCTTCATCAACAGCTTCTTACTATTCAAGAACAGCATCATCTTCAAGAACATAACCCTAAAAGGCTTAGAGAAAATATTTCTTCACCATCAGGTATACAGTCACTTAGATCTATCCGTATCATTTGCGTGTCTTCAATATGCAGCATCAATAGCGACTTAAATCAGTGGCCTAGCTGCAAAATCTTTTGTTCTTTCTGTTCTACTGTTAACTAGAGTGTGATTTACAAAACAAAACTAAAAAGTTCATAGAATTGCTGAACTACCGAGAGTAAGTAATTAATCTTTAACTTGCTGATCTTGTAAGCTTTTCTGTGTAGTTTGATTTGGTTTACTTAGATTTAATGCTAGTTTTATGATGTGTTTTTGATAGTTTTAGGGTTACAAGTGGGGAATTTTCCAGCAGAAATGAGCTCAATTGCTACATTTCACTGTGTTAGAGTGAGCTCCATTGATGATGCAATTGATCAGTATGCGTATCAGACAACTGTGACTATTGGAGGACATATCTTCAAGGGAATTCTCTATGATCAAGGTCCCGATCAAAGCAACAATTACACTGCGGGTGAAAGCTCTTCCAATAAGCCACACCAACATCATAATCCATTCGATGCTGTTGGAACTGATCTAAACACCACCATTTCAGCTCCTATAGGGAGTGCTTATCCTCCTCCTTATACATTCCCATTCAGTCCTTTAATGCCCGGTACGCAATTTTTCCCACACCCAAAATCTTAACTAAGCTTGCTTGTATCTGTTGACTGATGAAATTGCGCTAAATGATGCTTAATTTGTTGAGAGCATCATCATGTCATTTATTTCTTATTCTTGCTATTGTTGTTGTTCTAGTAAGTATGATATGATTTGTCTCCAATATTAAACTAGAAAGTATATTAGAAGAATGGAGAGAAGACTAGCGAAATCTTAATTCAAGGCTTGAATTATATGATCTTCTTTGAGATATATACACTTAAATAAAATATAATATGATAATGATAGGTTTTGCAGTTTGTCTTCTTGTTGAATTCTTTATCGTTTTTCTCTTCTGAGATAGGATTATTTCACTTAATTGTTTTTTATCAACTTCGAAGCAACTTTTCCCAGAATTCCCGTTCCTTTGCTGGGTTGAGCCCTGACTACATATCAGCTTCTTTTATATAATTTGGAGAGACAAACTATAAAGATTTTCCGCAGAATTTTATCTATTTATATTACAGAGTTGTTTCACCAATGCACATGGACATCAAACCCAAAATATTCATCAAGAATCCACACAACATACAATCATGCATAAAACCCCATTGAACTCTTCAGTGTACATTAATGTTAAATGTGTAGATGTATACAAAGAAATGCAACCAGCTGCAATATTGCTTATTTAACTTGCAATCATGATATCAATATCAGTATTCTATTTATTTCCAGGGCTTCAAACAGTAAATCACCTGTTTGATTAGAATTATAATTTCATATCAGTAGCCCACTATTTGGTAGCTTTATTAATTGGATTTTTGTTTACTGGCAGCAGGTAGGGTGATGGGATAATTTTAAAGTTATTTTAATGCATGCATGTACATCTGAACAATTTCTTTTTTCTAGTTTCTTACAATTTAGCTTTTCGCATGCAATAGATATGAATATAAATATATATAGACAGTACAGCATTTGTATACTTATAAATATTATAATAGTTAAAAACTTTAAAGTTGAGGAGAATAGGGCGTAAGGGCTATGAGAGCTAAGCTCCTCAGGGTTGAACATTTTAAGGTTTAGATCATGATAATAACTTTAATTGGAAATCACTGAGTAAGTGCCATACTTATTATTTTATAACAAAGTTGCGAGCATGATTAACCATGGATTGGAAAATGAATATATCCTCTTCAGTTCTTGCAACAAGAACCAGCTGCTACTGATTAATTATATTCAGAGAAGCCATTGGTCTTCAGTTTTTAATACACTCTGGATTCTCCTGATGATTTCCCAAGTTGAGCTTCGAAATGCCTTTCCCAATTTCAGTTATCAAAAACAAACTCCTTAACTTGCGTAGCAAGAGATCCTGCAATTACCATGCCAAGAAAATTAATATATATGTATAAAAAAAAAAAAAAAAAACAGCCCAAAACTAAACGATACCACTCAATTTTCAGGAGAATGTTGTTCTTTAGCTTCAGTTAAGTATGTAGTATGTTTAGATGCTTATCTCAAAACCCTAATAAATAATAGACTCTCATCGACAACAAGATGCTTTGTAATATAAAATATATATTTTGTAATGTGCATCAGCTTGGCGAAAGGCAAGGCCTTCATAGCGGACCTCGAGAATATATGAAGAAAATTAATCTGGGAAATGAACGGTGAAAGCAAAGCAAAACATGCATGCCATCTGAAGAAATTTCAGTTTCTGCAACATGAAATTTGTAAATTATTATAACCAAAACAAAAAGGTTTAATCATTCTGGTTAATGCATTATCGGAACTTTGACATTTTTTTATCACTTAACAGATTTGACATAAACCTAACTCACCATTTTATAGGTAAATTTCAGTGTGTGATTAAGTGCTGATGAACAGTCTGTGGGTAGTTCAGCTTCCATGTTTCTCATTGATTGCCTGGTCTTGGGGTATGAGATGGCTTAGCTTCTTGATGATACACGACAAAAGGTTCAATGGTGGCTTTCCTTATGGCAATTATATGTAGCTGTACGTACAAGTAGCTTTTTTATGACACTTGTCGACCATTCGGTCTGTGTCCCTCCCTTGCTCACCATTTTTATGGGCCTCTGCAAGTGCTTATCACCTTCACCATTTTCATTTCCACACAACACATCGTACGATCCCACTTCACTATAAAGTCTTTTAAGCTTGCTAGAAGACATTCAAAGGTAACAAAATTTAGTTCAGAAAAGAAATAAAAAAAGGACATATAATTATTTAGTTTATACTATAAAATTATATTCTCTAGTCTAACAAGACAAAAATTATTGAGAGGAAAAACCAAGAATAATTTAACATGGGCTGAGCTTGGTCATCCTCGGGATGGGCCATGTGTGCAGATTGTGCCAAGCCAATTTTAAATGGGCTTAAGAGCGTTTCATACTAAAATGGCGCCAACGGATCATCATTTCCCGCCAAATTTGTCCCAACAAACACTTTGTGCCCCCGTCTCTGCCGTACAACTTCTAATTCCTGCCTCTTCCGCTCGCTCTTTGTCGTGATGGCCTCCGATTCAGATTACGCCCATTTCAACAATGGTGGTAAACATTTTACCATTTTAGCTTTATATATAGCATAGCTCTTTATAATTAAGATTTATTGTAATTTATTTTCTTTTTATTTTTTCAGGTCCGTCTTCTCCAGATGACTCGTTTTCGACTCCCATCGACAACACTTTCTCATCACCCGCCAACAATTCACACCCTCGTCGTGGCCGTGGTGGTGGACGGCGCCGGTCCTCAACACCGTCAGGCTATGCAACTACTCCACCTGCCAATCACTCCCGCTTCGCTTCTTCAGCGGAGACCCCAACTACCACTCCATCGCGTTCCAATCGCAGATCCAGTGGACGAAAATCAACCATGTCTCCGTCTTCAACGGACGAGGCGCCACCTAGTTCAGAAGCCGGGGATGACATGGACGAAACTACGCCTACCTTCGTTTGGGGCACTAATATTAGTGTTCAAGATGTTAAGGGGGCAATTCAGATGTTTTTGAAGCATTTTAGGGAGAGCGCAGAGTTGTTGAGTGGCAGTGAGAGTGAAGTTTATAGAGAAGGGAAGTATATGAGGGCTATTAACAGGGTTCTTGAAATGGAAGGAGAGTGGATTGATGTTGATGCACATGATGTGTTTGATTATGATTCTGATTTGTATAACAAAATGGTTAGGTACCCTCTTGAGGTTTTGGCCATTTTTGATATTGTATTGATGGATATTGTTAGTTTGATTAATCCTTTATTTGACAAGCATGTGCAAGTCAGGATTTTTAATCTTAAGAGCTCTACTTCAATGCGGAATCTCAACCCATCTGGTTAGGTTTTTTTTTTTTTTTTGGTATTTTGATGATTGAATTTTGTGCGATGAAGATTTTGGCTGATTTTATTTTGGCTATATTTGGTTAGATATTGAGAAGATGGTCTCATTGAAGGGTATGATTATTCGGTGTAGTTCAATAATACCAGAGATTAGGGAGGCGGTATTCAGGTGTCTTGTATGTGGGTTCTATTCAGACCCCGTTGTGGTTGATAGAGGTAATTTCATTTGACTGTTCTGTTTATTGGTTTACTTCTGTTGTATACATTGTTTGTTTGACCAATGTGTGTCATCAGGACGAATAAATGAGCCTTTGCAATGCTCAAAGCAAGAGTGTAAGGCTAAAAACTCGATGACAATGGTGCACAACAGATGCAGGTAACTTAAAGCTTTAGTTTTTGCTAGGTTGATTGACTGAATGTGTGAGCAAATTGTGGTGATACTAGAACTAAGCTGGTTGATCAATTGATTGAGCTTTGTATTCTGAGGAATTTTTTGTGGCACATCTTTTTACTGGTATGTCTTATAATTGACGATCTACTGATTTGTTTGAAATCAAATAATAGAGACGGCATGCTATGTTGCTATTACGTTTGAGCCATCATTCTCTTGGTCTAAACCCTTGTTTCTGATACATAGGGCTCCTACCTGAAATCATCTTGTTCTCTCTTGAATGAAATTTAATTGGCCAAATTCTGGGAAAGACTAAGCATCTTACCCTGTTGTACTAGATTTAAATGAATTGCACCAATTTGAAGTCATCATACCAATTGTAGAAGCTTCAGGCTAGACCATGCACCAAATTCTTTGCAAAATTAAATAGTAGCACAAAATTTGAAATATTAGGAGAGGTGAGGTGGAAAATACTTATTAGTAAGAGCTGAATCAATTGGCATAATTTTTCCCTAAGAAAAGCAGTATAAACTGTGAAATGGAAGTTTATGGTTTCATAGCATAACTATGAGAATATAACAACTCCTACTCTTCAAAATTTAGGTTTGCAGATAAGCAAATTGTTAGGCTCCAGGAGACACCTGATGAGATCCCTGAGGGTGGAACACCACATACTGTGAGCTTGTTGATGCATGACAAGCTGGTGGATGCTGGAAAGCCAGGTGACAGAGTTGAGGTGAAGGCCCAGTATTTCATGCTGTATGATCACAAAAGAGTTCCTGATAATTTTGATGTCTAGTTATTTCGTTTTATGTTTCAACAGGTCACTGGGATTTACAGGGCTATGAGTGTTCGGGTTGGGCCAACACAGAGAACTGTGAAATCATTATTTAAGGTATATGTTTTTATTTGCTCTTCCACTTGATTTGAATCTCTTTAGTACTGATATGGTCTGAATGTAAAGGAGTTCTTTCTTTTTATTGCAGACATATATTGATTGTCTCCATATAAAGAAAACAGACAAGTCAAGAATGCTGTTTGAGGATCACATGGAAGTTGATGATAGCCAACATAGAATTAAGGAAGAAATTCATTTTGATGAGTCAAAGGTATATCACTTTCTCCTTAATAAAATGTTCAATTTCTGTTGTATATAACAAGCACATGCGGCTTTGATATTGAAGGTGGAGCAATTGAAAGAGCTGTCAAAGCAACCTGACATTTATGAAACACTGACTAGGTCTTTGGCTCCAAATATCTGGGAGTTGGATGATGTGAAGAAAGGTCTTCTTTGCCAGGTATTACTATAGTTTGTCCCCAAATGTAATGACTTTTTTCTTGAGACTCCAATATGTTAGTTAATATCATATAACTGTGCACTTCAGTACTGATGTCGAGTTTATTGACCTCAATGTAGCTTTTTGGTGGGAATGCTTTGAAGTTGCCGTCAGGTGCTAGTTTCCGCGGTGATATCAATATCCTTCTTGTTGGTGATCCCGGAACCAGCAAGTCCCAGTTGCTTCAATATATCCACAAACTCTCTCCTCGAGGCATTTACACCAGTGGAAGAGGAAGCTCTGCTGTTGGTTTGACAGCTTATGTCACAAAAGATCCTGAAACTGGGGAAACTGTATGATAGGATCTTTTACATGATTTTTCTATCACCTATATATTGTGAAATTGGGAAAGATTTTGATATCAATGACTTAATTCATAGGTTCTGGAGAGTGGAGCCTTGGTTCTGAGTGATAGGGGTATTTGCTGCATTGATGAATTTGACAAAATGTCAGAGAATGCAAGGAGCATGTTACATGAGGTTGGTTCTCCTCTTAATTTTAATCAAGTTTTATGCCTAATATAATTTATATCTACGAAAGTGTTTTTCATTGGCTTGTCCTTGTTTGGAATTTCCTTGATCTAATAATATATTTGAACAAAGGTTATTTTATGATGGTATTTAAAGCATGATTGTCATAAAAATAGCACTTGTCATTGTGCCTCAGAAATACATTCATCAATCTTTCGCATATTTCAGCATTTTAGTCCTGGTATACCTTCTAATTGATGTGTTAAATTTGACTTGAATTATCACAGGTGATGGAGCAGCAAACTGTTTCAATAGCAAAGGCTGGAATAATTGCTTCACTTAATGCCAGGACTTCTGTATTGGCTTGTGCAAATCCTAGTGGTTCACGCTATAACCCTCGCTTGTCTGTGATTGATAATATACGCCTTCCCCCTACCTTGTTATCCAGGTAAAAAAAATGTCATTATGCAACTAGGGGTGGATATGGATCAAGCTGGTTCGATTTCAAAAGTCGATTCGGTTCGGTTCAGTTTGGTTCAAATTGGTTTAGTTCGAACCAAGAGAGTCGGTTTGTTTTTAAAATTAAGTCAAACTTAAAGTAGAGAGAGTTTAATTCGGTTTAAATCTATAGTTTTGATTCGTAGTTCGAGTTCATAGTTTGAATTTGTGGTTAGGACTTGCGACTCAAGTTCGGTTGCCGTTTTGTCAATAAACTGTAAATTCGAACTACGAATCTGACTAAATCCGAACCCCAAGTTCAGGATAAATTCAAATTGAATCTTTTTTTATCTGAGTCGATTTCGAATTGTCTTTAATTTTGATTCGGTGAACTTGAGATGAATTTGAATTGAACCATTTCTTTTGTGAGCCAAGCTCGAGCCAAGGGAGTATTTATTGAAACTACTAGATGCTACATTGCTAACTAGAACTACCTCAACTGCTGATCCTTTGCAGGTTTGACTTGATCTACTTAATTCTTGACAAAGCTGATGAACAGACAGATAGGCGACTTGCCAAGCATATTGTTGCTTTACACTTTGAGAATCCTGAGGTCTGATTAACTGTCACAAGGCTCTTGTTATGGGGCCTATATCTGACAACTTTTTTGCTTATCATTATATTGTATTTACTTGCAGAGTGCAGAACAGGGTATCTTAGATGTAGCTACATTGACTGAATATGTGAGCTATGCCCGTAAGCATGTGCATCCAAAGTTATCTGATGAAGCTGCGGAAGAATTGACTCGAGGATATGTTGAGATGAGAAGAAGAGGGAATTTCCCAGGCAGTAGCAAAAAGGTTTGGTGCTATTTGCTATTTATTCAGTTCTTATGTATGCTTGTGACAGAATTGATTTTGAATCTGGTAAACTCAATTACTTCTTTTTTTATTCATTAATATACAACTAAAGGCTATAGTACTCAATCAAGTAACTTAAGGGCATTAAGAAAAATATGCGGACTGATTTCCTACACATGGTGACTTTCCTCTCAATGTGGTTTTGTTCTTGATATTTTCCTGATCTATTGGCAAATATCTTGTTCAATTTGTTCTTGATATTTTCCTACACATGGTAACTTTCCACTACAAATTTAAAATACAGTGTCTTAATAAAGCTTTGAATATGATTTAGTTTGAAATCAAATTCTTTCTGGTTTTTAAATTTGTAGAGGTGCCTCATGTTTTCGGGTCCTCCGATTGCTAATTTAACAGGTGATAACAGCAACACCTAGGCAAATTGAGAGTTTAATACGCCTTAGCGAGGCCTTGGCTCGCATTCATTTATCAGAATGGGTTAGTAATAGATGCCTTGCGTTTCTTTACTGCAACAGTGGTACAACATGAATATAATAATAAATCGATGTTATGGTGCAAGCAGGTTGAAAAGCGTGATGTAATGGAGGCATTTCGGCTCCTGGAAGTTGCAATGCAACAGTCAGCTACCGATCATTCTACTGGTAATCACTTAAAAGCACTCATATTGCCTACTTTGCTTGATCTTACATTCAACCCAGAAAAACAAGATATGATAATGTTCTTTCAACTCTGTAAAGGAACTATTGACATGGATCTCATAACTACCGGAATTTCGGCAAGTGAACGGATGAGACGGGATAATTTGGTATCAACAACACGCAACATAATTATGGAGAAGATGCAACTTGGAGGACCCGCAATGCGATTGATGGAGTTACTGGAAGAGCTGAAGAAGCTGAGTTCTGGAAGCGAACCTCACCTTCAAGATGTAAGTATATACTACTACCTTTTCTCTCACCCTCAAGCTGAGTTGAAGTGAATGAATTGACTGATGGGCTATTCTTTTTGTGTAATTCAGCTGAGAGGTGCACTTACAACTCTTGCAAGTGAGGGATTTGTAGTCGTCCACGGCGACAGTGTGAAAAGAATATGATCGGCAGGCCAATGTAATACAAAGCTTAACCTGTTGACAAAAACTGCTGCGGGTTACAATTACGTTATATGAGTGTATATGTTTCTTTTTGCAGTCTAGCTATCAATGTTCAATTCAGTGGTACAAGAATGTTAAGCATTGTCTTACAAATTTGTCGTAACATGGCATTGTCGGGGATGTTGTATGGGTTGGTCGAAAGTTTGATCTTGTGACAATTGACATTGAAGACAGGGCGGGCAATCAAGGCCAAATTATTATCAAAGGTTGTAAATTTGTTTTTAAAAATCTTTTACAATATGAGTGTGAATAAATGCTAAAGAATTAAAAAGCACTGGTCTAATAAGTTTAAAGCAAGACGAAACTAACAATGTTTAATTGATATTTGGGCACGTGCGAGACTTACATGCCACCGACGTTTTGCATCACCCATCAAATACATGCGCATAACATGAGCAGCAAATATTTGCTGCAATACCCACAGAAAATTTTCCAGTTCCTTGGTATTTCGGCTTCCACCGAATTGCTTTGGTTCAAGGACACTAAGCTTTGAAAGACCAACGACATCACCCTCGCTGGAGGGTCCCGGAACAGTCTTTCCATGAAGACACTGAAAGACAACAAGTGCAACGGATACCTCCCATGGTCCATACTTAAAACAAGAAGTCAACAAGAATCCTAGACCATTACACACAAGACGTCAATAGGAAGAATAGGCGCACAAATTTTCTGATTCAATGGGAATGAGAAAGCAAGGTTGATGCTACGTGGGGGTGCGACATCAACCTGTGGCAATTTGAAGGATAACTGAAGGCTTATCTGGAAACCTTTTTGACGAGGACGTGGGATTCATCCAACGAGGGTGGGTCTGTCAACAATCAATAATCCTGACACAAGCTTGTGAGAGTAGAAAACTCAAGGATGTCAAGTAGCGCTATGACGCACTCGAGAAGGAAATAGCTACTATAGTACACTGTTTAGAGACTTGGAAGCAGTAACTACTAGGAACTAAATTCAAGGTGGTGACCAACACCCATTTCAAGACTTGAAAGAATCTGTCACCGAAGCAGGCTAGGTGGCAGGAATTTTTCGCTGGATTTGATTTCGAGTGGGTACACCGGGTTGGCAACGAGCATTGAGTAGCGGACGCATTGAGTCGCAAAGAGGTACACAGGTATGTTGCTGCTCTAACTGAGATCCAATCAGACTTTGTTGAGAAAATAAAATCACAAGCCAAGAAGGACACACCGTACTGCAATTAGAGGCAGCAGGTCAAGGATGGTGTTGTGCATAAACATTGGCTTGATCATGAGATTCTGTACCCTCGGGGAGGCAGACTATGCGTCCCTAGAAGTGGTGGACTTAGGTGGAGGATGTTAAAAGAAACACACGACCCACAATAGGCAGGTCATCCAAGCATTGAAAGAATGTTGGCACTACTGAAACGAGACTACTATTGGCCCAAGATGAAGCAAGACATGGAATTCATGAAGGGGCTACCAACAGTTGAAGGACTAGGTTCGATCTTGACGGTGGTCAATAAGTGACAAGTGAGGGTGGGCAAACCAAGGGATCAATACCTTGTTGGAAGAATAATTGTGGCTCGATGTGACAACAAGCCAACGCAACTGGATGATGCTGCTTGACACTACCCATTTCTACTACAACGTGCACATATGCTCAGCCGCGAGAATGAGTCCCACTGAAGTAGCATCGAACAACAACCATTGATGTCGTCAGAAATTACAAAACAAAAATCTCAAGGAGAATGCCCAACAACCTACAGATTTGCTCGTGAGAAGCAGGAATTGATAGAACAAGCGTTAGACAGTTTAACGAAAGTGCAACAAAGGATTAAAAAAATACGTTGAATAACGCCAACGCCGATTGGAATTTCAAGAAGGGGACTTCTTGTTGCTGAAATTGAATCCTCAAATTTGGAAGAAAGTTAGTGACAAGAGCTATCACAAAGAGCTGGTGCAGAAGTATGTTCCATTCCGTGTAGTGCAAAAAGTTGGAAACATGGCATACTGACTGCAACTAATCGAGTGTATGAAAATTCATCTTAACTTTCATGTCAACTTCATAAAGTCTTACCATGAAGACACTGAAAAACAACAAGTGCAACAGACACCTCCCATGGTCCGTACTGAATTCACAAGAAGTTAACAAGAATCCTAGACCATACGACACAAGGTGCCAACAGGAAGAATCGGTGCACAAATTTTCATATCTAGTGGAAAAGGTGAAGAGAAACTGATATGACGTAGGAGTGTGACATCAACCTATGATCAGTTCAAGAACAAGTGAAGGTATATCTAGAAACCCTCCTGATGAAGACGCCGACTTCATCCAACAGGGGTGGGTTTGTCAACAATCAGTAGTCTAGACCCGAGTACGAGCATGTCATCGCTATAGGGGGGAATGGCATAGTCACTTTGGGATGGCTTTGGGCGATAAAATACACATATGGCAATCCAATTCACACCAAAGGCTGGAAATAGGCATGTGGAATAATCAGGTGCGGGCAAGTTTGATAAAGAAAAACTTCGACAGATAGGGTCTTCGCGTGCACAGGTGGCAGGGTGCACGCAGGTAGAGCAACGTGTGCACAGGTGGCTGGGCACAAGTAAGCAGAGTCATGTACGCGCTATGCATGGGCCAGACCTGTCATGTTCCCCAAACTAGCGGAGATGAGAAAATGTGGGTGCCAGTCATGCAAATATGTGGCCTAGGATGTGCACAAGTGGGCTGACGGGTAAGTGCTCCTCTTCCACAAGGGACACACCACTCTCCACGTATTGTGCTCCGAACAAAGGTACGGTGGAACCTGGGCAACCAAGCAATCTGAAGGCAACATGGCTTTTCGGTAGTAAAACATTTGTCCCATCGTAGGAGTATATGCCTCAGAACTAATCTTTTTTACGTTATAAATATACAAGAAGTCATATTAAAATATTTTAAGAGTAATATTTATATGTATGTTTAGATAAATATTTTTAATTTAGTAGAATAATAATAAAGGATTAACCTTACAACTATATTAGATAGTCGATCTAGATTAGTTCACAGTTTTAATATTATCCTAACCAATGACATATATAATATGATAAAATTATCATGATATTGAATGATTGTATTGAAAAATAGTGATAAAACTCATATGTTAGGGTTTTTGAGTCAATCTAATACAATACATGAAAAGGTTTTATATAGATAATAACTTCAGTGTTTGTGGAATATATCTTTTAATAGATCTAATAGATAATGGTATATATAATTATTATATTTGAGATCGCCAAAACATTTCGTGCACTGATTGACATAATTTGACACTAACTTAATATAACCATTTTTAGAATTATTAGAATGACGGTTGTTGACATTATTAAGGAATGTAACAAGATTATAATAAATTAATAAATAATTAATCATTCCCTGATATGAGATAAAGATATCTCATGGGATCAATTAATTGATGATCACAATTAATAAAATTAGTGAATATCGTATGAATTTATATCATAACTCAAATCTGATTTAAATCAATCGTTGCGCTAGATGTTATGCGGTTTATCCAAAATTTTTTGACCTAACGTGGTTAATGATCCAAGATTGTCAGGCTAGTCACTCGAATAAGACAAAAGGTTGGGAAGCTGAATAGGTTGAATGTTGTATAGGCTTGGATGGTCGTATGGGTGGTAACTCTGGGTGGTTTTCTTGTAAAAAAAAAAACGTATAAAATTATGGCTTTTTTTTGTTAGGTTATGTCTAGAATTATTAATTGGGTCGGATAAACTTAAAGCTCGATTATTCAATTCAAAAAATAATTTTTTGAGTTGAATATATTTTAAGCTTTAAATGAAATTGAACAAAATTTTTTTATAAAATAGAGGTTAAAAAATACAATACCCATTAATTTATATTAATGTTATATTTAAATATTATTTGATAATTTGCTTCAAAATAAATTTAAAATAACTATATATATATATATAAGTATAATTAAAACTATCAAACTTTATATTTGTATTTAATGGTATTATTAGATTTACCTAATCATATATTTTTTAATATATTTAACTTTAAAAATTCAAATATTTTATATATTAATTTAAAATCTAAAACTATTTTTTTATTTATAATATCGTTGATATTAAAAAAAAGGTTATTAATTTTTTTAAAATTCGAATTTAAATAAATTAAACCTAATTTAATAGCCCAACCTAAAGAGCCCAATCAAGAAACCTAGTTGCGTCGAACCTATGGATGGGTACCACAGATTGACAGGTTCTATTTAAGAAACTTGACTCTCTCTATATCACTAGATAAATGGTATTTAAGTTAATTAATTTCCTAATAATTAAGTAATATAAGTTCCATGACAAATTAATTTCCTAATAATTAACTAACATAAGTTCTATGATAAATGGAATTTATCATCATCAAATGGTATTTAATTTAATTAATTTCCCAATATCATCTTTAAATGGTATTTAATTTAATTAAATTCCCCATAATTATTGATAACCAGTACATTCTATTTTTTGCTGTCTCTCTAGTATCATCATCAGTCACCTGGCGATGTTCTCTCTATTTCACCTGTGTGCGCTTTTACTCAGCACATTCTGCCGCAAGTTGAGAGAGCCTGATCGAATCCAATTGAAGCGCATTGGACGCTGTGGCTTTAATTGCGGAGAGGCACGGAGGAGGAGCAAGCAGCGGATGCTGTCCGCCGATGGATCTGTTCCGGTCTGAGCCAATGCAATTGGTTCAAATCATTATCCCTATCGAATCTGCTCATGCCACTGTCTCGTATCTTGGTGAACTCGGCCTTGTTCAGTTCAAAGATGTACTTACACTCCTATGATTATGATTTTTACTTCATCTTTTTCTATTCGAGTTCTCAAATTTGGTAGTAATTGAATGGTTCGGTGTTTTTTACTAGGCTTTTTCCTAGGTGTTATTTTTTGTTTGAAATTTCTTTTATTCATGTTGATTGTGAGAGTTAAATTGAATGTTCTGCTGCTTTTTACTTGACTAATGCTACTAAGTTATACGGTAGAAATGTTGGAGGTTTTACAATTTTGTTTCTTAATGAGATTAGTTATGAAGTTTAAGTTTTTACATGGGAAATTGTGATTTGTTAGTTGGAATCTGACTGATGTCGTGTGTGCAATGTGTTCTTTCAGCTTAATGCGGAGAAGAGTCCATTTCAACGAACCTTTGCTACTCAGGTTTGTATTCAATTTATTTATTTTTTTTTTTGTATATTAGTTCTCATCTTCTAAGCTTCTAGCTAGTCCGTGACAGTTTGAAGTGCAAAGTTCCGATGATTAACAAAAGAGAAAGTAATCTTAAATCAGTTAGTGGTTTATAATCTTACTTGTAGATGTCATGCTATTGAGTAGAAATTTAATATTTTGATGTACTTGGATCTGTTACTGATTTATTTTTCTTCTGAAGATAAAAAAATGTGGGGAGATGGCACGCAAATTACGTTTTTTCAAAGATCAAATGCTGAAAGCAGGTTTGAGTCCTTCATCTATGTCCACAACAAGAGCTGACAACAATATAGATGACCTAGAGGTGTGTTATGATATTTATTTTTTTACTTAAATGGAGCTGGTAACTTAATCAGTTATACGTGGTCTCCTTTTTTGTTCTTGATATGCTAGGTAAAACTTGGAGAACTTGAGGCAGAGCTGGTTGAAATTAATGCAAATGGAGAAAAACTGCAGCGCTCATATAGTGAACTTGTAGAATATAAGCTCGTTATGCACAAGGTACAGAATTGTTAGTCATGGATTACTGTAGCAGTTCTGAAGCCTCAAGTTACACATGACGCAAGATCATGAACATCTATTATGAAAGAATTAATTTAATAGATTTATGATATTATTGTCTTTATGTAATGCAAAGCTACAAAGTTCATTATGGGGCATGGAAAAAAGACTAGAATGTTTCTTGCTAACACTTAGAGAAATCAGTTAATTAAAAATTGTCCGTGAGTTCTTAACAATATTAGAATAACTACCTTCTGTGCCTTGAAGTATGATGAGTTATTCTACTTGATTGAAGTTCAGGCAACTTCAGTTAAGTGGCATGCCTGCAGAGGGATAGATATACTTTGTATAGCTGTGTTTTCAGCACTCAGTGCTTGGGAAAGAGTTGCGCAATAGCATCCTGTTATATTAAATTTTAAAATTTTTATGTCTTGTGGACACTTGTACTGATGTGTGAAGCTCTAGAAAGTTGTTGAGGCATATAGTGATTTCTGAGCAATCACTATTGTCTAGTTTGTTATGTTGTACCATGCCTTTATTTTCTTAAATTTCTTAATTAAGCTGGGTTAGTTATTCACCACGGTCTCACTTTGTAATTATTCATAACCTATCAACTTGTAGGCTGGTGAGTTTTTTTCTTCAGCGCTGCACAGTGCCACAGCTCAGCAGAGAGAAATGGAATCACATCAAAGTGCTGAAGAGATCATTGAAACACCTTTATTGCAAGAGAAAGTACTGACACCAATTTACTCATCCCCTATTGTTTTTTCTGATTACTGGTGCCACCTATGTGCTCTTATATTTCATCATAACAACTTCTCTATCTGTTTTATAGGATCCATCAAAGCAAGTAAAATTGGGTTTTCTAGCTGGTCTTGTTCCTAGAGAAAAATCAATGGCATTTGAGAGGATTCTTTTTCGTGCTACTAGGGGTAATATGTTTTTAAAGCAGGTTGCTGTTGAGGACCCTGTCATTGATCCTGCTTCTGGAGAGAAGGTGAGTCCCAGTAAGACATTATTTTGATAAACACCAAGTATTTTTGGTTCTAATTAATTAAACTTCTAAATGATGAAAGGTTGTAATTAGAATTTTGTTTTTGTTTTGTTTTTTAGACAGCTGGGCATAATATTTTTTTTATTCATTCATTTGAATTGTGAAAGCAGCAATTTTCATATACTTCCAGTTTTCTTTTCTTTGGGAATTGGTTTTCAGGACTGCTCTTCTAATTGTTTTCAAACATCTAGTTAGGCCTTTGTGTACCTAGTATCTTAGGTGAGTTATAGTTTCCACGTTGATCCCCTTGTGACTAATAGTCCATTTACGTGCATACTTTGGATCTCTTTTGTTTATAATATAATTTGTTTCCAATGGCAAAACCAAAAAAAAAGGTGGTATACAAAAGTGCAGACAGATTCATATAGGCTCTTTTACCAGAAGCACAATTTATTGAATGTGACCTTTTTAATCCTGTGGCTGCTATGTGATCTGAGCCCCCAAATTGATGTAGTGTTTGCTTTGACCTGTGTTTCTGATTGCCACAATCTGAAAGTAGTTGTGGTCGACCTATTTCGGCTATGCTCATTTCAAGAGGAAATACTTTTAGAACAGAGCCTGTTCAGGCTATATGATGCAACGGTTTTGTGGTTTTATGTAGGAAATACAGTTTTGAGTTTATTCTAGTTTTTTAGCTCAAGTGTTAAAGAATGTCGTCTACTTTTTAGTTTAAGTATGAGGATATGATCGCAAGCATTATGCTAATTTTTGAGCTTTCGATGCATTACATTGTTGGGTTTGTTAGATTCTCCACAAAATTAACTAACTTCTATCCGTTTATCTCTTTTACTATGCTTTGGGCTTCTTCTTTGATTTGTTAATGCCAACGAGCAGGTAGAGAAAAATGTATTTGTAATTTTGTATTCTGGAGAAAGAGCAAAGGACAAAATCCTGAAAATTTGTGAAGCTTTTGGGGCAAATCGATATCCTTTCTCTGAAGACCTGGAGAAACAGGCTCAGGGGATCACAGAGGTATGCAAAGCACTCTAGTTTGCTGCTTGATTATTTTACTGTTTCTTTATATTATATATAGGGGCATTAATTGCTACATATTCTTTTCCTTCAAAAATTGAAACTTGCTATTTATTAGTGAGTGTTTAGAATAAGATGAGTCTACATCTTTTCTTGATGTTCTTGAATAAGGATCATGCTGGACTTGGAACTAAAGAAGTGTAGTAAATCAAGTTGTAATGTGCTTACCAAGAGTATTCTTTCTTTGGAGAATATTCTATGTTCAATTAAGATAATTGCATTCCTTCTGGCAGAGAACTGAACTTTTCACTTGTTCAAATTGTAGGTTTCTGGAAGACTCTTAGAACTGAAGACTACTATTGATACTGGACTGCTTCACCGTGACAATTTGTTGCAAGCTATTGGAGATCAATTTGAGCAGTGGAATCTTTTGGTCTGTCAAAAATTGTATTACTTTTTATGTTTTCATTTTTTTGTTCTTTGTATTAGATTTAACTGTGTACAGCATGCCAAATTTGTGTTCAATCATTTATTTATATTTTATTTTGAACTCATGAAGGTGAAGAAGGAGAAATCCATCTATCACACTTTGAACATGCTTAGCCTTGATGTGACAAAAAAGTGTCTTGTGGCTGAGGGGTGGAGTCCTGTTTTTGCCACAAAGCAGGTAAATGCTTTCCATATTGTTCCTACAAGCTTTCAACAGAGAACATAGTTGTTCAGCTTGAATAGTAATATTAATCTGCTTCAAAGATACTGTTTTGAATTACTTACAAACAAACTCAACCCCATCTGTGCAGATTCAGGAAGCATTGAATCAGGCTGCTTTTGACTCCAACTCGCAAATTGGAGCCATTTTTCGGGTTTTGCATACAAATGAAGCACCAGCTACATATTTTCGCACAAACAAATTTACTTCTTCTTTTCAAGAGATTGTTGATGCATATGGGTGAGTTTTATTTTAAGATTATCGCCACTACATTTCATCTGACCTGGAACTCCTTAAAAAAAGTTAATTTCTTGTTCTAAATTTGATCATGCAATAGGATTCAAATTTAGTTAACCTGGTTCTGTTGTTATGTTAACACAAAGCTTAAGTTGATAGGTAACTGCCAACAATAGTATGTGAACTCCTAGCTTGGTCAAGATGAAGGACTCTATGTCACCTTCTTGATACCATTTTCTGAGAAATTGTCTACTAAGAAAATTAAAAAAAAAATACTTAAAACGCCCCAGAGCATGAGGCCACATGTCTCTTGTGAGCTACAGCTGGATAAGGAGGTGAGACTCTGTCTTCATATCAGGTCTAGCACGTTCTTGTTGTGCTTGTGACAAGATGCAACATAGGACTTTCTTTGGTTTCAAAGCTTCTGAAATGTTCAATGATTATAGCATCTTGGAGAAAATTTTTGCACCCTCATCACGTACTCTTAGTTATGAACTTATCCAAACTAGCCACCAACTGCTGAAAAAGACAAAAAACAACAAATAAATAAAGTTCTTCAATAGGACTACTTTAGTCTTCAAAGCTACATATATTTCTCATTCAGCCTCTTTGTGTAATGTAGCATTTGGAGATCCCATTTTTGTTGTATGATATTGCTGTGGGATTATGTCATACATCAATTGAGGTTAATAGAACAGACAGCATATTTTGAGAAAGCTCCTGAAAATTAGTTTCTGTTTTGTGCTGAAGTCTAAGGGGACAGAATTTAGTGTATGTTTGAATATTGAAATACAATGACTTTCTGAGTTTTATGAGGTGTGGAGGTAGTCCAGTGTATATTCTTATATTGTAGTAGAATCTTATATGCATTCTCATCTTACCACTCTCGGCTCAATCTTACTTAGGAGATAATTATCCTTTGGATTTCTTTCTGGGTAATGTGTTTGAATGGAAGTGTGTGTACTTATTCTATGCATGTGGCAGATGGGAATCTGTATATTTATTTGTCAAGGGAGATCAAATTAATAGGGATTGAATTTTGTTAGGACGTAGGGTTTTAGGGGGACACATGTCCCAATTCTAGGGGTAGAATAAATGTATAAAAAGTGTAGTTGGAGTTGTAGAAAAGGGTGGAGAAATTTAGAAATTTGGGCAACCTTTGGTTGTGGGCCACCTTAGGGCTGATTTAAACGGTTTTTGATGCTTTAAATGGCCATAATTGGGAGACTCTGAGTCCTCGAATTGCCAGGTTATTTACTATAAATTCCCCTTTTTATCAATAAAGTAGTTTTCCTTCAGTTGTGTTTGTTTACTGTTTTTTGGATGAATTTTGGTGGGGTTCCTATCAAATTCCATGATGACATGCAATTGCAGGGTGGCCAAGTATCAAGAAGCAAATCCTGGTGTATACACTATTGTCACATTCCCCTTTCTTTTCGCTGTCATGTTTGGTGATTGGGGACATGGAATATGTTTGTTACTTGCAACCTTAGTTTTTATAGTCATGGAGAAGAAACTTTCAGGCAAGGTAATGTCATTGCTTAATTATTTTTTCATCCTCTGCTTCGCAGATTTTTTGTTTTATTTTTTTTTCAGTATAGAGTTATCTCTATGCTTTCTAGTTAAATTACAATTGTATAAACTACAGAAGCTCGGAGACATCACAGAGATGACATTTGGTGGCCGTTATGTTATTCTGATGATGGCGCTGTTTTCAATTTACACCGGCTTGGTCTATAATGAATTCTTCTCAGTCCCTTTTGAATTATTTGGTCGCTCAGCATATGCCTGCAGAGATCTGTCTTGCAGGTAGTTGTCTACAAACTTTTGGTACATAATTTTGTAAAATATTTCCACTATAATATATGCTATATATCCTTGTAATTTTGTAAAATTTTGCCACTATAATATATGCTATATATCCTTGTGCTGATAGTGACAATATTTTGCATTTTTCTTTGCCAGGGATGCTACTACTGCTGGTTTAATTAAAGTACGTAAAACTTACCCATTTGGTGTAGATCCAGTATGGCGTGGTACCCGCACCGAGCTGCCCTTTCTCAACTCCCTGAAGATGAAAATGTCAATTCTTCTTGGGGTGGCACAGATGAACCTTGGAATCATATTGAGTTATTTCAATGCAAAATTCTTCAGAAACAGCCTGAACATCTGGTTAGTTTGATATGCTAGTCTGGTGCTCGGCTTGGTTCAGTGGCTTCTATGATTTTCCTGAGCTGTGAGTGATTTGTAGTGTACAACTAAAAGTTGGTATTTTCTCATGTATTTTTCCAGGTTTCAGTTTATTCCACAGATGATATTTTTAAACAGCTTGTTTGGTTATCTATCACTCCTTATTATTTTGAAGTGGTGCACTGGTTCAAAAGCTGATTTATATCATGTTATGATATACATGTTCCTGAGTCCTACTGACGAGTTGGGGGAAAACCAGCTTTTTCCTGGACAAAAAACAACTCAGGTTGCTCTTCCTCCTTTTCAAGATCTTTCCCATGCATACACAGAATCCCACTTATCCATATTATGCATTCTATTTCCAGCTTGTGTTATTATTGCTGGCTCTTGTTTCTGTACCATGGATGCTTTTTCCGAAGCCATTTCTTTTGGAGAAGCAACACGAAGAGGTAAGCAGGCTATTTCTGATTCCTTTCATATATTTTATAGATTTTTCCTCTTTTTCTTCCATTTCTGATAGTCATTTTTCCTCAGGACCACCAAGATGAATCATCATATGCATTACTCACCAATGATTCTCTCCAACCAAATGCTAGCTATAGTACCCATGGTCATGAAGAATTTCAGTTCAGTGAAGTTTTTGTACATCAACTAATTCACACCATCGAATTTGTACTTGGGGCAGTTTCAAACACAGCTTCATACCTTCGTTTATGGGCTTTGAGGTATGTAATTGCGAGATTGATTTGTCAATTGTATTTTCTAAATTATGTCAATATTTCCTTATCTTAATGGAAGATTAAATATAGTAGAAATCAGCTCTACCTTTTATATGTAAGTGCAGAGACACCTATCTTAACCGCCCTTATGATGATGTACTAAATTCTACCATATATTCCGCTTGATAGATTAGTCATTTGATTGAATATCATAACTATAGTAATTATCTTTTGCTTAATTGGAGCTGTTTTGTTAATGAAGGCTGATAATGCATTTTTTCCTGTCTTCTTTTTACTCTCTGCAGTCTTGCCCACTCAGAACTGTCAAGTGTATTTTATGAGAAGGTCCTCAAGCTCGCTTGGGGGTAAGTTGATACATCTCTAAAGATGAAGCTTTATTTTTATGTTGTTAAAAGTAGTTGCAGGTTATGAGAATAACTAAATGAAGATATTATTATAACTACACAGTAGACAAAAACAACGGTAGTTTGATTTAAGATAGTACTTCAAATATTTATTATAGTTAAGTTTAGAACAAATTGACCAAGTTAAGCATGTCTTGGAAGGTCTTCCTTTTGCTTTAATTCTTCTTGAGACCTTCGATATTCTTAATGTTTTCATGTACCTCTCTGGACTATTACCCTTAATAAGATGGGTACAGATTCTAGCTAAGCAATCAAGTGGATATAGGATATTTGGTAACATTATGTTGATATCTTGTGCAGGTTTAACAATGTAATTATCCTTATTGTTGGCATCATTGTCTTTATTTGCGCAACTGTTGGTGTATTGCTAGTGATGGAAACTTTAAGTGCTTTCCTACATGCTTTGCGTCTGCACTGGGTGGAATTCCAGAACAAGTTCTACGAGGGAGATGGTCACAAATTCTATCCATTTTCATTTGCATTACTCAATGATGAAGATGAATGATCTGCTCCATCAAATACTGGTTGTTCCTTTTGAAGTTTATGGAATTGAATGCTCATAGCTATGGATCTGTGTTGATTTTTTCATGTACAAGGAATTGGAGGGAGCTCTTGACAGTGCGCGCACAGACCTTTCTACTGGTTTTTTTTTTTCTGTTATTGGGAGGAACAAGCAATTTCCCTGTTAGGCCAGCAGCATTTTTTGCGGTAGCCCAGTTACTGCCATGTGTAACAATTTCATAATTGATTTATTCAGCTGTTTTATTTATTTAAAATAAAAAGTAAATGAAAAAAAAATCATAAACTTTAATCTTTTGATGTGTTTTTTTAATTGAGATTTTGATATATATATTGTTTCTTGAAGAAACTGATTTTATTGTTCATTTTATGTGCTAATATATGACATTGGCCTAACAAAGGTGCATAACAGGGTTATTTTAGTCAATTTGGTTTATTTATTAGTATATTTCAATTGTTGAAAATGACTAAAGTCTTGAAGAACTTAAGTTTAGGCCTACTGAATGGTCATGCATGAGGGGTGCAAGCCCGTTTAAATCGTGTCAGGTGGAAGATACGGCTACCATACCATGTCAGATAATTAAAGAGTTCACTTGGGGTGCATGATTGTTTCGGTAGTTATCTAACTTGAATTCTATATAAAGAAGGCATGACTTGCATGATATCATTATTTTTGATAACGTGTTTATCCATATAAACTAATATACTTATCCTTTTTCTGGCTAGCAACAAAATTCTGGTCATCTGAGAGGAAGATTCCGATGTGTTAAGGCGGGTTTCTACAAGTCTTCAAGCTAGGAGAAAAGGCAATTAGGAGTTTGTTTCACATTATAATTGTTTCGATTTTAGAAAGACATAGGTTATGGTTGATTAGTATTTGGATTAGGAGTATGCTACGGTTGAGTATGATGAAGATTTAATTGTATATGGATTATTCTTAGTAAATCAAAGCGTGATACTTGGATGATGAACGTGAATTGTTGTTGTTGATGGATGTCAAAATATGTGATGTTAATTAGGCCAGACTTCCATGGTGTTTGGGTTGATAAGATGTTTATACGTATTAGTAAATTGATGGCATTGAGTTGGAATTGAAAGAATAGGTAAAACCCAGCCAAAATGGCCTGAAATAACAATTCCAGACATGATGTATGACCATCCCATGAGCAGGAACAGTCGTGCATCAACGTAGAAATTAGGGTATTGCACATGCGGATGATTTTGCATAGGATTTGCAAGTTCTTTTACCGATTAGGATAGAGATATTACAATTGGTAGATGAACATTTGTAGGACCTATGCAATCATTTGTGACCCATAAGATAGGACACAATGAATGCTCGTGTTAAAGAGTGCACGACCATTTATAGTGAAATAATGCAATTATTCTTAAAGTGTGTATTGTCATGAACATGTAAATGAACCATTCATGATGCAAGGATGTATAGTTGTTCAAGAAAGATGAACAATCGTGCATGATGCATAGGCATGAACGATCATGAAAGAGGAAGTCATGAATGTTTATGTTAAGTTAAAGTGTACAATCATTTATGGGTAATGCACAATCACACATAAGAGATGAAAGGAATGCATGTTCATGGTAGATGGACAACTATTCGTAGAGTTGTCTTGTAAGATGTATAAGAACAACAGAGATACACTGAAGTATCAGGATAAATCGGAGATAAAGATTAAATTAGGCCAAAAATATTATAAGCATGTGCATGATAAGTAAAAGCTAGAGAGAGTCATAAGATGAAATTTATATCGGGCTCAAGAGCATGATTTGAGAAAACATATCATAGATGCATGATTTGAGATTGATTTTGAGAAAATGATTTATGCATTTTTCTTAGAGTAGAGTGTGGGACAGAGTTTCTATAAAACACATGTAGGACCTACATATCTTTTGATACATGTGTGGGATAGAGAATTTTAGTAGATTGAGTGATTTATGCTACCCATAAAGATATGATTTTTCTTACTAATTTGATAAATTTATTCTAAAGAGTTGTTGTGATGCGTCATTCATTCTATGCATTTATAGAAGAGGTTATGAGAAAAAGTTCATCGATTTGTGTCCACAAAGAGATACAAGGATAAGTTTATACATATTATAAATTGTGATCACTTGCGAGATTGAGTCACACGACCAAGATCTCTGTCTCAACCTAAGTCAATTGATATAGAGATGATTTTTGAAAACAATGATTTTGAAAAATGTTTCCACCATAGCTTTTGCTAATTGATTTTACAGGTATTACATTCTATGTCATCAGAGTATGAGCTTAAAGAAGTACTTTGGATGAAAAGAGAATACAAATATGAATGCGAAATAGATTGAGCCTTAGGAATCCATCTTAGTTAAGATAATCATTGTAGCATTGACTGCTTGCCTTGGCTCTCAGATTACATTTGCTAGCTTGAGAAGTCACTGGCTAGGTTTGCTCACAAGCTCGGAAAGACAAAAGCTTACTGAAGACCTCAAAAAAAAGTTTGACCTCAGGAGAGGGTACCTTAAGAAAAAGGAAGATCAGCTGCTTTCACTGCTTCTGGCGCAAGGGGTTGTTAGAATCAACATGAGTAGTAAGATTCTGTTAGCTGAGATGTTGACTAGAGCTTTCTAGGAATGGGCCTTTTCACTATCGAATGCCAATACAAATGGTATGGTGGACACTAGAATGCCCACTCCTTACCTCAGGCAGATGTGAAGATGAAATGTGATTAATGTTATTACTTATTGAGCATACAATAGAATACGTATGTAGGATGAATGCCGATACAATAGAAGATGAAATGTGATTAATGTAGGATAAGTGTTCTTATTTATCGAACATTTATCTTTCACTCATTTCTGTTTGATTTTGCATGTGAGAGATAATCTGATAGTTGTATGGTGATTGGTCAGCCATGGAGGATTGTCTTTTGATTTTTGTATTTATGGATGTTTATGTTTGATTTGGATAATACAGCATTCTTACAATAAAGACAGGTTAAGATGCACTAGAGTACTAAATAGAACACCGAGTAGTTTGAGCAACCCACAGGCATAAGCTTCAATCTTATGCTTTGATCGGTGGGGACATATGACAAGCTAAAAGTAGAATCAAGTTTTCTTTTCTCCCACATAAAACTAAAACAACTTATATGCAAATCAGCAATGTTCACCGCCTAATCAGAGTCACTACGAACAGCAGCAGCAACAGTCGATACCATGGAGTCAACTCCACAAATGTTACGACCTCTGCAGATTTTGTAGAAACCATTCTCTCCCCAGTTTTCTCCCCATGAATTCTTAATGATCCAGTATGGCTTCTCCTTCATCCTGACTGGAGCATAGCCAGCTGAGCCATAACCCACAAGCAACACCCCGTGATCCAACCGCTTTGAGCAAATGTATGGGCATGAAACACCTCCTATGTATGTTTGCATAAACACAGCATTAATGGCCACTGCATTCACATAAAGGAAAAAGTTATGAGGATTACAGTCATTAGCCGTTACAGAAAAACAGTAGCAACAAAGAGATATTATTCCTTTCAGCACATTAATCTGTTAATTACCTGCAAGGGGGCCATTTTTCACGAGATTGGCAGCAATCTGGTCCTCGTCAAGGGAGACAACACTGAAATTGGCCACTTTGGCAGCAAGTTTTGTCTTGTCAAATTTGCAGGTGCTACCGTCAGTACCAGTGTAAGGATAGTCTTCCTCTCGCATAAGTCCACCAGCTTTGAGTGTGTACTCAAAGGCACTATTCATGAGCCCACCATTGCATCCAGAATCACAAGCACCTTCCTCCTCTGGATCACACTGCAGATGTATACAACATCAATAAGAAGAGCCAAAACAATATAATCTTAATGAGCATTTGATTGATACAATGCGTGCAGAAGTTGATGAACTCATTAAACTGCACTGCACCTATTTGAAAATTAAGAATAAAAAAAAAGGGGGTATCAGTTCAGCTTATATACCTGTAAGCATACAAATTCACATTTATGCAACATGCAGAATTATATCTACCATAAACCACAAAACACATGTCTTGTTCACAAAATGCAGATAGTGCAATAAAAAGAAAAAGGCAACAAAGAATCAAACCTCATGATCGCAATCTACAAGCTGTTGCTCACTTAGGCTAACAAGGTTTCCAGTTGCAAGGAAGTTAGCACCTTCCAAAGCTCCTGTAGTGCTGAAACTCCAGCATGATCCACATGAACCCTAATCAATCCCCAAAATAATCATCATCAATCCATGATTCATCATAATTGCAATAAAATCATTAAGAGATCAATGAAACAGAAGATCTCTATTATCACAAATTTTACAAAATAAAGAACATCTAATAAATTTCCATATTCAAACTCGGCACGCAAAAACCAAGATCAAAAAGTCAACCTCCTGCTCTCTAATTATTTACCGTAAAAAAATTCCTTATAAACACCAAATCCAATAATATAAACAAAGTAAATATACTAAACATTACGTTGAAACAGACAGAACAAATCAAACAAAATGTAAACCTGATTTTTCACAGGCGTCACAGCTCCTTTTTCTCTCCAATCAAAATCCTCAGGCAAATCATTAGTCGGCAAAATCGGCGCTTGATTCGCGTCCTTAGGCAGCCTCAACTTCCTCAAACCGAGATAGGTCCTTCGAAATTCGGCCGGAGTCAAATCGGAGAACTGAGTCACACCGTGACTGGCGGTAGGGTCGAGCTTCTGGTGACGCGCGGCACGTCTCAAGTTTTTCTTGAACACTCTGAACCTGTAGTCGTGCTCCTCCTGAGAACCGTAAGATTTTCCGAACTTTCTCTTGAAGAGCATGAAGTGATGCTCGGCTCCCAGGAGCTCATCGGAACCGTCCGTTACTTGCTTGATCACCTGATCGTCGGAGAAGGTGTCGGCCGAAATTGCCGAGACAAGGAGGAGAGAAAGGAACACCAAAAACGACACCGCTTTGTCATCCATGTCTTTGAGAAGACGAATAATGAAGATAGGCAGAGAGACACGCTATTTATAGAAATATTTGTATGAAAACGGAAGATATTTATATTAAAATTTAAAAGGCCAAAGTACATATTCTCACCCATAGTTTGAGGTGGCGACATTTTCCACCCCCAAGTTTTCAAACACCCGTCTCCCACCCTTTGACCAAATTTAATATTAGATATAAGTGTAAACAGTAATATTCTAGGGGTAATTTTGTTATTTTATGATTAAATTATATAAAATAATAAAATAAATTTTATATAAATATAAAATTTTAAAAAATTTTGAATTTTAAAAATTTTTAAAAAATATATTAAAAATTTTAAAATTTTTTAAAAAATAAACTGGTCACTGCCACCGATGTCGACAATAGTGGCCGTTGATAACGGTACTAGGTGGCAGTCTCTGACCACCTAATTCCAAGGAAGGCCAGATTTGGCCTCCTTGTTCGGTGTTGGCCGTCTCTTATTTTGGAGGAGACGGTTGGTCCCAGCGGCCGTTTTTTATCACGTTTTTCAACAGAGGAGGCCATATATGACCTCCTCCTCCAAAATTGGAGACAGTCAGACCTGACCTCTCTTGAAATCAAGTGGTCGGAGACGGCTACCTGGTGCTTTATCAACGGCCACTGCCGTTGGCTTTAACCGCGGAGGTTAATTTATTTTTTAAAAAATTTTAAAATTTTTAATATATTTTTAGATTTTTTAAATTTTTTTAATATATTTTTAAATTTTTTATATTTAAAAATTATTTTATAATTTTATTATAAATTTTTATTTGTTAAAGGGTATTTTAGTCATTTCATATGAAAATTATAAAATATGCTTGGATTTTGGTCCAAGGGCGGGAATCTGGGTTTTTAAAAGTTAGAGGGTGGGACTTGTACCATCTCAAACTATGGGTGGGAATAAGTTCTTTCGCCAATTTAAAAATATTTTTGAAAAGGATGAAAACTAACATACGGACCTCACAAGGGAGCGGGGCAGTTGGTTTCCATAAGCGGGAGGAAAAGAGGTAAACAAATAGGAGGAGAACACGTGGAACTTGGTAATTGCTGGGACTATTAATGGGATTAGGTTGTGGTGTTGAAATGTCGTGCAGCTCTCAAAATCCAGGAAAAGGGGACTTGTCGGTTTGAAGGTTCGTTGGATTAGTACTCCGAGCGCACTTTTGTCGTCCTATTGTTTTCTGTTCTGTAATAACTGACTACAATTTGCAATAATTAAAAAAATAATTAAAACCAGCCTTAAAATACATTTTCTCTTTAGCGTGATAAATAATTTTTTTTTTACCATAACTAGAGATTACGTTAAAGGAGCTCACGAGAAAAGTTTTCAATGGATTTCGAGTTTAATACAACTCGTGGAAGAGAGAATGTCAATATAAAGAAAATAAATATTCAAGTAACAAGATTGAATCATCGATGACGACAACAAAAAGATGAGATATAATAAAAACTAAGTTACATTATGAAGAAAGATAAATTAGTATACAAAAGATATTCAATAAAATCATAAATATGATCATTATAATCTTTTTTTTACTATTCTCAACTGACTCATAATTTAATAACTATTAATAATCTATTACTTACAAAACTTAAAAAAAAAAAAAAAGACAAGTATTAAACTCATTAACTAAAATATATCTATTAATCTTAATTACGATGATATAAGATGTAATATATAACATAAAACGTGTTCGAAATTAGTGAAAATATTTTCATAAAATATTAACTAAAAATTGTGTTGATGTTTATCAAACTAGGTTACAACAGAGACTTAATGCCTTAATTACATGAGCGTCATAAACTTTTGTAGTCATACAATATACAAAAATCATTCTAACACATCTATTATATGTACATAAGTGGACTGTCATAACACTTTTATTTTAGGTATGTTTTATCGCAAGCGTATATATAAAGAAGTTAAAGGGAGTTATCTCGTAATAACCTTCTAGAAAACATATCTTAAAAACTTATAAAAAATCATATTTTTGTGAGTGTTTATAAAACGTTAAAACTCATGAGATCGAATCTCATATACATGATTATGAAAATGACTTCGGCATTAACTCTATAAATCATACTTTATCGGTCTAAAATGTGGGGGATTATTATATACATGTGAAAGTATTTCTAAAAAGGCTTGTGTCTCATATTATTTTGATATGTAGTCCCCTTATAGTGTATAAACATCTTTGTTTCGTTCATGGATTTGTCCAGAACTAGTCCAAAGGGATTGTCTTACCTCAAGTCTTGTTTCATATATCTCAAACTGTACCATTTGCGGCCCAAGTCAGATTGTTTTAATGATTCTGGTTTTCTGCAGATGAATACTGCTCAAGTCAAGTAGAATTATTTTCCTTCATTCCAGTGCCAAGATTTGTTATAATCAGACCCAAAAACAGAATCTGAACCTCAGGGTATGTTTAATCCTTGCCTTTACAGGAAACCTTGAAAGTTTGAAGTGAATTCAGTTTGTTCTTTTGCTATTTTAATGATACAAATTTGAATCTGCTCCTCAGTTCTGCTGTTGATGCCCATCTTGTACTCACTGCCTTGTTCTAACATTCTAATATTCTTTTATCACTGCCAATCATATAAAATAATAATTTGTACATATTAAATTTATTAAATACAATACTTATAAATACTAAGTTATTTTTAAAATATTTTATTTAAGTGATAATATTTTATTATTGATAATAAAAAATTATCTGAACCAAAAACACTACCAGTAAAATGCAAGAACACTTGTGTCTTATCTTATGATTTTGTTATGCCTACAATTCATAAATATTGTCATATAGCTTGGGGGCGTTTAGTTTAAGGTAATATTTGATTTCTTTAATATTTTATCTTTTATTATTGTAGTGTTTGCCGATAATGATATTTACTTTGTGTTTTGTAATAATTTTAATTATTATTTCATTTACTTGTATATAAATGTGTTATCATGATTGAATATTACTGTATAAAATGTATTAATAAAATTTAAAGCGTGAAAATTATGAAAAAAAATTATTGGCATAAAATCTAATATGTTATGTTTAAAAAAAAAAGCCAATAAAAAGTGGAAAATAATATTAAAAAAATGGTTAACTCTCTAGAATGTTAGGGTTTAAATAGTAAGTAACATTCAACAATAAAATTTATATTCTGATTTAACCAACATCGTGGTTATAAATTAGGTCAAAATATTTCGATAGACTTATCGGTTTAAATAAAATATAGATCAAGAATTTTTTCAATCAACAAAAAAATTTCCGACGGGCACCAGTTGCAATGGGTCGGGGATCATATGATTAATGGGCCTGCACATGGCTCCAATGTATACGTACACTCTTTCAAAACCCTAATGCAATGGCTTGCCTCTCTTACATTCCAAAGTATTACCTTACCCTCACGATAACGGTACTGGGTATTAAAATTGATGACGTGGAAGTAAAATAGTTTATCAAGAAAACAATTGTGAGAAAAGTTCTAGGTCACTCACCGAAGACAAACACATTAGGAATTTTAAGAATACAAAACTTTATGATAATTTCAATGGCATATTATTCAGCTCATCGGTTCTGTCTTGTTCCGGTTTATCATTGAATTGGAAAAATAAATATAAAAACATGGAATTGGGTTTGATAAGGGATCAAAAATGATTCTTTTTCAAATGTAAAAGTGGAAATATGTGCTTTCATCAAACTTTGGGTGGGTAAAAGTTATTTGGCCTGAGTATAATATCGTTTATGCGTAACTGGAAAGGCGTTAACCTGGGTATACAATTCTCTCCGAAACTGCCGACCTGCTTTCTTTGACTTTTGACAATCTCGATGTCTTGTTCCTTGGAGTTCTGCATGAATGGTAGATTAACTTGTAAGAGAAGCTCTCGCGAATAAAGCTTCAAACCATAAAAACAAAAATCATGACAAAATTAAATTTTTAATTAAATTCTTAATTTTAATTGAATTAGTAGAATCGATAATCTATAAAAACATCGATTTGGATTTAGTTATTCGTCAATAAAAACAAAAAACTTGTACGAGAAGCTCGAATAAATTGTTAAGATAATAATTTGATTGATTTTTTAATTATAAAAACAATGATTTAAATTATCAAAAAAATATTTTAAAATTATATTTTTAATTTTAATATAATAAAATATAATTAAGATATTATATTTATTTGAAATTTATCCATTTAATATAATTGGCTGAGTGTAAGAGAGCGAGTGGGATTTTCCACAGAAAAAAAAAAATCTATGGGACGGGTCAAAATGGTGTGCTTTTCTATTCCCATCACTGTTATTACAACGTTTCCTTAACTCCAAGTCAACAGCCCAAAATTTCCTATTTATGAAGAGATTAAGATCTCTCACCGACCCAAAAAACGAATAATGTGAGCATTCAAAACCGTTGACGCTTGAACAATACATATGCTTTCTTAACTCTGAATATTCCCCGTATTTCATGGTAAAATAATAGTTTTTTTTCCAAGTATAACTATAGACATATATGGGAAGACGTGGAAGAATAAGACCACAATGTGCAGAGTTCGTTGGCTTGCCTGCACACTGCCTGAATTTTAGGCCGCCAACAGCATAAGCACAAAAATGGGTGTGCTCAGATCTTCTTCCTCTTCTTCTTGTTTTGTTGTATTTCTGGGTTTGGTTTTGAACGTGGCAGTGTTGTGCAATGGAGGTAGAACCAGCAGTTATGTGAGGCGTCTCGAGGAGAGTGCTGATATGCCTCTTGATAGCGATGTCTTTAAAGTTCCTCCAGGCTATAATGCTCCTCAACAGGTTCCCTTGATTTTCCAAAGCCCTTTTTCGTTTTCTTTCTGAAAGAAGAAATCTTCAGTATTCATTACTTAATAAGATTCTGTTGTTATGTTTTTGCTTTTATTCCTAAACTTTAGGTTCATATAACACAAGGAGATCATGAGGGGAAGGGTGTGATAGTGTCATGGTTGACTCAGGAGGAGCCAGGTTCTAAGTCTGTGGTTTATTGGAGTGAAAATAGCAAGGAAAATAAGACGGCCAAGGGCAAAGTCTATACGTATAAGTTCTACAATTATACGTCTGGTTACATTCATCATTGCCCCATCACACATTTGGAGGTGAATTTTATCTTAAATTTTTTCCGTCTGCATTGCTTATGTTCTATATATGTCGATCTATGTATTATTTTGGTGGAGGGCTTGGATTTGTTAAGTGAGTATTACTTATTGTTCATATTTGTGCTTCTTCTGGGCAGTTCAACACTAAATACTACTATGTGGTTGGAATTGGACAAACTGAAAGGAAGTTCTGGTTTATAACGCCTCCTGAAGTTGGCCCTGATGTCCCTTATACATTTGGTCTCATTGGTAAGTAAAAGCAAGTTTAAAATCTATAATTGTTTCTTACCTATCCTCTTGTTGGCAATGGCTTAAACTGCTCTAAACTTCCCTTTGCATGGTCTAATACCTCTTTGGTGGATGTTCTTCTAGATATATACTCCCTTGGCTCATGGTTTCGGAAATGTTTTGCAGGCGATCTTGGTCAGACTTTTGATTCCAACAAGACACTTACCCATTATGAGATGAATCCACAGGAAGGGAAAACTGTATTGTTTGTTGGGGATCTTTCTTATGCTGATCATTATCCAAATCACGACAATGTCAGATGGGATACATGGGGAAGGTTTATTGAGAGAAGTGCTGCTTATCAACCATGGATATGGACAGCAGGGAATCACGAAATTGACTTTGCCCCAGAAATTGTAAGCATCTCTCAAAATATTTATGGGAGCTCTTATTGCTTGCTATGTGTACGATAAAAAATACCATTGGAATTTGTCAAAAAATTACTATTGGTGAAAGAAATTAACAACAGAAAGGCTTTATCTTTGTGCAGGGCGAAACCAAACCTTTTAAGCCTTACACTCACCGTTTTCACGTTCCTTATAAGGCATCACAGAGTACTGCTCCCTTTTGGTACTCAATAAAGAGAGCTTCAGCATATATCATAGTCCTGTCTTCATACTCAGCTTATGGTAAGGATATTTCATGTAAATTCACAAACTTGTCAAAACTGGATTGTGCATAATGCATGTATGCAACAAAATGTATGTGCAACCAGCAGTTTTAAGAACTTTTCAGTGGTATGCAACTTGAGCCCTGGTGATGAACAGTCTGTTTCTCATGTTATGCTATTCAAATTTATCTGAAATGACTCATATGATGTTTAAATTAAAAAAGAAACCTATATTCTCCTGTCACCTTAGGTGGGTTTGGGGAGTTTAAGGAAGAGGGCTGTTTTTACAGTTGGTAATTATTAACTCATAAGGGCATATGTTCATCCTTTGCTAGATCTTCTGTGCCTCTGACTTCTAGATTTTATTTTTGCATTCATTTTATCTAACTTATTTATTTGCTTCTTCCACTTTATTGACCATCGTTTTTCATTTTCTCTAGGTAAATACACTCCTCAGTATCAATGGCTAGAAGATGAACTACCAAAAGTTAACAGAAGTGAGACACCGTGGTTAATTGTTCTTATGCATTCCCCATGGTATAATAGTTACTACTATCATTATATGGAAGGAGAAACCATGAGGGTAATGTTTGAACCTTGGTTTGTACAGTACAAAGTTGATGTAGTATTTGCTGGTCATGTCCATGCCTATGAACGATCTGTGAGTGCTCCTTATTTAACTTTGTTATGGTGGACTTGCTTCTGATGTATGCAATGTTTCTACTTTCTTCTGTGTGTTAGAGGAAAATTTGAGATTTCAGAAATAATACCTGAGATTCATCTAATTTTGTAGCAAAGATCTCTGTTTATTCTGTTCTCACCTGACAACTTGTTTCCTTGAGCTACAGGAACGTGTATCTAACATTGCATACAATATCACAAATGGTATTTGCACACCTGTAAAGGATCAATCTGCACCTGTATACATAACCATCGGTGATGGAGGAAATATTGAAGGCTTAGCAAACAAGTAAGATCATATTATACAGAATAAGTATTGTGTGATGTGTTTTCTATTTGTTGGCATTTAGTTAAAAACTAATGGCTCTTTTCTGTGCCGCAGCATGACAGAACCACAGCCAGCGTACTCAGCTTACCGTGAAGCCAGTTTCGGCCATGCCATTTTCGACATCAAGAATCGAACTCATGCTTACTATAGTTGGCACAGGAATCAAGATGGATATGCAGTGGAAGCAGATAAGATGTGGTTTTTCAACAGATATTGGCATCAAGTTGATGACTCTCCTGCGTAAACTCTATTTTGACTGAACTATATGGAACAAAAGCAGATATCCACAGAAATCCAAGTCAGTAGACAATTTCAGTTATTTGTATGGACTGGACAAATCATTATTTTGCCTCTGCTTTCAGAAATTCATGGAATTAAGGGACTTCCCTAACTTGTATGTGTTCTGTAGTCAAAACATGCAATTATGGAAATGAATCCAATCAATACATCTTTCGGAAACTACTGACAATCTAAGATGAAGGAGATGCTTCTTCTAAGGATCTGGTTAATATAAGGCTAATTATCACAAAAATTATATAACAAAAATGCACCTATTCTATCACATAATCTCGTATCAATAATCTTAATTATTATAAACAAATCACCATTTGTACATTTTCTCATGCCCGTTATGAATTTCAGAATCAAACATGTTCAATAGCATGTCAATTCACACAGAATTCTCGAACCAAATGGGATGATATTTGCCTACTTACCTCACTTCCGACGAAAGCTTAACCTTCGAACTTTAAATCCCTCGTAAACCCTCCAATGGCGTGAATGATTATCAATTTTCATTCTGCATTAAGAGATCCATACACTAAGTAAGCATGGACTTTCACTTCGTTTCCATCGTAATCAATCTACTGGGAAGCAAAAATCTCCGGCCACATCCGCGCCGTACAGGAGTTTCTAACTCTCTCTGTTGGCAGAGAGTCCTGTGTTCTGACATGTACTCATGACGGAAGTTTGACTTTCTCCAAGTCTGGCATTGAGGACATGCCCTTTGCTATTAAGTTTAGTCTGCAGCACTAGCCGAAGGCTGGTTGTTGATTTTGCATGTTGCTCTGGAAATGCAAGGTTACCTTACTCTGTTGCTCACTCAAATTAGGTCCACGAGTTCATAGCTTTCGAGCATCCTTCTGTCCTCTGCAGCAGCCATAAAGTCTGAACCGTGAGGTGAGATTGACGATCTATTGTCACCATCAACCGAGAAAGTAACTCGGAAATATAACAATGATGTTAGGTATTTTCTTACTCTAAATTATATTGTGGAATTAATAAAGGCCATCGATCCGTTGTAGTCTAGGTGGTTAGGATATTCGGCTCTCACCCGAAAGACCCGGGTTCAAGTCCCGGCAACGGAATTTTTTCGTTCTTTCCAAATACCAAAATTTTCTTTTACTTAGCATCCTCAACGAACTTTATATATAATATAATTCCTCACCGAGTTTCTTATTGACCAGATACTTTTTCATTTAGTACTCTTAACAATTTAACGTGGGAAATAACTTTCTATGAATAAATTTACACAGTTATTCAAAATTCATCTACATTTTTAACTGTATGATAATTTTTAATTGAATAATTTAAATTACAAATAAAATATAATAATTATATTATCAAATCAACAATCCTAATTAGAAAATTAGATAAATTTTGTGTAATTAGATCCCTCAACAATTATAAAATCTGATCAACTTTCAAAATTTTCACCATACTCTACATCCCCCAACAAATTTCAAATCCAATCATTGTATAATCCCTCAACAATCTTCAAATGCAACACATCCACCTAAATTTGAAAATAAAATCATGTAATTAAATGATTTTAAATTAATGATAAATTAACACATACTTATGTGATATAAATTTAAATTAAAGAATAAATTAACACATAATTATGTAACATTATTTTAAAGCTAAATCAAATTCTACATAATTTAACACGTGTTTAAATACAATTATTAATTCCCCCCGGTGACCATATTTCGGTATGCAGCAAAGAGTATAAAACTTTTGTATATACTTTATATTCTTAGATAATGTGTTCAATAATTTTGAATAAAAAATAAACTATCACTCAATTACATAAAGTACAATGATTGCGCACATGACATTGTTTTTCATTCAAAACTCAACATTTTTGTAAAGTTTAATTTCATTTTTTCAAATATAAATGGACATCAACATCTGAAAACACTTTTCACTTTTCCTGCAATTGGGATAGAATCCGAATTAAACATATGAAAGGTCCTTTTATTCTATTGCTCATCAAAGTTATAATACTATGTATTATACACAAACCTATGTTATATATAAACCAAGTCACCATCCACAGGGAAGGAAGGAGGGGAATTTACATCACATAATTACAGAAAATCAAACACATCACTCAGTTTTCAAAGGAAAACAAGGTTTTGTCTATGTCTATCTGTTTCCCAGACAAAGAGCTTTTTGCAGACCGGTTTGCCACTTCGACAGAATCACAAGCACTAAACCTTGTCAGGCAGGTGTATTTTTACTCCATATCTATCTGAAGCCTACCCAAAGATTAAAAGAGTTATGTTCCTACTATCATCTCCGGCGTCGTTTTGTATCCACCTGAAACGCCTCCATCAGATATTAGTCTTGTGAATTGGAATCAACATCATATTCCTTTGGCTATATCTTAGAATCCAGGGCCCTAAAAATACGATCCTGACAGCCATAACCATTCAACAAGAGCAATTTTGTGGGAACTACATATATGAATGAACTGGCCTTTAATATCATGAAAGATATCATGACTAAACGAACATATGAGGATGTAATTAACATTACATGTCTCCGCAACATTCCTAATAGGGGAATATTATAGATTTAATAACATGTATGGCATGGTTTTAACATATTAATGTAACCACAGTGATGAGTGACAAACTGCAGAAAGAATATGTAAAACAAACCATACATGGCTCCATAAGCTTGTCCATTGTTAGGCCCCTATCATAGATTAATAGTGCTATGAATAACTGTAATTTAAGAATTACCAATTAGGATTGGCATCATAAACATATACTGTGACTAAGATGAATACGGTTAGATTAGGGTTAGGAGTAAATAAAGGGTAGGGTTTACCGCATTTGGATAATCCTGGGGAAACCTATTGTTAAGAGAGAAGCTATGTCTCAGAAGGTGCAAAATGTTAGAATTCTTCCTGGTGCAGTACCTAGGAGATTACTCTCATTTGATGTAACTCGAATAATAATCCAAAAAATACCTTAGGGTTCTATCAATTAGTGAAGATGATGTTCAAAAAAGAATCTGTTATTTACAATACATGCACTCAGAATTTGTATCACTAGAAAATAACCTCAGTAAATGGGAATACCTTAGTATCTGAGTGTCTGTCTGTGGTAAGAGAATTCTGCAACTTCTTTTGGCCTTCAGTGGAACAGTTTTCACAGAAGAAGCGGTCAAGTCTTTTAGCCTCCTCAGCAGCCATGTTTATACAATTAGGATGAAACCTGAATCAAAAGTAACATGCTGAAGACGGTAAAGGTTTAAACTCTTAATTCATAACATAGTTTAGTATAATTAAAAGTTTTTGATACGTGATACCATTTGGTAACAGCAAGAATACATAAAATAGTCTTTAAATTTGAAGCAATTTTATATAAGAGTTTGGAGCTAGATACTAACAGGCCTACTCACACTGTAAATAAAGAAGCGTTATTTTGTCTCCCCCTACCTTTAAACAAATCAGATAGTATATGGTAATTCAGCTCTTGTCTAACCAAAGCTATACCCCCTGAGATATAACTACAGACTGTCTTACCTATTAACATTTGCATATCACTAACTCAACTAAATATACAATCATCCCTAAAAGATGAGTAATTTAAATAATCAAACTTACAAATCCACTCTACTCTTAAAGACATATTTCCAACCTTCCCGCCTCTAAATTTAATCCTAATTATGTGTTACAAATAACTAGCTGCTATAGATTGAAGAAGAAAGAAGTCCAGTTTATTTATATACAATTGCAAAAAGACGTGTAAAGCCTCCAAACTTTCCAAACAACAATTAATCTGCAAAGATACTGCATTTGCTCAATCCAATTTTACCTGCCACATTGATATGGGCAGGTTTCAGTATATTATCATTGGCAAAGTATTTATATAGCAACTAATTAACTTGTCATGCAAAAGTACAACTAATAACATAGAAATGACGAGTAGGCAGGTATTTGGCAACTGCTTCGCAGGTAGTCAATTCCAATCAGTCATCAAGAAAAAAATCAAATTAAAAATAACATACATATGAAACATCAGTGAATTTAAAATTAATTTTGGTGCTTCTACTTAAAAGCTACCTACTTATTAAAATGTGATAGTATATAGGTCCTCACAGGTGAACAGTTGAAGCACTATTTACCTATCTTGCAAAATGCCCTTAAGCTCAAGTAGAACAAGACCAAATACAAAAAAAAAAAAAAAAAAAAGAATCAGTAGTGCTGGAACCACAATTTTGAGCTGTAAAATGCTGCATATGATTCCTACATAAACCTTAACATACCTATACTTGGTAAATTAAGAATTAGCAGAACCAGAAAAATTACAAAATTTACGATGAGGGAATTCAATAATTAATGACTTAAGAGTTGAACATTCAATTAGCTTTTCCACCACATTTGATGTGGGCGGCAAATCAAGTTGCCACACTATCAGATAAATGTTACAAAATTCATAAACATAAAAAATTATGAAACATGAGTTCGGTGTTTAATTTTTATGTATTTGTTTTGAGTTGTAAACAACTGGTTTGCCTGTGAATAAATCCCTAATGCAAGTTGCCACAAATCCATATTTTTCGTCATGGCATAATTCTTCAGGTAAAGGAATTAAACAACTAACTTACCAGTCGTTGCATCCTTCGCACTGAACCATTAGATCATCAGGGTTGTAAGGCATTTCACATTTACAATAGCTGCAACATTAATAACTTTTCAGTTAGAATTATCTATAGCTAAAACATCAAAATACAAAAGTAACCCAAAAAAAAAAAAAATACAGTCAAACTAAGGTTATGTCATCTCAGAACTTCATCATAACACTTAAAAGCACATTATTTTCTTGTGCTCTCACCGCATATAAAGTTGTTCATATCAAACGAAGCAAAAATAATTGGTGAATTAAATTTCCTAATATTGTAACAAAATTATATATTTTAAAAAAATCATTTTTTCGCACATAAGTAATTGTAGCTGAATTAAACCAATTTTATCACCAAGTTAACAAAATAGGCTTTATCGTACACAAAAGCATAGACCAATTCATGAAATCAGCTTCATAAATAAATGAAAATGGAAACACGCTCGTGACATACACGGCGATGCGATCGGGATTGAAAGCTCCCGTGGTGGAGTCATACTCGAAACGACAGAAAAAATCGTCGTTTCCGACGGCGTCAAGCTTCGTGTAACTCTTGAAACTGTGGACCGTACACTTGCCTTCGATTGTGTCGGCGCTCTGAAGGTCGTAATGATCGGAGAGGAAAACCTCCTTAGAGCCGTGAAATTGACGGCGGCCTCCGATCGACTCCTCAGGTCGGTAGTACCAGCGCACACGCACCTTCACGTTGGCGCGACGCGCGTCAGATTCGATCCCGTCGATCTTCGCCACGTAGGAAGGCTTCGAAGGATCCGACGGACGCAGTAGAACGCAGTCGCCCGCTGAAACAAAACAAAAACAAACAATTGAAACTCAAATTTTGAAAAAGATAGTAAGAGAGAGCGAGTTTGTGTTAACTGACGCTTAATTGTCTTGTTGATGTGTTTGACTGTGTAAGACTCGAGAGTTCGCTTAGGAGCTTTCGGTTTGGCCATTGACGAGAACAAGCAGTGACGGAGAACACGCCAGACACAAAAAAAAAAAAAAAAAAAAAAACTCATAAAAAATTCATATTTCTAAAAGGCCAAAGAACTATGTGCCACCCATAGTTTGAGGCGGAGACAAAGTTCCACCCGCAAGTTTTCAAAAACCTGGTCTCTCACCCTTAGACCAAAATTCAAACTTATTTTATAATATTTCAAATGAAATGACTAAAATACCCTTTAATAAATAAAAATTTAAAATAAAATTATAAAATAATTTTTAAATATAAAAAAATTAAAAAATGTATTAAAAATCCAAAAAAATTTTAAAAAAATAAACTGGCCACAGCCGCCGATGCCGATGGCGGTGGCCATTGATAGCCGCACCAGGTGGCCGTCTCCGGCCACCTAGTTCCAGGGGAGGCCAGATCGGGCCTCCTCATTGGGTGGAGGCGGCCAGATCTGGCCGCCTCCAGTTTTGGAGGAGGAGGCCAGTCTGGCCTCCTCCCCCGACAAAAGTGGCCGAAAACGACCATTGAGACCAATATCGGTCCTCTTTGGCCGTTTCCGGTGGCCAGATCTGGCTGCCTCCTCCAAAATAGGAGACGACCGATCTGGCCTCCCTTGGAACTAGGTGGTCGGAGGCGACCACCTGGTGCGACTATCAACGACCACCGCCGCCAGCATCGACGGATGTGGCCAGTTTATTTTTTTAAAATTTTATAAAATTTATTTTATTATTTTATAAAATTTTAATCATAAAATGACAAAATTGCCCCTGAAATGTTACTGTTTAATATTTTATTTAATATTAAATTCTTTCAAGGGGTGGGAGACCGGGTTTTGAAAACTTGCGGGTGGGACTTTGTGCCCGTCTCAAACTATGGGTGGGAAATAGTCCTTTGGCCTTTCTAAAATTATTTCTTGGATAGGCTGTGTTTGGTTCCACATCTCACTGCTTAAGCACTTTTGCTTTTTCAAAGAAAAGAAGAACGCTTGTTAGAAAAAAATGAAGTGAGCCAAACACGTCCTAAAACGATTGAATTTTTGTCCATTAGGTGTTTCGCGAAGCACGATTGAAAGGTGTGAAAGGGTTCTAATCAACATTTGTTTTGTAGAAAACGGGGTGACACCGGGTAAGGTTGAAAATCAGGGAGAGAGTAAGGGGTATTTTAGGAAGAAAAAAATGAAGGAGCTGATAAGGACAGCTGAGGGAGCGTTTGCGTTTATGTTCGGCCAAACGACTATTTTCCACCCATAGTTTAAGGTGGGGACAAAGTCTCATCCGCTTAAGTTTAAAAGTCCAGTTTTCCATCTGAAACCTAATTTTTTTATTAAAAATAATAAATATACAGTAATAATTAGGGGTATTTTTATCTTTTTAATATTAAAATTTTATAAATTAATAAAATAAATTTTATATAAATATAAAATATTAAAAAAATTTTAAATTTAAAAAATGGATTTAACCACCGCCGCCGTTACCGACGACTATGACTGCCCATAATAGAACCAAGTGACCATTTCCGACCATCTGGTTCCAGGAGAGGTCAGATCTGGCCTCCCTTTTCGGTGAAGGTGACCAAATAGGCCGCCTCCGCCCAAAATAAAGGTCGAAAAAAGCCAATGGGGCCAAGGCCGGCCCTTTACGACCGTTTTTGACCCCTAATTTTGTCGGAGGGGACCAGATCTGGCCACCTCCTCCAAAACTGGAGGCGGCCAAATAGGCCGCCTCCACTGAAAGGGGAGGCCACCTGGTTCTATTATTGGCAGCCACAACCACCACTGTCGGTGGCGATGGCTGCTTCCATTTTTTAAATTTAATTTTTTTTTAAATTTTTTAAAAATATTTATATTTAAAAATTATTTTATATTTTTATTATAAATTTTTAATTTTTAAAAATGTAGTTTAATCATTTCAATAGAAAAATTATAAAAATTTAGGTTAGAGGTGGGAGACTGGGCTTTTAAACTTAAGTGGGTGGGACTTTGTCCCCGCCTCAAACTATGGGTGGAAAATAGTGCTTTGGCCTTTATGTTCTGGAAAGTTCCAGTTTGGACTCCGATTTCTTAGTACCGGATTTACTTTCACGTAACTCAGTGCTTCTCTGCTGTGTTGCCACATCAGCAAGCAGGGCCCAGTGACACGACAATTATATTAAATTAAACAGGTTTTCAAAAAATTCATAAAAATGAAATAATATTTTTAATGACTTTTGATTGTCTTAGATTGATTTTAATTAGGTGATTAATTTAATTTATTTTTAATTTAGATATATTTAATTATTTTAATTAGTTTAATATATATGCAATGGTATTGGTACCACTCATGTCACTAAAATGAAAGCAAATAATTTTTTTTACTTAAACTTCAATTTTAAAATCATAATATCAAAATGTGAAATATATAATTTTAAATACGTTATCATCTTAGTGTACATCTTATTAGAACCATACCATTTAAATTATATTAAAAAAATAAAATTTGACCAAATCTTATCTTAAAAATGTGATTTTGACCAAATCACAAGCTCATAAATGAAATCTACTTAGGTTGCATATGCTAATCGGCCGAATTTTGGCAGAGGAGACAAGCCATAATTGATTATAATTATTAATGGCGACCAAAGGGAGAAGTGTCCATCTTCTCATGAGAAAAGTGCTTTGTCAAATCACATTTGCTTTAAAGCATTGTGATGAAAAAGCTTCTTTGTTTTTGTATGTAGTTGGATGGCTTTAGATTCTGTCACTTTCACCAACCCTTTCACTAGAGAAATCTTAATGAGTTTTTTGTTGACTTGAATCAAGATTTGGGAGGGAGCATGCATACAAGAAATTGGAGATTCTTATAATATGTTTTGTATTTCATATCAATGGTTAAAAAAACAGAGGCTCTCTAACTTTTCTAAAGCTTTTTTTTTTTTTTAAGATGAAGCTTATTCACTATTCACCAACCGTTTTACCAGATAAATCTTTGATACATCTCCACCAATTTCCTCAAATACTATCAGTGAGTTCTGTTTTGGCTTCAACCACGACCTGGGAACATGGTACCTGAAAACATAAGCAAATGAGAAATTATCAGCAAGAAGGCAAAATGAAATTCATTTTAATGTGGATTGAGTTTTTGTTGAGAAGTTTTGTACCATTTTTGAGTGGGATTGTCACAACCCAATTGGCATTTTGTTGGCCTGTATGTACCAGTGTAGCTGCAGCCACTGCAGTTACCTTCAGCATTAGCAGTCCAGTACCTTCCAATGCTATGTGTGTTGATCCACACTTGCCCTTTTGTCATGCTTCCCATGTCCAAAGCCAGAGGCTCATCTCCTTCTGGTTCATCAAAATATGCCTGCAAGTTCAACTGTCAGCAATCTATAGGATAAAGATGAAAGAGTTTGATATCAGGATAGTGTAAGCCTTCAAAATATCACAAATTTTCCCTACCTTATACCATGTCAATGGTTGTTGCTTGGGTGCTGCTAAGAATAATGGTGTCCAATCAATTAAATGAAATGAATTCCGTAAACTGACAGCTTCTCCTTTAAGTCCAATCTGTGTAATAGAAGCCTTCTAAGCAGAAGCCCATTGAACAAGTTATTCAAACTTAAAGAAGTGAAATTCACAGACCTTGTATGACCATTTCTGCCAGGACAAGTCACGCTTTCCCTGGTCAAGTCCATGGAGAACAACTGGACCCAAGACTCCAACTTTATATGACTCAAAATGTGGACCAAGATTCTTCAAAAACAGAAGCAAGAAAATTTTCAATTGGGCTAAATTTGCATCAGTAAGTTGTGTTTATTCAAAATGAGGATTGGAGAACTCACTGTCAATCCAACTGCTACACTCAGCAGTGAAATTGTGTTAACTCCAGCATGAAGGTTAGCATTTCCAGTAAATGTAAATCTTCTGTTTTCTCTTGTCCCAGAAGCAGAGCCTGATTAATTATTAGAGCACTAAATTTTGTTAACTTCTGAAAGAAACCAAATAATACTTAAGTTGTATCTACTGAAGAATAATCAATTAAGCAGTAAACCTGAAAGATGTCCATTCACAAATACATGCAAAGCATGGCCTGTTGATTCTACTGTGAGAGTAGGAAGCTGATTGCTGTGCAAAAATGCTTCAGCCGATTCAATATTGACACTGGAAACATCATGTAGGTGGAAAGTTTCAGTGTAAGAATGTCAACAGTATTTTGATTGAAAATTGCTATTCTATCTTACTTGGTTGAATACCAAAGATAGTCACTGGCATCTCTGGTTATATTTAGCTGCTCCAAGAGACCATTCACTGTGATTGTTGAATCATCTTCAGCTGAAAATATGTCTTCATTGAATGTCTCCCAGGAGAGCAACTTGACATTTGTGGGCAACATTTGCACGCTGGATGGTTGACTTCTTACCTGAAATCGCGGTATGCAGTCACTGAAAGAATTATGTTTGAACTGAATTCAATGCACTGAGGATATTTAAGTAAATTATCAAATTTTCTATACATTGGCAGTGTTGAAGACAACGTTCTTGCAATCAGGAAGAATGCTGATAGACCATGGTGGAAGGCTGAAGTGCCTTTTATTAAAAGTCACCTGTGCTGTTGACTTTGAATTGTAGTTAGACAAAAAAGCAGCACAACCTCCCGATTTCGAAGAGAACACATGTGCCTTAATGAAGCAGAAGTAAGCAGAAAATATTCAGTGTCAGGAACAAATCCATGTTTAATGATGTTGTTCATCTAAATCTTATTACAGAGAAGATGACAAACCTGTTTGTAAGTTCCCAAAGACATGATATAAGGATCAGCAGAAAGCAAAGCTCTTTCGCATAACTTAACAGCCTTATGGAGTTCCTTTAAATGCTCATACTTCGGTTGTCTTATTAAACCTGTCATATATATGAGTCACAAGTCAAGAAAATGTCTTACTCATGATTTAAGGCTTTCAGATTGAGGGTACTGGAAAAATGGTCTCAAATTTCTGACCATATTCATCAATGGGAGCATCATAATCATAACTGGTGGTAATGAAAGGACCTCCAGCAGTTCTTCCAAAGTTTGTTCCTCCATGATACTGCAAAATATGGAATGTGAAAAAAACTTAAATATTGCAGAAAAGAAAAAGCACAGTCTCTTTACACTTGCCAATACAAGCTTAACGATTACTTGATGCAAAGTTCACATCGCATTTACATATTTTCCTTTTTGATTTTAGGGGAATCAAGAAAAGCATAAAGGGATTTTCTCTTTTAGCTGTGACAATCAAGGAACCTGAAACTGACCATGTAGTAATTAACAAAAGAGCCTCCAGTTTGAATGAATCGAGCAACTGAAAATGCTATATCTTCAACTGGTCGTTGATAAATTGGCCGGCCAAATTCTGTGAACCTTCAAAAGGTGCTACAGTGTGTCAAGTAAATGTATTTAAGCACAGAGCAATTTAGATAGTAACAGTGGTTGCAGTTTACCAGCTAGTCCAAGCCTCGGTCCATAATTTTGGTTTAAAGGGTTTGTTTGGAGAGAACTTATCACAGTAAAAACCATTGCATGTATTTATCTGTCACCAGAAATATACAAGGTGGGTTAAATTTTTCTCTCATTCTCTCAACCCGAAGCTTATTTTGGGAAATTATTAGCTTACAATAGGATCTGGGGCATCATCTTCCTTGCACATAACCCATGGGACTCCAGTATTCAATCCGATGGCCATCTTTGCAGCCCAGTTTATATATGCCTCGCCAGCACTTCCAAATTCCACTTTTTCGGGCTCATACTCATTCTCAATCTGTACACATGATAAAAGAATCCAAATTTAACAGTATATATTGAAAAAGTTAGCATGGCAGAAATTGCAGGGAAAATAAAGATAAAAAAACAGAAACAATACCTGTGAGAGAATGATGGGACCACCTTGAGATTCGAATAACTTTTCATCCTTCATCATTTGGACAATCTTTTGGGTGAAATTTTGCATTGCTCTCTGTAAAACCAAGACTATGAAATACTTAAAAAACTAGACTGTAACATAGAGCTTTCGTTATTACTTAGATATCTTATCCTTGCGTGTTCAATATATAATATTATGTTTTATATCTTTTCTTACAACACAAACCTTGAAAGGCTCATTATCTGTTCTAAAGCTAATGCCTGGCACAAACTTCAACCATACTGGAAACCCCCTGAATAAAAAATGGAACAAAAATGAAAAACTAGTTGCACAGAAGATAAGCATATTACAGGAGAGGTTTTCAAAGATTGAGTAGATGGTTCTCACCCAAAATTCCATTCTCCACATATGTAAGGCCCAATTCTGAGATGTGCATATAAACCTACTTTCTGAACCAGCTTGATGAACTGAACCAAGTCATATCTCCCCTCAAAATCATACTGAAATCCTCAAACCAGAGGTGAGAAAATGAGAATCTTAAAATGGTTGCAGGACGATAATAACAAACCAAAAAAAAAAAATGAAAGAGTATATAATCAACTAAAACCAAGAAGTGAAGGAAATTACAATGCCAGGAGAAGGTTCGTGGACATTCCAAAACACATAAGTGTCTATAACATCCAAACCTCCATCTTTGGCTTTCTGTAGAAGATCTTCCCACATCTGCATTATATACATAATGTTCCATTAGAAGCAACAAGCACATTTTCTTGGAAAATGTGAAATGGAAAATAAAGTAGACTAAGCTTGTATTACATTTGGAGTGCTTCTTGGATAGTGTATGGAGCCAGAGAAGAGAATTCTCCTCTGATTATTGATGATAAGAGCCTTCTTGTCATAGGTGACAGTGCAGTGTGTCGCCTGGAGACTTAGAGACAACACTAAGAGGAAGAAGAACAGAAAAAAAGGGTTGGAAACTGAGTTAGCTTCCATTTCGAATGCCAACAGACCATGTGAATGAAGTGTCAGAAGAGAAAAGAATGTGAACAAAGTGGAAAGTAGAGGACGCAGTGGGGTTTTATAGTGCAGCAAAGCAGTGACGTTTTTGTCTTGAACTGTTTTTTTTTTTTTTTTAACTGTCATTAATTTATTTAATCTTTTTCATGGTGAAGAAGGTTTTCGAAAGTTGAGTAGAACAAAAACAAATGAAAGATTAACATTGGATGCTTGAAAAATGGGTTTTTTTTTTTTTTTTTCCAGAGCTGCCCAAATTTGTTGACTTTTTGCTCCATAATTGAACCTTGAGATACTTTTTTCTTGGGTAATTGACAACTAAACTATTGATTAATTTCCATGAAATTGTGATAAAGAACCCAACACAAATATTATCATAATTAAAAGATAATAACAATAATAATCAACAGATAGAGATACCTTCTCTCCCAAGTAACAAAACAATAATCTTTTCCTCTTCTCAATTCAATTATCTGAATTGAAACTGGATATTAAACATTTTATCCTAATCTCAAAGCTCTTATACTAATCTCAAATATATTATCCCAATCTCAAATACTTTCTTAATTAATTAATATTATTATTATTATTATTATTATTATTATTATTATACAAACTGCAACTCATAACTTTCTTTGAAGAAGTGATTGGTGTGTTCCTTCACTTTCAAGTAACCAAATTAAAATGATGAATACATGAAGTTGAGATAGATGATTTTGACCTTTAATAACACATCTCACCAAATGTAAAGTGGATAGTGATAAAAGATATATATAAAATCACAAATTAATAACATAAAAGAAAATTAAAAGAAATAGAAGGGGAGAGAGGGTGAGTTTTGAGTGTGATGGGAAAATCATGGGAAATTGAAGGTGGGCATGTAGGTAACTCATGATCTCAGCCAACAACTTTGGTTATTGTTGTTTTGATTTCTGATTTGGAAATAATTTTTAGGGAAAAAATTAGACTATGACTCAATTTTTTTTAGTTATAAATGTCAATATTTACGATATATGCAATGTGTTTGATATAATATTAAAAACCCGTTTTCAGATAAATATTATTAAAAAATAATAATAATAATAATAAACTATGTTAACTAGGGCTAATAGTTTTTTAATTTTCAAACAGATATTTGCAATGATTCCCAATTTCATTTCAGTCAGTTGAATCAAGATATAGATCAATTTGTTGAAATTGACTTCATCACAAAATTTTTGGTTGCAATGTCATAAATTCTGATTTTGATATTCACTGGATGGGATAAGTAAATCCCCCCAGGTACTCAATAATTATTTTTGTTCTAAAATTTATTAACAACTCATTTTTTTAAATTAAAAAAAAAGGTAAAATAACACAAATACTAAGGAAATTTATTTAAAAAATTTAAAGATTCTAAAAAATTAAGAATTTTTTAAAAAATACCAAAAAAACCTAAAGAAAGAAGAAGTTAAAATCTGAAGCATGTTTCTCCTTTTTTCAAAATTTTTTCTGAAAGCATTAATAAAAAAATAATATTTGAATCTTCAATTGAAAAATGTAATGACACTTCACTTCCTCACCAAATTAAGTTAACTACAGCTACAGACCTTAAATCCCTGCTGTTAAAATTACAAAGATCAATACAATCAACAGACAAAAGGCTCTAGGATTCAACTTCTTCAAAAGTTTTAATCCAAAACTCGAACAAAATTCAGAAAAACCTGCCTGAAATTATGACTGGAACCACCTTTGAAGCTGTTTTGAGGCTTGCTTATTACCATCAGTTTTGTTAGAACTCTGCTGTGAAAACTTTGACCTGTATTGTTCGATCAGCATATCAAGTTTATCAACTACATCATGCCTCGGTGGAGCTCCACTCTTTTTGGGCCTTTCTTGTTTCGTTAATTTATCTCACTTTTATCTTTCTGTTAGGTCTTTCTGCTTTCTTTTACCTTGACTAAAAATTGATTTCTCAGAAGATTTTGATTTGGGTGGATCATTGGCAGGCACTTTTCCTTTGTCAGAATTTCCAGCATTAGGCGTTCTGCCATCTTGGCGATCCTCTTGGTTCCTTTTAGAGCCTTTTGTCTTCCCTTCTAAGTTTTCTCTCAAAGGAACTTCTGCCTCAGCACTAGCTAGATTGCGTTTTTGCTTCTTGCCAGCTCTATGCTTTCCAGCAGCAGATTCATGAGGAATGCTATTAGCGACATCATCCTCTTCACTGCGGTCTGAATCCTTCACTGCTCCATTGTCATTGTTGGATTCTCATTTTCTAGACGTCTCCATTTTGTTCGGGTTGCCATCCAGAGAGTACAACTCATCATTTTGCTCCAATATACCTTGTATCTTACCTTTCCATAGCTTCAAAATTTGAATGTTATCAGCAGCAAACTCCAGAATTGGACGGTGTTCAGGACCAAAAGTTTCTACAAGTTGCCAGAGAATATTTTAAGATTAAATGTAAAGAATTCCTGCATTTTGATAGACACTTTACAGCATCCTCAAAAAGAATGGTAAACCAAGCAGAAATAGAACAAAATGTGCGTATGTTAAATGGCCCCAAGTCAACATATATAAGAACTTGGGATGTACTATAATTGTGAAATACAGTACCTAGGTTGTTATTAAGAACCCTCAAGGCCACCAGTGCATGTTGATGCTCTGTGAACTCACCAAAAGCAACCCCTCATGAGTAATTCCTTGTATCAATCTTTCCCTTCATATTTTTCATGAACTTAATCTGCATACCAGTATTTAAATATAAAAATGATCTTATGCTACATAAATATGCTAGTAAATAGAAAGTATAGCAAGAAATAGATGAAGCCACTAAAACCTGTCGAATTATAGATTTTTGCTTTGTAGCTCGTGAGATAACAGCATCCATAAAAAGTTTCTTTAGTTCTTTCTCAGTCATTGAGTTTGGCGAATTGTATATAACCAGTCTTGTCCTTGAAACATGAAAAATTAGGAGATTGAAGCTTAGTCATCGTTTTCTAGTGCAACCTACAACACACCTAAAAAGCATTTAGAATTTTGGTTTAGGTTTTTAAAATAAAACAAAACGAATTTAACTAAATCACGATTAACAAAATGCTAATGAGAAAATGATGAGCCTTCTCGGGAACCAAACAGGTCGATAATTACACTAAAAAAGTACCCGAGAATTGGTGAAGGAGTAAGGCAAGTTGTTCATGAACAAAGTGGAAGCACTGTGCTCGCTCTTCTCACCTCCTCTATTCTTCTCGTTCTTCCCCATCCCTCAGTTGGGAAAACCAGAAACCGAAGAACCTAAAATCTCTAAAACCTCTTACCATAAAAAAAAAAAAATCTCTAAAACCGCCCATGTTTCATACGAGGTGCGGATTCGGATAATGGATTGGGCTTGATTTGTTCATTACAGACCCGCCCATTTATGTCAATAAACGGGCCTGCTCAGAGCCCACTAAATGGGTCCAAGACCAGACCATATAATATTACTGAGCTCGTAAAAAATGCTATAAGAATAAGATTTTTTTTTTTTTTTTTTGAACTTTGCAATCTAATGGATGTGAGACGGGAGTTGGACACAATTATTTATATTGCTAATTTGTCAACTTTTAAATCACTAGATTACACTGGATGAACGGTTGAGATTTTGTCATTAAAGGTTTCGTCCCAATACTAAATAATATGGAATTTTTACTTAGCTCACGGACTAAGTTTGATTTCCGTTAAAGGACCCAATCAATCTGTGGCCCACTAAGTTGGTCTAAGACCAGCCCATATATATTTAAAATTTTAATACAACACCGTCCGTCTCGGGATATGGGCTAAGATCCTTTGGATTGTACTTTTGCAAAACCCATGGTTTTGTATCAAGTCTCTAACATGACTCATAATTTAGAGAATCATACTTTTGTTGGTTACACCAACAACAGAGTCTAAGTCACATTATTAATCAGATACAATAATATCACTAAACTAGTAAAATATGATGAAGATGTTATTTTTGATTAGATTGTGTTTTTGAATATAATAATAAAAAATGTTTGAAAAAAAAAGGTTAATTCAGAGAGGACCATTGATCTATTATTGAATTTTTTTCCAATCATAATAACTAGTGTACATATGAACTACTAACTATGCAAATCTCCTTATGAAAAATGAGAAGTTTTACTTTAGCTTTATACTTTATTTGTTAAAAAAGGTGGTCCAAAATTATCATATCTTAAGATTCTATAACACTTATAAAATATGGATGTTATTGGTGTAGAAATTTGCAACAATGAGAAAGTATATTGAATTTGAGTGGATTCCAACTCAAAAATATGAAAAAGCATGCTAGAGAAACTGGAGAGTCCATTTTTGGCATGCTTCGGCCGAAAAATCAAAAAGCTTACATTTAGAATTTTGTTAATACATGAGTAATGAAAAATTATGATACAAAGATAATGAAATTGTTATCTCTCTCTGTCTATGTTAGATCCGTGTGTAATTTTTGACGTGTTTTTGTTATTTTTCTATAAAATAACCCTAAACCCTACATCAACAAAATATAATTTTCATTTTATCCACATAATCTTCACTATATTATAAAATATTGAATTATGTATAAGAATTATAGGAATACTTGATTGAGTCATGAGCTTTGAATTCGTAGAGCTCTTGAAATTCATCTAGATTGTAGTGATAGATTTTTTTTCTTCTAAAACTTTCTTGAACAATGATTTTAAATCGGTAAAACAATTGTAATAGAAATTTGGAGAACGGAACCAACCAACATATAAGAGATTATTAGACTCATCCTTTAAAGGTCTATAAACCTAAAAAGCCCACACATAATTGTCAATCTGTCAGCATGTTAAATGTATTAGGTTAACCTTGTTGATCACATAAAAGTCATTCATGTTAAACCCCTATATAGCTAAACAATCTAAGTGGGGGTGAATAGGATTTATAAAACCTTTTTACCAACTTAAAAGTTTTCACACCTTACAATCAATTCATATATGCAAATAAATCAAAAATAAATTTATCTAATCAGCTAACCAAAAACCTAAGCACATATAAGCAAAGTAAAGCAAATAAAACAATATAACAAGAGAGAGAGAACAAGTGTGTTCAGTCAATTTTCACAATAGATTAGAGCTTCTCCGCAAGCCTTCTACATCCATTTCTTTAAGCAATCCTTCTTGAAGCATTTTTTTTATTATCTTCAAACTTGAAAATACACTAATTTTAATATAAAAGATTGCACCCTTTTATAATAGTTTTTATATAAGAGAATTATGCCCTTAATACTAGTTTCATGGAATTATGCCCTTGGATTGTTGAAAGATACCAAACAAACAAATTTCCCTCTCAAAGGCTAATACAAAAGTTAAGTACAAAATTTCTTTCAAATGAATGACAGTGAAAAACTAATGACAAAAAGTGGAGAAGAATTAAAGAAATAAAAAATAAAAGTGTAAAGTATTAGAGTGAAAAGAGTCGTTATAATTTATTTGAGAGCCATTGGAATGAATTTGAGTAGACGCATGGTTATGTGCTCTTGCTGCACAAATGTGCTTCTGTCAATGAGTACAATTCAAAGGTCGAATTTCTTCTATCATGTCAATCTTGCATAGGCATATGCCTCACACACAATCGTGTGTCTTCATATTTTCAATACTTTAGACTTCTAGAAAGTCACATGATCTTGTGTACAATACCCCTCACAATCACCACACAAATAAGCATTTTTTACTTCTATGGGCATGTAAACTTTTTTGCACAAGTGTGCACCTATTGATGATTATTATACACGAGCACTGTTAGGAATGCACAAGAGGCCTTGATGGTGTGTCATCATAGTTTGTGACACATGATTGTGTGCTTAAAAGTTACAGGATCGTGCATCCTTACATCTTGTTACATAAATATTTGCATGACTTCATCAAATCGTGTGTTCTTCTTATAGAACACACACGATCGTGTGACTAAAACACAGATGGTTATGTGTCTGACTAAAACTATAAAAATATAACTCTTTTGTTTTACTTTGTCATAATTATTTCATGTAAAGACTGGTTAATTATTTTAATATAGGTTTTTCATCAAATGAAAACCCATACAAATCCAACAATTTGTAATTAAAATACCCTTAATATTACCAAAATACAAATACATTTAAAACTATCAAAATTAACATCAAAAATCCAAGATTATCCCAAACAGAGAACATAAAAATCAATAAAGTATAATCCCCTTGTATTGCTCCATCGTTGACTATCCACCATATAATTGTCAAAATCTCATTTGCTAAAATAAAAAGGAAATAGGTGAGTAATAAACACTCAATAAATAATAACATCTAATCTTACAACTATTTATCTTTCTTTTCCTCAATTTAAATTTGTGTTTCTAATCAAAATTTCTCTCGTCATTTAAGGTACTTTTTTGGACCCTAACTTGAATGACATGTAATACAATGTATGTAAAATCATTTATCAAAAATATATGGTGAAAGCATTTTTGAAATCAATCTCCATACTAATCAAACTACATTGAGGCAATGATTTAATACGCTGAGCACATGATTCCATCTCCCATTATATCACAATTAATAGTATGTATGAACTTATTTTGACATCTTTTTATAGACATTAATTACTAAACTTTCTCATAACAGTCTCTATACGTGCATAAAATGAACAACACATTCTGTTGATAGGTACTGACAAGATATATGCACCAAAAAGAAGAGCATGCATAGAGGAATAGCAATTAAATTTGAAACATGCATACAAATAAGCAACAAACATATATCTCAATTTCGATGGATTCACTTGATAAAATAGAATTACAAACATGTTATGAAATCAACCAAGAAGTATATAGAGATCATACTAGCATAGTGGGCTCATTTGCTCTTTATGTAACCGATTTTATTCTTTCAAAATTACATTCTCCAATCTAAAATAGGGTTATACGTAAAACTATCTTAGATAGTTAACAGTTTGATTCGTATTATTGTGATCCTGATATAGTACGGAAATAATTAAATTTTTATTATAATTGTCTAACTCCTTGAAAGTAGAAAATCAATCAGATAATGATCCGTAGATTACTGAAATCATGACAGATTTGGTCCATATTTTCTACTTGTTGGTTCAAGAAGCAACTACGTCATGTCCGAGGCCTCTTCAAGTTGCGTGCTAGAGTAAAGAAGTCATATCCGCGAGCTTGACTGTTTTGTTGACATAACAGATACACGTATCAGAGAAAGGCCGAGGTCCTCTTGTTCTTTTTATTCTTGTCTTTCCCCAACTTTGGTCATGTTGGAACTACCAGATTAATTACTTGGCTGAACATGGCTTTCATGTTGTTGCCCCTCATATGTGAGGCTATGTATGGTGACTCAGATATAGTTCTCCACCTTGTTGGAGATTTCATTTGCCTGCTAAACAATAAGATTGGAGAAGAACAGGTAAAGAGATGCCAAACATTTTATCAGAAACGTATTATTTATGAAGAAATCGGTGTAAACGCTGGTGTTCTTTTAATGTTTTCTCTATCATTCTGCTTGATTAGCCTTATCGCCTAACCTGAGCAGGGTTTCAGTAATTTGCGTAAGAACTACTGCGCAGGATCATGATACTGAAACAGCTAGATGGCAATATATTTGTCTTTGAAAAAGTGTTAACTGAGCATCAAAGTACAATCATAATACTGCTGCATGAAACACAGTTTCGGAAACAAAAGCGTTGTTGTTGATCTGGCCACATAGCAAGAACATGTTTTCAATATGCAATCTTAAAGATGCCCACAGCATTATTACTAGTCATCTACAGATACATTGGTTGGTGGTGAACAGTACTGCCATTTATGGTGGGTCATCACTGGGGTGCTCAACTAGCTTTATGCCTTTGCCTCTTCAGGCCAGGTAGAGTTAAAGAATTTGATAGCTTAAGTGTCTCTTACCGGCCACGCTTCCCACAGCTCAACCCAGTTTAATTTTCGCCAATATATTTGGTGCAGGGTTCTCCACTCCTCCCGGCGTTTCTTGAGACTCCCATTTTCATCACCTTAAGGGGCGAACATTGAAGAAGACCCTCAACTTCAGCTCTCTGCTAACAAAGTCTTTCACAACTAGTTTCACTGGGGCTTTGAACAACCAACGCGCCATGGCCATGCAAATTTAAGATTTTTAGCAGTAAAGTTAATTTACTTCTCCTTCTAAAATCATGATACTGCATGAACAGATTCTGGAACTGGGAGCTAACAGGAGGATGGCAAGGAGGAGGCATAATTAGAGTGCCTACAAATTCGTCACGTGGGAGAAAAATGGAGAAGATTTAAGGCTCTTGTAGCTGATATCGAAGACATCATAATTCATGATGGACACCATTCTATACTCCAAAGACAAACATAAATAAATAAGCAATCACTCTCTATGATCTTTGTGTAAAGTTAAATTGATGATGCATGAATGTCAGCCTTACTGAACTGATAAAAGATAGGAGTTATTGTGTGTGGGTTTTTGAGTACACTGAGACAATGACTCCTCCAGTTCTGATAGATTGAATGCCCTGTTGGTTGTGCAATGGTTGCTGGCTAGGCTCAAAATTGAATGCAGCTTTTCAAGAGGGCCATCATTCTGAGTTTTTATTGTGCTGCGTCTGTGGTCCCTGTGCAAGAAATTGATCAAGGGGATTGCATTTTCGGGAATTATGGATATGGAGCTTTTATAGATCTTGAATATCCGGTATAAATTGGTGAAAGTTTTATGTACAATCAACTAACAAAAATCTGTTAATATAATACATATGTTCTCTTGAATGTAAATGATTGTATAGAAATTATAAAAAAACAGTAAAATAATTGAATAAATGGCAATGGGTTTAACTTCCTCTTCATAAAACTTAAGGTGGGTAGTCTTTGATTATTGACTAGTCAATACTAATGGCAGAAACATTTTTTTGAAGAAAAAAAAAAAAAGTTAGAAAAGTTAATTTTATGTGTTATATAGATATAGATATAATCCAATGTAATCTTCCATTTACTTTTATCTCTAACTATAAGAATTCTCTTATAGAAATAAAATAGAATTGATCAATCTTACGTTATTATTTTATTAATTATTGTCCATTTGTAGTTAATTTATATTCAGAAATATTTTATTTACTTTAAATTTATATTATTACAAAAAATTGTTTTGATTTTGAATTATAATTTATAAAAAAAAAGGATGAAAAATGAAGGTAGGCGTATTTTGGATGGGAAGGGCATAGTTGAGGCAATGGACTAAAATGTAATTTTCTTTCTAGGGTTATTTGTGTCAAAAGTTCTTCTTTTTTTTTTGACAAACAATCAAAAAATTAAAAATTGAGTTCTAGCCCATTGTGCCTACCCATCTTCGGTGTTTACTCAACTCAGAGAACACCTACGTTCGATTTTTATTGATTTTTCTTACAAATTATAATACAAAATTAAATCAATATTTTATAATAATATAAATTTAGAGTAAATAAACTATTTTAAATCTAAATTAACGATAAAACAACAAGAATTAATAAAATAACGAATTAAGATTGATCACTCATATTTAATTCTATTAAAAAAAATTTATAATTTACGCAAAATCTAACTCTAAATCATATAAACAAGGTTAATAATATACTTACCTCTTAAATTAATAATAATAAGACCCTAAGGGTCTGACCTAATGACAAGATTAGTAATCACTCAAGATAATTAGATTTATTATCAGATTTTTCTTACTTTTAACTAAATTTTTAGAAAAAAAAAAAATATTTATAACGTTGAGATTCTTAAAATCAAAGATAAATATAAAACAGGTATTAATTTAAGATATCCCAAAATGGATTCCTTTTGCCTGAAACAATGATGAAATGAGCAGCATGTATATCAAAATTCACTCTATAATTTAGTTTGAAAGAAGATCACTCTTACTTTACAGATTCTTATAATTTCTTTTTCTTTGCTTTAAATCATGAAAACGTGTTTACAACATACCAAAAGTAAAGCCACCTAAAAATAACAAGCTGACACAAACCAAACTTAGGATTAAAAGACAGGAGCACCATGTTTGGTTTTTTATGCATTAAAGTGAAAGTCAAAATTAAGGTTAGGTTAAAAGACAGATCAGAAATGTCCAGAGTACCAATTGTCATAATTTGACTTTCTTATCACCAACCCTCTGAGATTTGACACAATAACAATAGTCTCCCCATACTTTCTATAATAATTATTTATCCGGTTGCCTTCTTATAATGTATTATTTAACATATAAAACTAAATGATAACAAGGTTAGACACAAATCAAACCAGTTTAGACTCAAAAATTGGATTGATTTAACTCAAAATTGTTTAATTTAAATTCGATTCGACTTTGAATTAGAGTGTGATTTGGTCTAAAACTAGCCAAGTGAATGTTTAATTTACTTCGAATTTAGTTTATGGTTTAATCTGAATTTTGTCAAATAATTATATAAAACGACATTGTTTTATCTATTATTAGATAAAACGATGTTTTTTTTATCAATAAATTATAAATTTGAATTACGAATCTAAATCATAAATTCAAATTTGAATTAAAATCAAATTAAAATCATATTAAATTATTTTTATCTAAATAGAATTTGAATCATCTTTTAATTTAGCTCAATGAATTCAAATTGACCTATTTTTTTTTTCTAGTTAACCTCAAGCCAAAACGTATTTGGGCTCAGCTCAGTTTGAATCTGCCTCTAAATGATAACGGGGTTTCATCATCCAAAAGATTTATAGGGACTTTTGTGAAATTGATTAAACAAAAGGGTGGTAACAAAACCCCACACGAAAACAAGAAACTCTCCTCGTTGTGGCTCCCACAAATTATCCAATGGGACCCAGCCACGTCAGTGCTCAATCGTCCAGTCATGGATTTGGAACTCGGGAATTCATTGTATTTATTAAATGGCCTAATTTTTTAAAGCTAGAAGCGGGCCCGCTTGGCTCACCAGAATAAATTAATGTTTAAAATTAAAATAATTTCAATAATTGCAGATGCTACGTGTCGATACCTCGTTGGCCATTAATATTTTAATTTTTCCGCTAATTTGTCAACTAGAAATCATGCTTCAATATCAACTTTTATAATAATTTCTCCCAATGACTCAAAGGTTTTAAGATAGTACCAAATACACCCAAATTTTGTATTACTTTACTATAATACCCTCTTTCAAAATATATACCTTATTTTTATTACGGACTTTTTATTTTGGAGTTTTTAATAGTTTTCAAAAATACAGATGAGTTTCATATTAAGCAATATTGAATCGTAAAAAAAAAAAATTGTTATATTGAAGTGATTTTTTTTTATAACGAGTGAAATTAAATTATTAAAAAATAATTGTAGGCATTTTTTATCTAACAAATTCTATTGCATTTTAGGGTAAAAATATTAGAAAGATGTACCATATTTGATATTTGACGTTTTAAGTTTTAATGTTAAGATAACAAATTAAATTGTTTTAATTTTTTAATATTAATAATAAAATTATTTAATATCTTTTTTTCCATCGTGTTTCACCAATCTCCTTTGTTAGACCTAGAGCAACTCTCGCTTTTCAATAGTGATCACCAACTCTATTCTTTATTTTGTTGTCTTCACTCATAGCATCGAAAAAACGACACTTTGACTAGATCTTGTTAATATCGTTTATGCCACATAATAATGCACCTTACAATCATCTGTAAAAGCTTCGAAACACAAAGAACTAATGTTGCTTATGTCAAGTATATCATACTCAGTCGTTTATATTTATAGATTTAAATTATTTATTTTTTTTACCTTTATTGAGTTGAAAATTGCTTTTGTTCTCTGCTCTTGCTGTTACCTTGGTCTTTAACAAGTTCACATTGGCACCTAGCAAGTCGAAGAAATAATAAAAAATAAGAAAAGGAAAATAAAGATAATAAAACATATCTAATTTACAGTTAATTTTTTTAAAAAAAAAGGACGGGTGGTGAAAAAATTGTTTCTAATATTGGAAGGTGGGCAGAAAATCTTGAACAAAAATGGGGAGGAAATGGTTATACTTCCCTTTTTTTGGGCGGGAGTCCATCGTGCCGGCGATCAGAGTTTGGTATAAAAAGGCTCAGCCAATCAACACTCATTGTTTTTGATTTAGCCGCTCACTTTTTCTAAATGGAACTCCACTCCTCTAATGGAAAACACGAAATCACATATGAAATAATGATAATAATAATTTAAATTGCCTGTTACATGGTTAAGAAAATACGAGGAAAAACAATTTTAAAATGATTTTATTGTCATTCAAGTATTCGTTAATATGAAATTAATTTATTATTTGAGAAATAATCTAAAAATGTTCGAAGAAACAAAACAATATTAAAAAAATAAATTATGTTTTCTACATTATGATTCTTTAAACTTTTAAATTATAAATTATCATTTAAAATTTAATGTTGTTATAAAAAAATGAGGCCAAACGACATATTCCCACCTGTGATTTTCTTAAATGATAATGTCTCATTCATGAAATTTTAAAAAATCAATTACCCACTCTTAACTAAGTTAGAGAAGTATTTTTATTTTTTTTAATAAATATTAGAAAATAAATTTTACAAAAATGATTAAAATATTTAAATAATAATATATATTTATAAAATATTAAAAAATAAAATAAAATTTTAAAATAACAGCTACTATTGCCGACAATTTTGTCAACAGCCACCTGGTTATATTAACGGTAACTATTACCATCAATAACGCTATCGGCAACAATGATTGCTTTTTTAAATTTATATTTTATTTTTAAAATTTTTACTAATTTTTTTAATTTGTTAATTTTATTATAATTTTAATATTATTTATATTAAAATTTATTTTAATATTAATATTATTTATTTTATTAAGGGTATTTTGATCTTTTTAAATAATAGGGGTGGATATTTGGGTTTTCAAAACTTTATATATGATTTTGTTACTTAAGGAAACCTTGGGTGCAAACTAGTTGGATTGGCCAAAAAACAATTCTAAAAGGGTGAAAATATTATTTTTTTAAAATAAAAAAAAAATGTTGATATGAGGTTGTTGAATCACACAAAAAATTATGATCTGATTATAATCATGAATAAGATCAAATATGATTAAATAAAATCTACAAATATTTTTTAAATAAAATTTTTAATTATATTATATAATTTTAAACTGCTTTTTTATGTATTATACAAATATAGGGATAGGTTTGAAATAGATATTAAATTAAGAGTTTGGCTCTATTTATATAATGTATAATAAAATAGATTAAAATTGTGAGAACTATTTTGATTAAAGAAAAACATTTATTTATTGAATTAATTTTTTGTTCTAATCATACTTAATCAATTAAAATCAGAAATTTAATTTTAAAATATCTTTTTAGTGACAGCAAAAAGTGATATTTGGCATCATTTCTGTCCGTACAATTCATTCAGATTGAAATTAATAATAGATCAATTATTTAAAACTTAAATTTTTATTCATTAGTTAAATTTAATGATTAATTATTAAACATTTATAATTAAATAAATATTTTATCTTCTTAAATAAAATAAGTTTAAAAATAATAAATTAAATTTAAAATATTCAAAATATTCAAAATAAATGATAAAATAAATTTTAAATAAATATATTAAACATAATAAAATATTTTAAAAATTAAAAATAATAAAATAAAAAATAATAATCATTACTATTAAAAACATTAATAATAACGGTTACAATTAAAAATCAAATTTAGTAATAAAAAATGTCATTTAATTGGCCGCTTCATTAGCATGAACTTTGTTATCTTAGTGAAAGTGAAGAGAACTAAATCTAATGTTTTCATTATTATTAAAAGTTAAAAACGATTAAAAATAAATAAAATTAATAATAGAGATTATTGGGTTAAACCGTTAGGGTGAAATGTAAATTTATACAATTTTTTAAATAAAAAATGTTTTTGTAAGATGTGCAGGCTCTATATCCAGCAATGTAAAAGATACAGGCTCAGTCGTTTGTGTCAGCAGATCAGATCAGGTCACAGACCACCTATATAATCATACGTCTGAGATTCAATCTTCGGACTTCACGCCCACATAATCATAATCCTCAGTTAATTAATTTTCTGTCATTAGATTGGCCTTTTCACGAAACTCAAGACCACGTGTCCCTTTCTGCAGCATACGTATTCATTAAGCCCCTACGTCACGCCCTCTGCCTTCTCTGCATCGATTTTTAGTTTGCCCCCACATTTCCAATAAATTACTCAATCACGCCCACCCTTTTAATTGCCGTCTCAGGTTTCACAACAACAAAACACCCAGAGGTTTCAAATACTAAAATACACCCCAGTTTTATCATATACATACTAAATTACCCTTTATCTAAATTATAATATTATTTTCAATTTTTATCCCTTCAACCCCATTTGTGTTATTAAATTCTTTGCCTAGCTAAGATATGTTAAATACAGTGGGAACTTTAAAATCTGTGTGTCATGCTTCAACTTTTATTGATTTAATATTTGGGTTGGTTTAACAATTTGCAATAAAAATATGATAATTTTACTAGTCTTCATAATTAATTAATAATTATGCTTACTTTTTTGCTCTTAATTTATTTATAAATTTTTTTGCTTACACAATGACCTCAAAATGTACCAACCCCTTTTAATACTTCAATCATCATCAAATAACAATATGAAAAAGACATGAAAAACAGTGTCACCCAATAATAATAATAATAATAAATATTATATATAAATTAAAATTGGTATTTATAAAGTTTTCTCATAACCTGAAATTGGAGGAAATATAAATTTATAAAACTCAAATGGTATTTACAATTTATAAATTATTGCAAATATTTATAATTTATTTTAACACTAATTATTCGTAATCAGTTTTATCGTCAATAATAAATAGTCTTCCATCTATACCATCATATTTTTTAATATTGTTATTTTTCAAATGTCTATTGTCATACTGAACTGTAAATACTGTTTTAATCATTTTTTCAAAATGAAATTCTCGTAATCAGATACACATTTGATAAAAATATTATCTTAGAATAACGAAACAACTTTAGACATCCATTATTAGAGTTGGATTTGAGTTGAGTCTAAAGCTGAGTTTGAGCCTCGGTTAAGAATTGTCGAGTTTGGCTCAGTTTGTCAAACATGTCAAATATCTAAAACGATATTATTTTGATACATATTAGTTAAAACGATATCAATTTTTTTTTAAAATGATGTCGTTTTAATTAATTTGAGTTGAATTTGTTTAGTTTAGGAGCTTCATGAATCAAACTCATTATATGCTTGAATGCGTGAATGTTAAACTCGAGCTTGTTTCAATCAAACTCATTTTAGACTCATTTGAATGAAGTTTAAATTCAATCCCGAATTGATTCAACTCAACTACAGCACTATCCAATACCCTCCACCAGATGAAGAGCATGTTTCCAAAACATTTTAAACCGTCCCCATATTCTTGTACATTTCCAATAAACCAAACAAGTTTAAAATTTTGAATTTTAAACCTATCTTGTCTATGTGATGCCTATTAACCTACCTTTTTTTTTTTTTTTTAAATATGAATCAAATTTAAATTTAAATTTAAATTATTGATTTTAATAAACAGATAATTTTTTTTTTTTAATTTTGGGTGAAAACTTGTTCTCTAAGAAAATCGTGGCTGGGAATAAATCGTTTGGCCTCTTAAATTTTATAAATACCAAATTAATTACAATTTTATTTTAAATGTAACATCAACTAAAAGTCTGCAGTATTTCAATAAAGTGAGCCTGTATTTGGAATCTTAACCTCCACTCGCATAGCCACTTTAGGAAATGCCTAAGGCCTTTAACATTGTAATCTACAAAATGAATATGAAAAGAGAAAAAGGAAAAAAAAGAAAAAGAAAAAGGTAAAATCATTAATTTTTTCTTTTGCCCAAGGAAAAAGAATATCACATTATTATTGTCATTTTAGTGGGTTAGGCCAGGTATTCTTCCGATCCTATATTTCTTAACCCTATCAATCAACCCCTCAACATTTTATTTTGTAATTAATGGTATTAAAAATAAATATAATATTTTTAATGTGTTTTCTTTTTATTATTATTTTAATGATAAACCATTTTTCATAATAAAAAATAAAGCTAAATATATACGATATTCGAGTATATAAAATTTATCTTACGAAAATGTTCACAATATTTTAAAACTAAATGCTATTAGATATTAGAATTATACAAATCTGATTAACTGAATTGGTTAACCAATTTTTTGAACAAAATTGAATTTCCAATTTAGAGAAAATGTTAAACTGGAACTAAACTGATTTCATTTATAAATTGATTGATAATTGAATCGATTTTTGGTTATCCAATTTTATTTAATAACATTTCAACTGAAAGAAAATTGTGAGGTTGATTCAATTGAAGAAAACAATATCACAAAAGTGAAATCTCAAAAAATGCAAGAGACTAGAGAGATCACTCACCACTATTAGCATTGCAACTTGGAAGAGTCAAGAAATAAATGTTAAGATAAAAGAAGAATCGAGTCTAAAAAGAATAAGATACTGTTGATCTATTTTTACTTTTTTTTTGGGTTTTGGTTTTATTTTTTATATTAAATAAATTTTCATTGTTTAATTTAATTTGTTCGGGAAATGGGTTCTCAAATTCTAAAATATCAAACATCGATAATAATGAATAATTAATTGGGAGATTATTATGATAATAATGGATAATTACGGGGAAAAAGGTAGTTGAGAAAAAGATAAGGGGTCTAAAGAAAATTCATTATTAGATGAAAGAAAAAGACAAAACAGTGATATGGGCACCCAATGTTGCTGGTGCGCCTTTAATATTTAAAACAACAAACAAAAAATAATAAAGCAATCAAAGTAAAATAAAATAAATCGGAAAAATAAAACAAAGAAATTAAAAAAAAGGAAGAAAAAAAGTTACATGGTGGATATTGTATTGCAGGCAAAACCAAAACCAAAACAGAAGAACCAGACCTTCCATGATGGTTTTGAGCTTTGAGTTGAGGATGATGAAAGAGACAGGCAAGCCATAGAGAGAGAAAGTTTGTTTTGGATTAAAGAAGAAGAGGTTTAAGAGAGGGTTTTAGGTCCACCAACTGGTGGTTAGAAGATTGAACTCTTAACCAAACATATCTCTTCGTCACCACCACTAACAAATCATCAGCTAACAACACTAAGGAGGAAGAAGAAGAAGGAGAAGAAGAATCAATTTGAGCAACAAATAGTTCAAACTGCAACTGGGTTTGAAGCAAGAGCCAGAAAAAAAAAAAAAAAAAAAAAGCTAAGCTCATAGAAGAGTGAAAAGTCTTTCAAGAGAGAGGAACTTTATCATCACTCTCTTTTAGAGAAAGCAAGAACTGTGTTCGTGTGAATCTTTCACGTGGGGATTAATGGAAAGGGAATAAATGATTAGAAGAAAAGATCAAAAGTGAAAATTCAATTATTATTACTGTTATTATTACTTAGCTTGTTCTTGGAACCCAAAAAACGAAAACACACGAAAAAAAAAGGCTGTTGTTTTTCTTCTTCTTTTCTGTTGTTTTTATTGTAGTATTATGAGCAATATTTTCAATGAAAAGTGAAGTGTTGTGTTGCCCTTGTACTGGGTTCTTGGGATCAGAAAGCGATTTGTTTTGTGAGGATTGTGTTATCAGCGGATCTGGTGGTGTCTTCAAACTTTTGTGTTCCCCACAACGCCCACAACTGTTGCTTGTTTGCAGGTAATTATTTATTCTTATTTTCTTGACTTTTTCTTCATTATCTTAACTTGCTGCTCGTGGATAGCTCTTCATTTATTTATTTATTTCTCCTTAATCTCTCTTCTTGCCCGGACAAGATGATGATGATGACGACGACGATGATCATAAGAATGTAAACTTCACTGTCTTTTAATTTTTCAAAATTCTTTAGGATTTACTTACAGATTATAGATTTGTCTTTGTTTAGGGTTCTCTTTGTTTTCTTGCTTTTTTTTGAGAGATGTTTTATAGTTTTTTAGTGATGTTCTTTCAAATTATTATTGTTTCTTCGTTTTTTCTTCAGTATTCTGTCTGAAGGGAATTTCTGGGTTTGTTTCCTGTTTTAATTTGGATCAGTTGATGAAGAAATAAGATTCATGGAGAAGTATTGGTCGTGTGGGCTTGACTTAGCTAAAGAAATGGTTTTTATTATTAAGTTGTTGGATATGTTCTCTTTACTGATATATACAAGAAGTATTTTCTTTCTTTTGATCATGTATGTATATTTCATAATCATGCATACATGGATTTATAACTATAAGCTTGAGATTATAAATCCCTTAAGCCACGAGTATAGTCTTCTTTTCATGATGATAGATATCTATGGCTTTGTTTCATCAGTTTGGTCTACTTTGTTATGATGAATTGCTCCTTCTGTGTGTACTTTTCATGAATTCTGGTTTAGGAATGAACTAAATATGTAAGAAATTTGTAATTGTTCATTTAAGCTTGTATAATTGGCAGATAAGTCGTTGTGCAATATCAGATCCTAAAAGCTGTTTATTAATCTCCACTCTCAGCTCCCACAGTAAGCATCCAAGCCGAGTTGAACACTGTTGCAGGAATTCGTTGAGATAATACAAATATGGCCACTTATTACACTAGTTCAAATAATCAAAAGGAGGCTGCTCCAATGATCTATTTAAGGGATTCTTTGCCGGGTTCTTATTCAGAGGCACCTGTTCTTCCTGGTAATGTGATGATGTACATGAATTCGGGGTCTTACCCGGATTTGCTAGCTGGAAGTTCTCAGCAGCAAAATAACTGCGTTGATATTCAATCTGTGGAAACTTCAGAATCAACCCGACAGCAACAAGAAATCTTCTCAAATCTTGGTGGGTCAAGAATTGGGGAGCATGAGTTCAATGCATGGAGGGACAATAGAAATGAGATGTTAGTTATGCACCCAATGGGCGGTCCTACCAATATTCTTCAAGGTGGACAGAATTTGCAGGGTCAAGGATTATCCCTAAGCTTGGGGACACAAATTCCATCTGGAATCGAAATGCCATCCATCCCCTACAGAAATTCCAATTCGGGCTTTGCTTCATTCTTGAGCTCTAATTCATCGATTACAGGTGAAGGTGGTAGAAATGGTTCTTCTAGAGATGAACAAGCAAGAAATGTTGAATATTTACCAACTGCTTTCTCTGGAGGTAACCAAGAGAATAAAGGTGATGTATCTCCTTATGGGATGCCAAGTATTTCAAGAGCCATCCCCAATTCCAGGTACCTCAAGGCAGCACAACAACTTTTAGATGAAGTTGTTAGTGTTCGAAAAGCTCTAAAACAGCCTGATGGTGAGAAAAGCCAAGGCACACTTGAGCAGCGGATGAAAAGTTCCAAGGAGGGTGACAGGATTTCAAGCAATGCGCCATCAAATCAAGAATCTACTGGGAACACAAACGAACTATCACATGCTGAAAAACAAGAGCTGCAAAACAAATTGACAAAACTTTTGTCCATGTTGGACGAGGTAAGATCAATACATAGTAGTTCTCCAATCTTATTACTGAGGCAAACTTTTCTCTTCCTCTTGTTCAGTGCCTTGGATATATGCAACTCTCTTGGCAATCATCGCTTTTCAGCTTTAACATTGGAATTTTAAAATTTAAATTGAAAGAGTGAAAAAAACTCAGTGCAGATTCATTGAAGAAGAAACATAAAATACATGGTTTTCTGTGAGTAGTGTTGACAACCGATGCTGTTGAGGAAGCAGAAACCACCACTCATTAGAGCCTATGCTGTGGAATTCTCTCTAGATTGTTGATAATTTTTTCTTGGATAACAGAATTCTAAATTTTGAGATTCTGACTGCGAGTTTCTTGCACTAGATGGAACCTAGCTAATCTAAGCTTTACTAGTAATGCTCTGAGAAGGCAGTGTAGACTCTCTCTTATAAGGATCAATACTTCTATGACTTCTATCAGAAATGTTAATAATTTTTGCTTTGAAGGTGATCTTGTTTTGGTCTATTTTTATTAGGTAGATTGTTTCAAAATCTCATTCAGTTTTATTTCTCTGTGCATAGCTTTTGTGCACTTGTTTTTTTTTTTTTTTATAGATTTTATTATGATTGTTCTATTGTGACAGGTTGATAGGAGGTACAAGCAATATTACCACCAGATGCAGATTGTGGTATCTTCATTTGATGTGATTGCAGGATGTGGGGCTGCTAAACCATACACCGCAGTGGCTCTGCAGACTATATCCTGCCATTTCCGGTGCTTGCGTGATGCTATCACTGGCCAAATTCAGGGAACTCGTAGAAGCCTTGGAGAGCAAGATACTTCAGAAAGCGGTAAAGGTGTTGGAATAACTCGCCTCCGATATGTGGATCAGCAGCTCAGGCAACAACGAGCACTTCAGCAACTTGGTATGATGCAACAACATGCTTGGAGGCCACAGAGGGGGTTGCCTGAAAGCTCTGTTTCAATTCTTCGTGCCTGGCTGTTTGAACATTTCCTTCACCCGTAATCTGTGACCTTTAAACTTTACTCTTTATAATTTGCTTGTTCCTGCATAAATCCTCTACTACTTCTATGTACTGATTGCCATATTTTATGTCTACCAGTTACCCCAAGGACTCTGATAAAATCATGCTGGCAAGACAGACAGGCTTGACTAGAAGTCAGGTAAAACAAACTAATCATTTTACTGCCAATATACAAGGCAGACATGAGAATGTGATGTGCAGTGGCAGATAAGTTAGAATTTGGGAGGGCTTTTATTTGACCATGCTGATTATTTTTTCACTGCAGAAAATGTTGCAAAGATTGTTGAGCCATTCAGAAGAAACTCAGTAGATTATCAATTTATATATGCTATATTTGTTTAGTTATCATTCATAGATGCAACTTACAAGCACCAGAGTCTGGTTAATCATGCTAAGATTATCTTGGATTCAGAAGGAACAGGAACTTTTTCACAATAATTTCATTAGTCCAAGATTATTGATTTGGCATATCATTGAAAGATATCACAAAATTTTACATTTGTTCTTCATGTTTCACCCTTGTAACTTGACGAAATATGTTGTCTTGCTCAGGTTTCGAATTGGTTTATAAATGCTCGGGTTCGTCTTTGGAAGCCCATGGTTGAAGAGATGTATAAAGAAGAATTTTCTGGGACTGAGATGGACTCTAATTCTTCATCTGAAAATGCTGCCAAAGCAAATAAAGGTGATATGATGACCTCTGAGGACAGGGAGGAAGATTTGCAGCGAAGTGAGAGTTCAACTGCAACTGAGAGATGCAGTACCGGACAAATGACAGATTCCAAATCTGATCATGTTCCTGATGTAGAAACAGCAGGTGCCAGTTTCCATAACGGGGCATGTGGGGGAGCTGAAACCGAGTATGGGTTACTGAAACTGAGGGATGAACAAAGGTCCAGTGTTGATGAAGGTAGTCTCTTTCAGGACTCAATGGTTCATTCAGACGGAAGCAACAATAGGTACGTTGCGGCTGCTGCTGCTTACCACATGTCAGAGTTGGGGCGATTTGGGAGTGGCTTTGGGAGTAGCAGTGGGGTGTCTCTCACATTAGGGTTACAACATTGTGAGGGTGGTAACCTGCCGATGTCTGGTGGAACCCATCATAGTTTCATTGCCATGAGAGGAGATGATGATATATACAATGCTGCAACGCCTTCTGTAGGCGCCGAAACAGCAGATTACGAATGTATCAACAATGGGAACCAGCAGTCCAGGTTCAGTTCTTCCCATTTGTTACATGATTTCGTAGCATGAATACCAATTGCTCTGCATGTTCACCCGGAAGAAAAAAAAGTCAGGCTTTTGACCCTTTTAGGTAAACCAAAGATTTGTAGTCTTCTGGATGTAAGACTGAGAACACAGCTGTAATATATCAAGAAATTGGTTGGTTAGCATATTTGTAAAGATAAGATACATTATTTTTGTTCAATATGTGGGAGGAAATGGTGTAAAACTAGTTAATAACTTTGGTACTGGATAAGAAAAAAGAACCAAAACAAAAAAATTAAAAACCCTGATTTAAATAAAGTTGGTAGGGATTGGCTTTGGCTTATTGTCATTTGATGTTTGATTGTAACCTCTAAGATACCTATATTTGTCTAACGGTTGGTGGTCATTGTTGCCAAGTCAATTCTATATTCAGCAACAGCAACAGAGACAAAGAGACAGATTCCATTGACTATTCACAATAAATACTCAAGAAAGTTGACCCAAGGCCTTAGTCTGATAGTATGTTTAGATTATGCACCTCATGAACATATTTTGATTCGGATTATTCATGGACGAATGTTTCGCATAAAATTTTCAAAAATTACAGTTCCGCTGCCTTTAATGACATTTTGAGTCTATGAGAGTTTCAGACGGTAAAAACACGATATTAGGCTTCTAGCACATGACCTACCTGAAGCCTAGACAATTACATGCTATCAGCTTTTAGAATTTGGGACCCTCGAGCTTCTCCATATGCATGTCAAATCCTTCACTTTCTCGCCCTTTTGTCTGTCTGTCTGGAACAGGCACTGACCATCTACATATGGGCTAAGGGGCGTCATGGGCCTTTCCAAAATTTTATTTTTTATTAATTTTTTTTACTTTTTAAATTTATAACAAGACCCCTTAATCTTTTTAATTACTTTTTCTTAATTTTTTAAATTTTTTAATTTTTTTTTATGAAACAAACTTTTTTAATAATAAAACATTAACTTTCCTTATAATAAAATTTAGAGATTTTGTTGAAAAAATGATTACTACAAGAAAATATATTATTTTTCTCTTAATATATTTGTTTGTCAAATTATTATTGATATTATCTATTATTATAAAACCAGTAAAAAAATATTTTTCTACGATGAATATTATCAATAATTTATTACATAATTGAATAGAAGATAAATTATTGAGTGATTGTTTAATAATTTATATTAAAAAATATATATTTGTAAATATTAATAATAAATTTCATACAATAATTTTAGAATATGAAAAATAAAAAGGCATTATTATAATATATTTATGATTTTAAATTTTTAATATAATTATTTATTCAAAAATATTTTTATATTATATTTATTTATTTTCTAAAGTTGATACAATCTTATAGTTTTTAATCGGATTTCTTTGATCAAATCTACGTGACTATCAGTGGGGACAAATTTGCTGGAGATGATTGGTATTCTTTACAATTTTCATAGAGCCTAACTCAGGAAGTCATAAACATGCTTTCTAAATTTACCTCAAGTCAAAAGGTTTATTATGATTGAGAGAAATCCTCCTGCCTTTGGTAGTTCACCTCCGGAATTATTTTCTTGGAGATCAAGGAAACGGCACCTCTTGAAATGCGACAAATGAAGCAATGGAGAAGGAAAAGTCTCAGACTGACAACCCTGATTGGTAACAGAGATGTGAACAAAAAAGCAAAAAAATTGCTTAATTGAACTAAGTAGGTCACACTTGAACGAAGAGAAAACTTCGAAACTTTCTGAAGTTTTCTTCTTTTTTTATGATTTGAATGTTTTTATTTATATTAATTGATTAATTTTAATTAATCAAACAAAATAAATTCAAAAACCTATGACTACTGAGATTTATAACTACAAACGAGGAATTATTAGTTTTATTGTATCTTAAAATCTGATTATTTTAAATAAGCTTTGTCCTTATAGGGTGTTCATCATAATAAGAACACACTTGCGTTGGAGGCTCATTCGAATGTGAATGCAACTTTGATAAGAAAATCTCTCTCTAATCCAATATAGGATGGCTTCCAAATGATCTATACGAGACACACGACTTTAGGAGGCTATGGGGACACCTATGTTCTGCCGGAACTCTTGTGGAATAGTGATGTAATTTGAGTGTGTAAAATAACAAAAATTCTACCTACTTCTGGATGTAATTATTTATATACATACCTTAAAATGGGTATTTAAAATATAGACATATGATACAATTAAGATAAATGTATGACAAGACAAACGAATAAATATTTTAAAAGTATGAATAATCGTTTATATGATATCATATCAATCAACACTAATTTTATGACTAATACTCAAGACATATGATAAGATACCGTATAAGATTAATTAGGGATGAGGAGTGACTACTTCTAAGATTATAACAGTAGTTCATATTGACCTAGCATTTATCAATATGCAATATCCCTTAGGTCAAATGATTTATTCCCACCTAAGGTTTCTTTAATTAACAAATTCCACTTAAAAACTTTTAAAAAATCAAATGCCCTCAACGATTAGATATAATGATAATATTTTTATATCTTTAAATAAAAAATTTTAAAATAAAATTAATTTTATGAAAATAATTAAAATATAAAATAATATTAATAAAGTAAAAAAATAAAAAAAATAAAATTTTTAAAAGCTATTATCAATATTGTTTACAACGTCATTAATGTTACTATAAACTTAACTAGATGATGGACAATGATTACTTAATTCAATTGACGGCAGTCGGATTTGATATCCTCGAAGGTTGAGACGATCAAATCTGATCTACCTTCATCAGATATTTGACTTTCAAATCTAACCGTCTCACCGTCAATTGAATTAGACGATCATTTTCTATTTAATTAGATTTAAAAAATTTATTTTATTTTAAATTTTTTAAATTTTATTGTTTTATATTTAAATTTATTTTAATATTAATATTATTGATATTTTTAATAAAAAATATTTTAACTATTTTATAAAAAATATTAATAATATTATATAAAAAATAATTAATACATAAGTTTTTGACTTTATAAAAATTTTTGAACGAGAATTGTCATTTGGGAAAACCTTGGGTCGAACTAAGTCTCCGATAAAGTTACTTTCATTTATTTCACTCCAACCCCTTTATTCCTCGGTTCTATCCACTAGGTTCATTAAACAGATAAGTTTCATTTAAGTCGCCCATCTCGTAGAACTTAAATTTATTGTCTCAAATTTCAAACGCGAACATCAAAAATTTCAAAATGATACTAAAATTCGTAAGAAGTCAAGTTGAGTTATAATTGAATGACAAAGAATCACATCTAAAAAGATCTTATTGCCGAAAATCTTGGTTCAGAATTGGGTTTAGTTGGTCATACCTGATCAGTTCAGCGTTCAGTTCTGGATGACTCCCAGACGTTACTTGAATCTGGTAGCCTTGACAAACCTATTTTCTTGTTAGTCTCCTTCTTCGGTTTGTTCCCTTGTTGGACAAACAAACAGAAAGTAACAACTCTATTTTATATATACACATAGCAAAAGTTCATACACAAATGCCAAAAGAAAACGAAATCCTGTTCGACAACTGATAACTCTGAATTGAACAAATTTACAGTTTCTAATTCTCCAGTCCTGCACGGAGCCATTAATGCTTTCATAGCATAGATGAAATACATATTTCTAAGTGCCATTCTAGTCACTGCTTCACTCCTAAAAGCTGGAATGGAATCTACCTGAAAATTATAACAAAAAGGAGTTAAAAGGGGGAGCAGAGATAATCATACTACGAACTCTGAGGTTAAGGATTGAGTACTAACCTTCTGTACAGATATCTAACGTATTCCCTAAAAATTGGAGTTTCCAAGAATTCATCTCCACAATCATTTACATCCACAGTCTCAATCTCAAAATTCCTGTAACCACAATATTCATTCCACTCAAACCACATTCTTGAGATCAGTTCCTTCCTGAAGCAAGTAGTGTGATCTTTCTCTTCATGGGTATCAGCACAGACTAATCTATATGCATACACTTTTCTTGTTTGGCCTGGTCGGAATGCTCTGCCTATTGCTTGGCGAGTCACAGATGGATTAAGGTGAACATCAAGAATAATAATCCGGGATGCACCAACCAGTGAGATTCCCTCTCCACAAGCCTTAATTGATCCAAAAAAAATTCTAGAATGTGGAGAATTGTTGAAACGCTCCATTGACCACTCTCGCTGGTCAGCAGTTGATTCACCTGAGATCACAAAGATTTCTCGACCTGTACTCCATCCCTTCATTTTCACTACTAGTCTCTCTAAAAATTTCAAGGGTTGAAGGTACTGGCTAAAGACAAGTAATCTCTCACCAGCAGCATCACATAAGTTTAGCAGATTTAGAAAAAATTTAGCTTTGACTCCATCTTTCACATCTAGTTTTTCTAAAACCTCATCCATCTTATCATCTGCTGGGACACTATTCTCAGGCAGAGACTTCAACTTTGGATGCAGAAGAACAGAACTTCCCACAGCAGAAAGCTTGAACTTGCCACCCTTCCCCCGCAGCATCTTTAACTTTGAAACTTCACTCTTCTGTCTGGAACTCAGATTCAGTACCACTGTGAAATCAACAAGTCCAGGAAGCTCATCCAAGAAATCTCCCTTATAATAATGTAGGACCTTGCTAGTCATCTCACGAAGATCTTGTATGACAGTGACTTTCCTTTTGAAATCATCATCCTTCAGAAGACAATGCTCCACCAAATCAAAGAAAGCAGCATGTGCACCAGCTTTGAACTGCTTCCTCAAACCTGGAATATGTACTCTACTCATTATCCGCTTAACAACAACCCGTGAGGTATCAAGTTTCAGAAATTTTGGCCGCACAAGATTCAATATATTAAACACTTCTTTCACGTGATTCTGGTACAAAGTTCCAGAAAGAACAACTTTTCGAGGTGTCTTTACTTTAGCAAGGGATTGCAATACGTCAGTGTTCTCATTCCTTGGAGTGTGCCCTTCATCCAAAATCAGAATTGATGGTTGCTTGAGCAGTATCTCTTGACAAGTGGCTGCTGTTTTACTGGTCTCTGAGTCACAAACAATAGCAGAGAACTGTTTGTACCCTAAGAAAAGAATACTCTTCTGATCCAACCACTTTTTCAACACCTCTAATTGCTGAGCCCTACTGTCAGCTTTCACAGTGTAAAAGTCAAAAAGTGGAATGTCTTCTATCTGCCAAGTCTGAAACTCTTTCTTCCATGTTGCCAATATTCCTTTAGGAAGTACTACCAGTGGTCTGGCCTGTGGATACTTTGCTAAGAAACTTTGCATGAAACTGATTATCATAAATGTTTTTCCAGATCCAGGAGCATGAGCCAAAATGCAGCCACCAGGATGATCAGTTACCAAATTACTTCGCAGAAAATTAAATCCTTCAACTTGATGAGGTTTCATTTGTTTCATATGTCTTGGATGAGCAGCAATGTCAGTCACCATCAAGTCATTTTCAGACAACTTAACTTCATCTATGTTGCTGGAATCTCTGCCTTTGCCATTTCCAGGATCATACATGTACGTTCTGGTGCTCCTTTTGACCTAGATTTAACAAAAAGAAAAGTCAAAGCCTAAGGCAGCAAGCAAGGACAATTACCAAAGCATCAAAATCTAATCATGTGCATTTATTAACTCCATTGAGATGCAACGGGCAACAAAAATCTTGACTAGTCATTTAAGAACTTATCATTCTATGCCAGTCAGATTTGTGTGGCAGGAGTAATTCAGTCATTTTGATAGAAGAAAAAAGATTAACTCAATCACCAGCTCAATTGGAAACAATTCAGTCAAGTAACTTGGTGGAGAAAAACTCAGGCCTTTTCTTAGGATATAATTATAGATTTACAAATTAACAAGCACCCAAACACTGCAACAAAGACAAACTAAAGCTCAGAGAACAAACTGTATATAATTGTCACAGCAGAAATAAAGACATGGAAATGTTAGGTCTCCCGACTAGTCATTCTATAAAATAAAGGAAAATAATAGGTGAGGTTATTTCCAATCCAATCCATCACCTCTAGGAGTTAACAAATGTAAAAAGCCAAGACCAAACAAGAACAACAATTGAATGCATTGACTCAACTCGGAGTCAACTTTAAAATTAAGGGCAATAGCTCATGAAATATGTTCTCAAACCCTTAAATGTACAGACCAATACAAAATCAGGTGGAGCCCCGAGTCAATATCACATTTATAGCAAGAATCACCGTATACCTATTTGCATAGCCACTTGCTAACATAAAGGTAAGAAAACGAAAAGGATCAGATGCATAGAATTTAAGGAATAAACAACAATAATCTTACCTTATTGAACTGGACCTCAATTATGGTTTCAATTCCTCGGTCAATCACTCCACAAATACGACAAACATAGCCAAGATCATCCTTCAAGACAAATGAATGATCACAGTCGTCGCCATCTTCTTCCATCTGCTCATTGCCTGAATTATCCTCAACCATGTCCTACCAAAAGCAGCATAAAATCATGACATATTGTAGTAACTAAGCAAGATATAGATGAATTGCTAGGATAAAAGAAGCATTATAAGTCTGAAATATCTTATTCAATAAAGATTACTCAAAGAATTAAATAACATATAATTTTTTAAGAAAATAGCATAACCTACAAGACCTTGTACAATCAAATTCTTAGTGCAAAAAGAATGCATAGGAAATGAATAAATAAAGAATAACTAAAATTTAAAGAACAGAGTACCTTGGAACATTCTAATGCCATTGACATCTCCTGCCAGATATCCCCCAGACCATCATCTTCAGTCTTGGTTTTATCATCACAATCCTCTTCCACACCAACATAAACACCGTGATCTTTCTCAGTAGCAATTTCACCAACTAAACTTACTTCTTTCATTTGAATTCTGTTCTGTGGGTAGCCCTGAACCTTAATTGCGTTCTCATCATAACCCCTAACCTTAATTCCGTAATAACACAAGCATTTTCAGATGAGATAAACACGACATTGGAACAACAAACTGAATTTGACAATTAAAAATCAAGAAAATTAACTCCTTAATGAACAAAAAAAATAACATATTCTTTTCAGTCACCATGCTTGGTCATGTCTTTGCATGATAAAAGTAAAACATTAATATCCAAATGTCACCTCTTTTGGAGAGTGATTACCCATTAAATTCAATGCTCACCGTCGATTACAGAAGTCTGAGCCATACATCCTTTTCAGCATTACAATTCAAAGATTAGAAGTGTTAGAGAAACATACCATTATGTCCTTTGTTAAAAAACGTCCTGCAGGAAGCTCAGGCTGTGGCAAGACAACCTGATGAAAAGGATAAAAAGGCCTTCTCTCTTCCTCATCTTCATCATCTGAAAGAACTACAACTGATGGATGAGTTAAAGCTGCTGTGTCATCTTCCAAATCGATGACATTTTGAAGAGGATTTTGATTTGCCAATTTTGTAGCCTGCTCACTTGGGTTCTCAGCATTCAGAAATATATTTGAGAGTAAGGGATTGTTGGCACAAAGAGGACCCCATATTCGAAACTTCCGATCTATGAGGTCCTTTATGTCCTTTGTTACACTCCCAAATATACCCGAATCTAAGTTATCAAGCAAATTTGAGATGGCAAATGGATCAGAATAATCAACAATATTCTGAGTAACCTTTGGCTTCTTCTCTTCTGTTTCATCTTTCAAAGATACGGAGGAAGTAGTACAACCATAAGTTTTTGCATCACTTGATAATTTAATTCTTTTATGTCCCCTTGAACATGAATCTATCAAAACAAATGAAAATCATACATAAATCAAACCAAAAATGAGCAACTGTATTACAAATTAGAACTAAGAAACAGAATCAACGATGCTAGAGAAATAATAAATCTTAAAAGTGACCACTACACATTATATTAAACCAAACCAAGGAGAAAAAAGAGAAGGAAAACATTATTGAAGATAATTATAAATGCTTTCTTTGTCAAAACATGAAAATCAAGAATTGGGTAATTTTAGAATTCAATGAGAGGAAACCAAAGACTGTAGAAAAGACCTAATACATTGTATATTTCTTTTATATCTTAGAAGATAACAATAATGGATAATCGCAGGTCAATACTTAAGTCCCTTCCTTATCACTAATCATAGGCTGATAGTTAAGTCAACACAAAACAAAAAACGCGAACATATGACTATATTGTTCTTAAAAGTTGTCTTTCGACCACAATACAAATAAATTTATTAACAATTCAATGGCTTCAGAGCTATCACGTTAAATAGCCAATCATGTAGAGATATGCAAATAATCAAAGCAAATATCCAAATAACTTAAATGTATATCAGCAAACAATCACAAATGAATAACAACAAAACATTCTATTAACAAAACTTAAGGCCTACCGTTTGGAGAGGCATAATTTGATGGAAGAGTCATCATTCCAGACTCCATAGCTGATCAGAATCAACAATAAACTAAACAGAGAAAATAGTATGATCAAACCCTAAATAGCCTCATAAAATTAACAAACATTTAGAAGAAAATTTCCGGCATTGAATTTAGATCAATAGACGACTTACATTTCGGCAAAAGCGACGTCTCTTCTTCCGTTAAACGCATCTACTTAGCAATGCTGACTGTCACTGTCTCGTGCTCTTTTTTGCCGTTTTGGGGGAGACGACGATGGGTGAGAGTGAGAGAGTGGAGTATTCTACAAGTACCGCGGGGTAATTCTCCTGTGCATCAAAATTTCTGCCTTTCTAATAGGATAGCAGAAAATGATTGGAGGCACCGTGCGAAGCAAAGTTTGCCCAATCAATATTTGACACACGGTAACGATAATTTAACAAATAAATAAATAAAGAAACTGATAAAGCGTGTCCCCATCCAGCACGCTTGCGGAACAGTCCCTACCCAGTATTTTTAGCGCCATATTATTGCATCCGAATTATAACCAAATAAAAACCAAACAGTAGTAAAAAAAAAAAAAGGCTCAAGGACCCACCCATGGTTTTACACAATTATAAATTCTCATTTTTTAATTTTTAAAAATTTAAAAATTTATTTATAATAAATTTTATTTAATTTTATTTATATTTTTATAAAATAATTAAAATATTTTTTTAAAAATAAAAATAAAATTATAAAATAATATTTAAATATAAATATTTATAAAATATTATAAACTTTTTTAAAAAATATTTAAATTAAAAAAACAATCACTACTCTCATTGATGCTTTTATTGATAATTGAATTAGATGGTATTGTTTTAAAAGTGTCTAGATTGATAAAAACAACTAGATCTGGTTGTCTCTTAGTTTAGTAGAGACAATCAGATCTGACTACCTCTATTAGCAATCATAGTTAGAACGATCGGTAAGATTAAGACTGATCATTTTTTATTTTTTTTATTTTTTTGGATAAAAATGATCATATTTAGTTATTTTATGAATCAAATGATCGTTTTTTATCATTAGATTCTATTATCGAGGGGTAGTGACAGTTTTTAATTTTTAAAATTTTTAATTTTTAATATATTTTAAAAATATATTTTAATATTTAATAAACCTATAATATAATATAATATAACAAAATCAACAAATTAATAATTAAGTTTGGCCGCCCTTTCAGCGTCAGGACCTCGCTTAGATTCTGCACCATTGAACGCGGCCCGCGCTCGAGTCCCCACGGCCCCCACTGTTTCGTATCTCCTAAATATCATTTACTAGCACTGAGCAAATTTCATATTCTGATTCTAAGTAACCTTTTTCTTTCTCTCTCTCTGACTCGCCCTGTTCACTTTCCTCACTCTCTCTACCTTCAGTTCCAATGGCTTCAGAGCGACACTTATCTGCAATAAAGGTATCCTTTCAATTGAATTTCAGGGTTTTGTATTTGCGTATTTTCGGTCTTCGAATTTTTGTTTTGTTTAGGGTGCCAAAGTGCTTATGGTCGGAGCTGGTGGTATCGGCTGCGAGCTGCTTAAGACTCTCGCTCTCTCCGGCTTTCATGATATTCATATTGTTAGTACTTTAACTCTTGTTTTTACTTGAAGAAATTTATCCATCGTTTTTTTTTTTTTGCTTTTGGTTCAGTTGTGGTTTACCTGGGTTTTTAGCTGGGTGGTTTTATGTAAAATTTATTTTATATATTCTTTTGTTATTTTGGATGCTGGGGTTTAGTTAGTTGGCGCTTAAAGTATTTATTTATTTATTTTTTGAATCTGAATACTGGTATGTACCCAAAATTTAAAGGTTCGACCTTGAGGAGTTACTTAGTTTTGAACTTGAGTTTGCTAAGTGAGTTCAAATTGTTTCTTAGGTCTCGCTACTGAACAATTTTTAGAGGTCGTGTGAATGTTGATGGTGACTGGGGTTCTATGGTAAAATATCAATTTTGATGGTAGCGGACATTAGGTTTATAGCATAATTGTTGTTGATACTCATAACTGGATATCTTATATTTTCTTTATGGAGTTTCAGTTCAGGCCCTTGATATTAAATTTACAGTGAAAAAATCATATGATTCTGTTGTGCTTGCTGCATTCTTCGCATATTAATATGGAAAAAGCATACTCTGTGAAACGAATTTCTTTTTTTGGCACTATTTTCTTAACTCATCCAGGGGCACTGAGTTAATGTTTTTCCCATTACTTCTTTTTCCCCTTACCTATGTCCTTGAAAATTGGTGATTTCCACTTTTTTTTCGCTTGTTTCGGTGAAATTTTTTGTTGGGGTTTTGGAAATTTATTTGGTTTTTGCAACTTGTGCTGGCATGTGTTATTGATTTATAACGAATTTTCCTTTAATTATCTGTTTGCAGATTGACATGGATACCATCGAAGTCAGTAACCTAAATAGGCAATTTTTGTTTCGTCAATCACATGTTGGCCAGTCTAAGGCCAAGGTATGAACGACAGTGAGAATCTTTCTCTTTATGCTTGCTGGGGCACTGTTTAAGTTGTTCACAACTATCTCATCAATGTGTAAACCAGGTAGCTCGCGATGCTGTCTTAAATTTTAGGCCTGGCATGAGTATTACACCACATCATGCCAATGTTAAGGATCCTGAGTTCAATGTTGAATTTTTAAAGCAATTTAATGTTGTTCTGAATGGATTAGACAACCTAGACGCAAGGCGGCATGTGAACCGCCTTTGCTTGGCAGCTGATGTTCCTTTGGTTGAAAGTGGAACTACAGGCTTTCTGGGACAGGTAATACAGATGAACTTTAGTCTTTTGGTGATAATCTATTCATCCTTCAAGGAATTCTTTAAAGACTGCATCTAATTGTACCTTTTCATTTTGTATACCCACTTTTTTAAACTGTGGGTATGCTGCAATTGAGTTTGTTTAATTTGTTTAATAATAGAAGTTTCAACCACCTTTCATTTTAATGTTCAAATAAAATTTAGTTAAATGACTTGCAGCTAGATTGTGAATAAATTGTTATTTTCTCCTTCTGGTATATCACAAGTTTTTTTTAACTGTGCAAAAGATAAGTAATTTTAATTGCTGAGATCTTGAGAACTTCAAATTTTTATGATAATATTGTCTCCTTCAAGAAAGCTGGGCATTTGATTTGATGTGTGGGTATGGACTTCTAAGAATTATTTTAACTCATAAAGATTTTTTTAATATTGTAATTCATGCTTGATAAAAGATACGTGGTCATGTAAATCATTGAGTCATCTAATGTTGCACATTTATGTCTCTTCCTCTCTCTGCCTGATTGATTAGATAGTCATGCTTTTAATTTGGTTTTGTTGATTTGTTCGACTTTCTCATGGAAGCCAGGTCACAGTGCATGTGAAAGGAAAAACTGAATGTTATGAATGTCACCCAAAACCTGCCCCAAAAACTTATCCCGTCTGCACGATAACAAGCACTCCATCAAAGGTGTGTTTATTATTATTATTATTATTATTATTATTATTATTATTATTATTTTTGCAAGAATATGAGAAGTTTTGTGTTGGAAAATGGAATATATGGTTGACTGTAGCTTGTTATGATTATAATGTTATTACTAGTGGCTAATTGTGGTTATGGTGCATGATTTGAAATTTAAAGCATAAACTTGAGGGACACCAAGGTTCTACTTGGGATTTTTTTTCCCACTAGTTTTGGAGGGTTTTTAATCAAATTAGTTTTGAGGTGTTTTAAAACTATTACTTGTCAGATTTATTATGCACTAATTTTGACTGGCTTAAAAATCCCTCAAAACCAGTGTAGTGTATTTTTAGAAGTTTATAAAACATCCTTTAGGGTGTTTTGGTTGGTTCTAAAACTTTATTCTACAAATATCCTGTCTACTTAATACTATTCTAGTTATATAAAAAAAACAATAAACAGACAAAAGGAAAGAGAAATAGACTTTTTCTTTTCATTTGTTTGTTCTTCTTCAATCTTCTCAATTTTAGGGTTCGTTTCCCATATTCAAAATCCTACTCATAATCTTATCTATCTCAATTAATTGGTTGCATGTGTTTCCATCATTTTAAAGAAAGAAATGCTTCATAATGGTATAAAAGTAAAGCTGATTGATCAAGAAGCCAAAAACCGTATGTCTATTACTCACTGTGGTGCTATGAATAAACTAGTTTGTGGTAAATGTAAGTGAAAAATGAAGCCAAATTGCTCTGCAACCAAAGTCGATCTTGTAATTGAAAAAGAAAAACTCTCAAGTACTAGTTGAAATTGGGGTATTTTTATGGACAAATATGTAAATTTTTCATTTTAAAAAATTGTCAGAATCGCTGCAAAATAAACTCCCTAGCACAGGTTGGGTATTTCAAAAACTACTACTAGAAATCCCTCAAAACCGCTGTGGTAATTTACCTTTATAACTACCACCTTGAAACTCCCCAGCAGATTCTAAGAATAGAAGGTGCAAAGTAATCTAATGTGAGCAAACAGAAGTCTGAAACCGGGTACTCCATGAATGAAAGAAGTGAATGCAACAATAGAGGGGCATTTTCTAAATATTGAAGGAGATACTTTTGTTCGGTAACTAATAGAATCTCCAGCCTACTCCAACTAATTTAATGGGAAAGAAAGCTGGTTTTGTTAAATTAAGATTACTCTTAAGATCGTATAGGTATTATTTATCAAAATTTGCTCAGGTTCTTTTTGATGTTCTTTTTGATTGTTGACAAAATATTTATGTGGTAATGGTGTTTATGTTGAAATTGTAGTTTGTTCACTGTATTGTATGGGCTAAGGACCTGCTTTTTGCCAAGTTATTTGGAGACAAGAATCAGGAAAATGATTTAAATGTGCGTTCCAGTGATGCTGCTAACTCATTGGAACAAGCAGAAGATGTATTTGAACAAAGAAAGGATGAAGATATTGGCCAATATGGAAGACGAATATATGACCATGTGTTTGGTTATAACATTGAATTAGCTTTGTCTGATGAAGAGACGTGGAAAACAAGGAATAGACCAAGACCTATATATAGTAAGGATTTCCTGTCTGAAGAACTTAATCATCAGAATGGGAATGTAGATAGAAGTTGCGTAACTGATGCTCTTTCATCTGTGTCTGCTATGGCATCTTTGGGTCTGAGGAATCCACAGGATAAATGGTCCCTTCTTGAAAGTTCAAGAGTTTTTCTTGAGGCTTTGAAACTTTTTTTTCTGAAGAGAGAAGAGGTTTGTCTTGATTTCATGCTTCTAAACCAATGTTTGGAAAAAAAATTTTGAATTTCTTGATTAACTATTTTTTTTTTGTTCAAAGTTGAATATTGTATATTTATACATCATACTTTTGTGCAGGAGATTGGAAACCTTAGTTTTGATAAAGATGATCAGTTAGCAGTAGAGTTTGTTACAGCTGCTGCAAATATTCGGGCCGCTTCTTTTGGCATTCCTTTGCATAGCCTTTTTGAAGCCAAAGGCATTGCTGGTAATATTGTGCATGCTGTTGCGACAACAAATGCTATTGTAGCAGGATTGATTGTGATTGAAGCAATCAAGGTGCTACAGAAGGATACTGATAACTATCGGTGTGGGTCAATTCCTTTCTATCTGTTTAGGTTTTATTTTATGTTGATGTGATTCCTAGTCTGTTGAATATCTATCTTTTTTCACTGTACAATGATAAGCTGGAAAAGAAATTTAACTGGGACTGTTCTTCTGCTTGTTTGAAATGCTTGAAAAAATGACTGCTACCTGTGGTCTGTTCCTGTACTCTGTTCTGCAAAATTCATTTGCTTGATGATATTAATATTTCCTTTTGTATCTGTATCTATGATTAGCAACTGCTGAATTTGCTGAAATCTTGTTTGGAACTTCTATGCAGGATGACATATTGTCTTGAACATGTTACCAAAAAGATGCTCCTTATGCCAGTGGAACCTTATGAACCAAACAAGTCCTGCTATGTTTGCTCTGAGGTATTGTTTACTTCCCTTTAATTTGGAAATCTCTTTATATGTGTTTCTCAGTCATGATGGTAATCTGCTGTGCAAAACAGACACCGCTATTGCTTGAGATTAATACTCATCAAACAAAGTTTCGGGATTTTGTGGAGAAGATTGTTAAGGCCAAGCTAGGCATGAACTTCCCATTGATTATGCATGGTTCAAACCTTCTTTATGAAGTTGGTGATGATCTTGATGAAGATATGATAGCAAATTATGCTGTCAACCTTGAGAAGGTAAATTTTGTCGTTTTCCTAGGAATTTACTCCTTTAATGTTGCAACCATGCATTTTTCTTTGTATCTCTTCCCCCTTATTTTGATTATTAGTTTGAACTTATTTTGTTCTTGCCTTAGGCGCTATCTGAGCTTCCTTCTCCAGTTACTAGTGGGACAATGCTCTCTGTAGAGGATCTTCAACAGGAGTTGGTTTGCAGTATTAATATCAAACACAGGTTTGCATTTACTTTAACAAGGAAAACTTCAAAACCAGGCATAATATATTTAATAGACTGCTGCTGAAATTTTGCAGACTGCTGCTTAATTTCCGTTCTTTTTGGAGATGGGAGGGTGTTCATTCCCTTGCAAATCTGTTTGTAAAGTTGTATAAGTGCATTCATGTTGTGTAATATCTCATGGCAAGGCCTTTGGCATAGTGGCTGAAAAATACACTCATGTGAGTGATCTTTAGCTTGTACAATCATTGCTTTGTAGTTAGGTTCCTCCGTTTTTTTGTTTTTTTCCAAGAGGGCTTCGGGTAAATTTACAAGTATGTTTATTTGATCCGATTATCTTCGTTATTTTTTTTTTATATTCTCATGGTTACCTTATGGCTGTGTTGGTTTTCATGATGGTCAATCAGCGTCTTGGATGATATTAGCCTGAATTGTTTTGCATCGTTTGTATCATGAAGAGATATTAGTAGCTTTAACTCTGATGAAATTTCAAAGCTTTAGTTGAGTGGTAAATTCTCGATTTGCATGGTAAGCTCTATGAATTGTTTGGATCTGTTGATCTGTGTGGAATATTTGGATCCTGATTCTCATGATTTGTCATAAATTGTTAATCACATATGATCAGCTGCCTATATATTTCACATGCTCTGAATTTTAACAGGGATGAATTCAATGAAGAAAAGGAGCCTGATGGAATGGTTCTATCTGGATGGAAACAAGCTCCTCCAGTGGCCAGAAACAATGGGAGCCCATCAAATGCACCAGAAGCAGAAGTTGTGGAGGCTGAAAAGGATGTTGAGGTGGACGAAATTTCACAGCCTTCAGGGAAGAAACGTAAATTATCCGAAGTGGATGTTCCAAATGCTGCTGATGGAACTGGAAATCACAGGGAGGTGGAAGAGCTTGATGAAGACAATGATGACGAAGATGATCTGGTAATGCTTGTTGATTTGGATTCAGTCACCAAGAAGAAGAAAAGGTTGCAATAGTTGTGGTGGTGGGAATAAACTTCTGACTGTGGAAGACTTCTAAAATTCCTAATTTTGTACCATAAGTGTGGAGTGGAAAATTCTTTTGGTGCATAAAGTGCTGACTATTAGATAGCAAGAGAGTATCTTGTAAATGACACATTACTATTTTAACCTAGCCAGGCTGACAATGGATGAGATGAGACTGTAACACTGCTAGTAACAGAATTTGTTGGATATTTATCGACCCCGGATGAAATGAGTGAAAGGGCCATAGTCTCTTTATAATCCCATCCCTCTCATCTTGTTAAAGCACAATCTAGGCCATCTTGGTTCTCTTTTCGGTACATGCAAATGATGCAATTGTCGATGGATGGACAACAAATTTTTTTTACTATGCCAGCCTTAAGAAACAAGGGAAATTTTCATAAATAAAGCAGATGAACCGAATGTAAAAGTTGAGTCTTTCACCTGATATTATTAGAATTAAACTTAAAGATTAAAGATGGGAAGGTCCTACTTGTCTGTCTTCTGTAGTTTGCCATATCTTGAAGTTTGATTCCTGGATGATGAGTATGGAATGCTTGAGAATTCGAAAGCTCATGGTCCTGCTCTCTTTCAAATTGGAATATCAAGTGTCGCGAAAACAATTACTTAGAAATGAGGTTATTTCATATAGATTTTAAAAAAATAACCCTTAAAACAAACATTTTATCCTTTAAACAATTATCTCACTTAAATTATGTCTCTCTTGTTTGTTTTATCCTTTAAACAATTATCTCACTTAAATTATATCTCTTCGAATAATAAACAAACTAAGGCTGGATTCGAAGCGAACACGTTCGGGCTCGTTTTCGAGCTCGCTTCGTTCGACAGCGAAACGACACAGTCCTCATACGAAACGAATGCGAATACGAATATGTGGGGTGAATATTCGGTTTGAACGAATTCGAACCCGAACCAATGAACAAACAGTTCGGTTTGCCGAACTGTTCGTTGTGTTTTCTGTCGGCAATGCACCCTCCGTCCCATCCCAGTTGTTTCTGCTTCTTCTTCTTCTTCTTCTTCTTTTCTGTCGGTAACGCACCCTCCGACCGTTCGTTCCAGATGGCGAACACGTTTGTTCGGCATCTACATTTGCGAGCCAGCAAACGAATCCAGATTTTTTCTTTCGCCCGAACACGAATCGCGAACACCGACCGATCCTGTTCGTTGAACCCGAGCCGAACACAAGCAACGCCCAGAAAACGAACGAAGCGAACACGAACATACTCGCGTTCGTGTTCGATTCGCTTTGTATCCAGCCCTAAAACAAACTATAGAATAAACGTTATACTCTAAATTAAACATTTTTTTCTACTAAAATGAACATTTCATCGAAGTAGAGATTCATAACTTGAGAATAATCATTCATCTCTTTGAATAATAAACAAATTATGGAATGAGCATTATACTCTTATAAATGACTATTCCACCCTTTGAGTCACTATTTATCATAATCTTTATAATTTTAACATATATATATCACGTAACCAAAATACTCTTGAACATACAATTTTTGTAAGTATATTATTATACAATTTAGGTCACATGCCTAATAACACACTAATTGACTATTAATTATAATATTTTTCTTTAGTTTTTTTTATTATATAGCGATCTAAGAAACAAACAATAATTTTATATTCTTTTGTTAAAATTAAATATCGAACCATGACCACTAAAATCATTTACAATTTTATTAAATATTTGTGTAACATTGTAATCCCCAATTCTCTTGTTTTGTGACAATCAGATCATCATTTATATCATTTATAATTCGATTTTTTATGAGCATATATAACACGTAGAAATAAATTATCATTTTATATTAACACATAATATTGTTACTTCACTTATCCCTTCAAATAATCAATTGATTCACATTTTCACTAAAGCACTTGAGCATTATTGACTAATCTCAAGAGCTAGATTCATCTGTAAAATGCATATAATGTAGTATCATTATAAATAAAATCTCATTCATTGAAACATTTTCTTCTCTTCACCATGGAACTACATACCCTGTCCCATAAGGCAAAATGCCATCCATGGACGCTCAAAATACTAACTATTTCCCATTTATGAAAAAACAGAGCAAACCATCAGTGCTAAACATTTATACACAAGGCTGCCTGGTATTGAACCACTTTATACATTCTTCAAACTCAACCACAACATTGATACTTTACCTACCATTAAGCCCTGAAAATTGGGCAAACACTGCAGTACTTGAGTGTGAATCCATAGCCTGGACTTGTGCCGGTTCTGGGTTTTCCTCCGGATGAGTAACCGGACGATTATCAGAGGCGGAGGTGAGAGTAGTGGGTGGAAGTACAGCAGCAGTGGAGGCAGGAGCTGACTCATCTTCCTCAACTTTTCCTTTTGTGAGGGCTTCTTGTAATTGCAAAGCATACTCTAAGTTCCACAATACATCTCCCATTGTAGGCCTATCCACACCATGCTCAGCTAAACACTTTTCTGCAGCCTCAGCAAACTTCTTCATTGATTCAGGATTGATAGTACCTGCGAGATGAGGGTCCACGATCTTCTCAAGCAGGCCTTTTCTCTTCCATTGCATTGCCCAGTCAGCCAAATTAACTTGTTCTCTTGGAAGTTGTGGATTAATTGCAGGCCTTGCGCATAATGCCTCAAACAGAACCACACCAAATGAATACACATCTGATTTATCTGTCAATTGCTGCCGTCTGAAGTACTCCGGGTCGAGGTACCCAAAACTTCCCTTCACTGCTGTACTTACATGACCTGCTCCCATTGGGGCATCTTTGGAAAGTCCAAAATCTGCAACCTTGGCAACAAATGCCTCATCAAGCAAAATGTTTGTGGTCTTAACATCGCGGTGGATGATACCTTGTGCAGTTCCAGTGTGAAGATAATGAAGTCCACGAGCAGCACCAATACATATCTCCAGCCTTTGCTTCCATGACAATGGTGGCAGATTTTTTCCATACAAGTGATCCCTAAATGGTCCATTTGACATGTATTCATAAACCAAGATCATTTCTGAATTCTCATCACAGTAGCCAATAAGTGACACCAAATGCCTATGCCTAAGCTTAGATAACATTTGGATTTCTGTTTCAAACTCTGTGATACCTTGTTCGGATTGTGGGTTCCCCCTCTTGACAGCGACTTTGGTTCCTTCATCAATCACACCAAGATACACATTGCCAAATCCACCAACACCGATTACTGCACTTTTGTCAAAGTTGTTTGTTGCTTCTTGCAACTCTGCCAAAGAGAAGTACCTGCCAAGGCCAACCTTGTGTGAGCCCACTGAGGTCTTGCTTGACGTGAAACTTGTGTCACCAGTATGCAGAGGAAGCAACCAAGAAGAGAAGCTATTTCTCTTTTGCCAATCTTGGGGTCTCTTGTGCCATTTAATAACCATCGCACCGAGTCCAACAAATGCTCCAAACATCATTGCAAATCCAACTGCAGCTACTGTACCACGGTTGGATGAACCAACCGTGCTACCATCAACGCCAAACTCTCCATCCAAACTATTTACTGAATTACTCATTTTCATAATTTCCAACCCATTAATAATTGCATTTCTTGTTCCAGTATTCTGATTCATTGGACCAATTTGAACGCTGAGTCCATCAGACATGAGTGTAGCATTCACCACAATATCTTTGTAGTAGGGAGTGGCCAGAGCCTTTGTGAGGGTAGACAAATCCAACCCAGATATTGCAGTTTTCCCATTAACGTATACATTGAAATACAGATCATCCATGGATTTGCTTACAATGTCACAAAAATGCATCCGAAGCAGGTAGTTAAACGTTGTGTCAACATCAAAGTTCCATGTGATGTTGAAGTTTGGTTGAGTTGTGGCTGACTCACCCATTTCAGCTGCAGAAGAATACACTGATGCTGGTGCAGTCAATGGCGTGACTAGTTCAGGATATTTGATGCCATCAGAACCAACTGAGACACTCCGAGCCAAGGATTTATCCTTGAGATACGGAGAATCAGGCACCCAAGTCCTGCCAAGCGTGTCATTCTCTGACGTGATCAAAGGCCCCCCCATGTTAATTCTATACACATATTGGTATGAAAATTTGGTCAAACCAGCATAATCATTAATTGGGAAAAGATCGGAGCCTCGATCACTGATTAAGCCATCGGGAGCAGAAACGACCTCAATGGCATTAATGAAAGCCATTGAATTCGTCATTGGTATAAAGTTGAGAGACAGTGTAGAATCAGTCCCATTAAGCAAGTATTCCTTGAGTACAACTTTATCATTTTTTTCAAGTTTGAAGTTGTGAAGGAGAACATATTTTTCTGTTTGAACGGAGAAGGATGCTTTTGTCAGGTCACGTTCCTTAACAGACAATGCAAAGAAATGTAGACGTATCCAGTGCCATCCTTTTTCTGACAAACGGAAATTGTAGGTTGCTTCTTCTGTAAAAACTCTAGCACTCAAATATATAGGCGAAGGAACATTAGCTGACTCCACAGAAACTTGAATGTCTTCTTTAGCATGCAAGAATTGATTGGATTCCTTATCTGTTTTGAATGTTCTTCCATCAGGAAGAGAAGAAGACGACTTGCCTCCACAATCAATGAGGATATTATCCTTAGGAGTGAAGTCGGTGTTGTCCGAAAAAGCGGTAATGGGGCAGGAGAAGAAAGCAATAACAAGAACCAGGAGGATAGCCATCAAAGAAGAGTATGCAGACGACGACATAGAGGAGCATAGAAATGGGATTGCTTATTTTATTTTAGTTGTCTCGTTTTTCTATGTCGATCCCTCCTGGTTGAAGAAGGGATGTTTAGAACTGGATCCAATAAAGGATGAGATAGAGGAATTTTGTTTTTCTTTACTAAAATGGGGGATGACGGGCTAACGTTTATCTAGTTTTTTTGATTCTTAGAGGAGGAAAGCCATTGATAGCCTGAAAGAAGTTTGGAAACCTGAAAATAAGGCAAGGTTTGTGGAGAAAGATTTTTGCATGTAAAATTAATGGTAAGGCTTTTCTTAGTAAGTGGCAACAGAAAATGGTGCTGCGGCTAAACAGGAGACAACCATAAGAGCTTGTCAAATTCCATATATATCTCTTTCACATCACTGATTGTTTTAGGTTTCAGCTCAAAACAACCTGTGGAAATTGGGATATAGCCAATTTTACCATCACGATCATAGCAACAAAAATTCCAATGAATTAGGTAAGAATTGAAAATAAAATCCACTGATTCACAGGCTCCAGCATTAAGGCATGCTACTACATAAGAAATCAAAATAAGGGGATGTACTTGTTGAGCCTGAAACCGAAGAAGCCTCCCATCCCAGTAAAGCACCCCCAGCAAGCACCCTATATTACAGGTATCAGAGCAAGAAAATAATATGGCCAAGAAGTCACAGTTACAGTTATACGAAAACAATTAAATAAGCCCACAATTAATACAAGAAATAAGATATTCACATGGATGCAATACAAAATCCAACCGCAAGTAACATCAAAGCAAGGCAAGCGATATAACTTTTACTGCATTTTGTTGAGATAAATTCTCGAGTCACAGAATGCATTAGAAATCCAGACAGCCAGCCTTCTCGTTCAAATAAGATTAGGTGCTTCTCATATCTTGCTCACATTGTCCCCAGCTTGAATTGGTAGGATTTTACCGTACTAGTAAAGGAGCTTTATGCAGCCAAAAGGGCATAAGCATAGCAGTCACAACCATACAAGGGCACTTTCACCTGTATAGAATTGAAAATTGGAAGGAGAACTCAGGACTTTGGAATGAATAAATCAAGGGTTTTATCGGTTTCAGTACACATTGAACCATAAACATTTGTGAATTGCAGTACACATCCATATCTAATATGTAGTCTTATTGCTGTAACTTAATTATAAGCAAAACCTAAAGCACACATCTATCATAGCACAAACACGCTGATTGTAGTCAGCTTAATCCAATGTACAATAGTTGGTATATATGTTATGTGACGTATTAATGGGACTGATGACCAGGAAGTTTGTCCTTGATCTTCTCCATCACACTTTTCTTCTCATGATGCTCTTGTTGTCCTGGAGCATTGATGGTTGTTTTGGTAGTGGAAATGATTGTGGTATGTGAATGCTCCTCCTTGTGCTTCCCACTTCCAGCAAGTTTCTCTTTTATTTTCTCCTTCAGTCCCTTCTTCTTCCTCCTCCCACCTTGCCTATCATCCTCAGACTATACATAAATGCATGCATGCACTAAGAAAATTAATTATAGAGTTAAAAGATATCGACCACTCAATCTTACATCGTTTAGAGTTTGTAAAATTTTACTGCTCTATTACTTTAAAGCCTAACAATAAGATGTTATTGTTGTTTCAGAAACAGAAACAAGTTAAAAATTAATGATGTAGAAGGTGCATGGGCTATATATGTCTCACCGAGCTAGAGCTTGAACTGCCAGAGCGCTGAATCGCCTCTGCACCCACATGCTGATCACGCTGGCGCTCATGCCCCAGCTCTTGCTTCAACTCTTGATGCTCATGCTGACCTTCCTACGAAACGGCTGAGCCTGATCTCCTACATCAACACCAGACATATGAGCAGTGGCAGGTGGAAAACCACCACCAACCCCGTGGACTTGGCTCGCAGCAACACCAGTAAGTTGCATGGGGTTACCGTATTCGTCGGTTAACTGAACTGGGTTCCCGAGTTCATCTGTCAACCGAATTGGGTTTCCATACCCATCACGTAAATCAGCCATTCGGAGCTAATATTTTTCGGTTTGGAGAGAATTGCTTGTTGTAGGTTTGGATATTGATGAGACGAACATACCCAGGTTTATTGGGAGCGACGAAGGGGCAACAGAAAAATGTTGGGCTTTGCATGTCGATCTGGTGTCTACACGTAATGATTGGGTGAAAGCCGAGATATTCTGGCTACATAGCCACATAGCAGCAGTGAGCCAAGGCGTCACTCTTTTAAACCGTGTCAAATATTGTCACCCTGCATCAATGCCTAGTGTGAAAATACAAAAAAATTTGAAGATAAAAATACAATAGATTAGAGCTAATAACAGACTTCAATTTCTCAATATATCACAGAGAGGGCCCTATACTTGCTTCATATCAGGTGGCCAATACGTTCTCCATTTACAAGAGAGTAGTACCCAGGGGGTCATCCAACAATATGGAAGGAATTCATTTTTGTCCACCCAAGAAACAAATTTATCTGTACATTAGGACCAATAGTTTCACAATGGATTTTCATTCTACCAAATTCTTTCTTTTGCATAATTATCTCATTTATATATTTCTTTACAAATTAATTCCAGTGACCAATTCTGGTGAGTTTCCAAGTCTTGTATATCTTGATGAAAAATGTCCACCACCCTTCATCTGCTAATTGAGATTCCGTGGAAGATCAAACAGTTCGCATCTGTAAACATGTGTGAAACCTTATTTAGACAAGTTGTGAAGAAGAAAAGGAGGGTGGATAAACTAACTTTTACCGACTCCAAAGGTTTCAACCTCAAGTTGTATGAATGATTTATGTGTGTGCATGTGTGTCAGTGTGCAATCCCCAGAATATCTGGTACGCGCATAGTGGGCCTCATGGCGCTAAGTGAAAAAGGAACAAAATTTTTAGCTATGATGCCAAATCACAATGCAACAGGATAAACTTATCACCTCTTTACAAGTGAGAAGCAGTTCATGTCTTGCTAGATTTGGTCCAGAAAAGTCCCTTCTTCCATGTAGAATGATTTTCTGACAGGGACCTACTCCCCTTTGATCCCAAGGAGAAGTGTCGTTTCAAGAAAGGCCTTCCTAAGGAGCTTTTCATACTGGAAGTGGAAGCAATCTTGGGATTCTTTCCTTCATTTCTACTGCTTCTAAGGTGATCAAACATGAAAGAGTTACGATCAAGATCGCTATCCATAATCTGGTTCCTTGATCTCTTGTTACTTCTAGCCTTTGATTCCATCTCTGATTTCAATGCTTTTTCAGACAACTTAAGGGTCTTTTTCTCACCTAAAATACAAACTGGGCACGCAGGGTCATACTTGTGAATTTCAGCAGTTATAGTCTCCAAACATTCAGCATGAAAAACATGCCCGCAACTTAGAACTGCAACCACAACAAGCTCTGACAACAGCTTAGAGCAAGCACAACATGTTTGCAGATCAACAGAAGAAGCTGCTGAAATTTGGCTACCGAATCTAGTTATCTTCCCATGACTAAAGCCCAAGGACTCATTATCCAAAGACCACCTTTCTTTATGAGATGTGGCCATGATTTCAGAAAAGGCATGCATGGACCAACCATCTGAAGACGCAGAACGAGAGCCCTCAGTTGATTCATTGCTCCATAAAGGGGTCACTGGCCTTTCTTCCTTAACAGAGTATACATTCAAAGACTTCAATCCTGAGATCCGGCTATCAGATACCTGCCTTAGTAGTGGATGTCCAGGAGAATGTCGGGGCCACTTTGGTGTGGTTGAACTGGTGGGGCACAAATGATTTTGAGATGACAAAGGGGCTGCCAACAACGAAGAAGTTGATGGAACTGAAAATGATAATTTTTGGGGAGATGGATATGCAACTGCTGCAGATTCTGAGGACTCCTTAATCTGAAACATAAGTAAGATTGAATACTAAATCATCTCAATTTGGAAACTTAAGTAAAAGAATCTAAATCATATGAAAATAGCCTCTTATTAAAATTTAAAAAAAAAAATTACCTGTTCTAAACTCACATCCATAGAGACCTTTCTTGAAATAGGTTGATCTGTCATATATTTGTTCATAACAAAAATTAAGATTATAGTGTGAGCTCACTAACAAGGTAGGATCAAATCTAGCAAAAGAAATTTGAAAGGTAACTTATTTTAATATCCAGATATGCCAAACAGAAAAGGTAATTTTTAAGTTCAGGAAGTCCTACAATGGGTGATTCACGGAAATCTTAGTCTTTATATGGAGTATGATCAATCCTCCTAATAAGCTATTTGCAGTTACAGTGTTTATTAATATAGAATGACCAACAACTGAAAACTAACAAAACAAAGGATGGGCATCATATGAAGTCTCCAATTATACCATGACCAACAAACAGAGATGCCTCTAACATATTAATGCTATGCATAGCACACAGGACCAGATAGAGAGATTTTCCATACATGTCAGAAACTATAAATTAAAGTGTTTACCTTTATTGAGCAAACTACAAAGAAAAATAATATAACCAAAATGTCTCAAGAAACTCCAAGTTTGATTGCATGACTCCAATAAGTCATTTTACTTTAGAACAGAGACAAGAAATTGACCAGCTTAATAGGTTTCACTCCTATAAGCAAATGAAAGGAGGAAAAAAGAACAGGAAAAATTCCCAAATTTACTAGAAGAAAACTTTTGCCTCTTGTTTATGCTCTTTCATCTGTCTTTTGCAAGTCAACATCCAGCTAAAGAAATTTCAATAAATAATCAAGCAGAAAAATGCAAAAGTTAATTGAGATTTATATTTTACTCATATATATTTTAATCTTGATCATTTCCTCCTTTCTCTTTCAACATTTATCGTCATTGTCCATGTACATAGAATTCCTAATTTACCAAACTTAAAGTTGAGCTTTGGTGCAAGTTCTCATAGTTAGTCACTCAGATGTGATAGGTATTGGAGCCATTAACAAAGATCATGCTGCAGGATATCCAATGGAATCCAGGGTTCCTCCCAAGCATCTGTCTAAACAAAAGGTACTATTAAATGTAATTGTAAAGGTTTACAAAACTAAAATAATGGTCCAAAGTGAGCATAACTATGTTAGATCTGAGGCTATCTGTGATTAAAAGAACCTTTGAAACATTCAAACTTATAAGATACATAGGTTAGGTGTCTCTCAAGGGGTAGATATATCAGTGATTGATACTGGACAATTTCCCAGAAAAATTGTGCGTTAAGTCATTGTTAAGTCTTGCCTATCCTACATGAGTTGCATTGATATGCTAATAGCATTTAAGGTCACGATTTCATTACCCTAATATCATATTTTATAGCATCATGTTAAGAAACTAACTCAAGTTTAAATTTCTGTTTAAACATACACATTAACTTTACTTAGAGCAACATCTGGAAAGTGTACCTGAATTTAGAGTCCTCACATTCCCAGCATTGGTTCCTTCAGAAACTGGGAACTTTTGCCACATATGTCTCGGAAAATTATCTAATGGACTTTCCTCCTCTGACGCATATGCTGATTCATGTTTTATATCTGACCCATCATTCCCATCTGAAAACCAAGTTAAAGAAGTTTCCTCTCCAGCTACACGCCCTCGGTTATCCCATCGAAAGCTCCATGTCGGTGAATGCCGAACATTCCTATGCAAGAGCTCACCACCCACTCCACTTGTTATACACTTGTCTCTGGAAGCAACGCAACAAGCAGACCCCATCCTCGAGTCTAACACAACTCAATATGATCTTCAACTTAAAAACTAAAATTTTCACTTACATCCTCCAAAGTTCTAGTTTGACACGTAATCCAAACACCATTCTCAAAAAAACCACGGGTACTTTTCTTCTGAAAATAATATGACATTGACAATCGATTGCTTGTTAATTAGACAACCAGAATATATCAAAGCAAGCAAGCAAAAAAACACACAAAAATTTAAAACCCTTCAAAGAAGAAGGAACCAGAAGACCATTCGATTGAAATTCCACGTTGAAAAACAATAATTACTAAAACCCAAAAGATAGGTAGTACCATTTAATAATTATGAAGTACCACTCAAAAATAATAATCAGTAAAGATGATTAAAAAAACAATAAAGAAAAAACACTTACACTTACAGTCACTATCCATCAAACCAGTCATCACCAACAACAATCAAAATCGAAACACAAAAAGTAGAAACAATAAAGAAAAAAAACACTTGCTCTCAATTAAAATAGTGACATACAAGTATCGATTCAATCAGCTACTCTTAAGGAGACTATCGAGTGAGTATATCCCACTCTAATAAATAAAATTTAAAAAAAAAAATAGAACCTAATTTCAGAAACCATAAAATATTAAAATTAAAATCCAATTCAGAGGTCAAAAAGATCCGTAATTCACGCCTCAAAAACGTCACATGCAATCAAAACACACGATATATTTCCATCAAAACACATATAAATTAATTTAAACTAACTCTAAACGAAATCGATAATGATTAAACACAGTCAATTATAAGCTTATCCTCATAACAGCAACAAATAAAAAAACAAAAAATACGTCCATATACAGACACACAATAGCCGAACCTAACGCGATTGAAAGAACCGAACCGTATCAAACGGCGCCGTTTCCAAAGTGAGAACCAGCGCCTTTTTCAGACTGAAACTTGATTCTTTATTGTAAAGAGGGAGGAGAGGGAAGGAGTGAAGTCGTTTTAGACGGTTTCCATGACGACGTTAGTTTCGATTCATGAATATGTCATTTTCCCGGTCTCCTGCCGTTAATCTAAACGGCGTTAAATGACGTCTTTAGTACGCTTACGCCCCTCTAATCTCTGCTGCTGTCTTCTATCTTACGCGGAGTGCATAGTACGCATTCCATTCTTTTCTCAATACACGAAAGTAATTTTTATTTTTAAATTTTTTTTTCCACAAAAGATATTCTCTTCATAATTAAAAAGTCAATATTGGACGTTCATTTATTCGCATGGTTTTGATTCTTCCCCATAAAAATACAACAATTAAATGGAAAATATTTATTTATTGATATTGTTATAGAAAAAAATTCTCATACAAATTTCTTAATTTAATCAAGATCAAAGTTCAATGATAGTAAATATTTTGAATTTTTGTGATATATAATCCAAACATAAAGTGTTATTTTAATCAAATATGACTAAATCACGTCTTTTAATATGTAATTTAAATCACATTATTTTCAAGAAATTATAATTTTTTAAAGTGAGATTGACTAACAATATCTTTCTTTTAATGTATGGTTTCAAAATGAACCAACAAAATCTTTCTTAAAAATGAGCTTTTCTTTTTTCCCTTCATGCCCTCACATTTGCCATAACTTGATGGTGACGTTGGAGGCAGGCGGGGGTTCAAGTGTCATTGCAATGTTGCGGTGGATAATATTAAGAAGAAAGCGAGATTATTTAATGTTAATATATTGTGGTTAAGTGGATTGCCAAAGGCACAATATAAATGAATGAAAATTATTTATATTAATATGCTAAAAAATTCTTTAAGAGAGTTCAAATGTTGACTTCGAAGTGAAAAAATTAAAAAAAAATCGAGATTCTATTATTTGTACTTTAACTTCGATAAAATATTAGTACAAGGAAAGAATTTGATTGTATGATTATTGTATCATCAAAAGGTAACCGTATCTATTATCTGTGTGGTCATGAGATGATATATAAAAAAAAATTCAAAATGCTATCGTGATTGAAAGGGAAAATCAGTTACCTCCCCCTTACCAGAAGAGGAATCGCATGGATCTCTGGTTCTACTTCCTGCCCATGGAAATTGTGCCGAATCTTCAATTTGATTGGTTCTTGCTTGCCTCTGCTCACTGCTACTTCCTTCTAGCACATTCACAGAGGATTCAACGGCGTCGCAGACTCACTAGCCGAGTTTGCGGTTGCTAGAAATTCGGATTTTGTGGCTGTGTTTTGCTGCTTTGTCGTGATTTATTAGGACTGACGAGGGGCTGCTTTATAGCCTTGTAACTTCTGTTCTCTTTTCTTCTTCTAATAACATTTCTCTGTCACAATTTTTGGTATTGGAATTTGGTGGATAACCAAACCATGGATTCCCTCCCTATATCTTTTAACTTTCTTCGTTCTCCCTTATAGGCATTTAAGAATAGAATTCTTGATCTTTTGGCTTTTTAGATTTTTTAACAGGATATCTATATAACGCAGATTTAAACCAGCAGCCCCAAAACGGTGCCGTATAGCGAGTCTGAAACGCTGTGTTTCAGACTTGCTTATTAGCTTCGAAAAACGACCTCGTTTGCTATTTAACGGTCACGCACATAACAGTTTCTTGGTGTTGGAGAGAACAGAGAAAAAAATAATGAAAGAATCCAAATAACCAGAATATGCAGCAAAAATAAAAATAAAACAGGTCTCAAATAACTAGCAAGATGGGCTATGAACTTGAAGCACCATCTATCTTCTTTTGACAAACTTCACTTTCCTGACGAAGGCTGTTTTCTCTGCTATAAGCAGCCTTGGCACCCTGAGAATGGAGAAAAATTGACCTCAGTTTAGATGTCAGTGTGAGGCATAAAATATGAAACATGGTGGGTTTAACCGTTTAGAGTTAAAGCAGGTCTTGCATAAAGGAAAATAGAACTTACTTGGAAGACAGTCCCAAGTTTTTTCAGCCCCTTTGCCCTTAGTCTCAGAACATCCTTGGACACACTAGGGTCTTTTAGTACCTGAATAGAAGGTAAGAAATCAACACCAAGATAAGCAACAAGAGAGATTTTGTTATATTATTCATCTGAATGCACCTGGATGTATACTTTGTCGGTATTTGACATATAATAAGTTCCACAAACATCACTAGCCATATAAAATTAAATTCAGAGGAAGGCAGACCCTGCATCTGTATACATCAAAACTTTCTAAGCTTAAGAAAGGAAAAAATAGAACTTACAGCTTGGCAGACTCGTGATAGAGTTGATTCAATATCAACCACATTCATCTGCCAAAGGGATTGAAGCACTGCATTCTTCTTATCTTCAATGGCTTTCATTAGGTTCTCCTCTTTGTTTTCTGTTTGGTTAAGCTTCTTCAGGTCTTCTTGTATTTGAATCAAAGAAACAGCACCTACACATTCAGAAATGATTAAGCATGTTGAGTCCATTAGAGGGTCTAAACATAAATAAAAAGCCAAGAAGCTCTATTCACCAAGTACAAATTTCCTAATGGCAGAAATATTGGACCTGATGCTGCCATTACTTGTGATTTTATCTGATGGCCTTTATCTCGTACCCATTCTGCCAAAAATGGCACCTTCATAAATCGCTTGTCCTTTCCAAGCTCCCTTGAAGCTTGTCTTGTGTAAATATAACCAATAGTGTGTAGCATAGCTTCACCAAAAGCTACAGGGGGCAGCAATAACAGATAAATGCAAATTGTACAAGTAGTAAAAATCAAATGAGACAACATTTGGTTAGAGTTTAAAAAAGCTGTTTTTTTGGTAACCTGGGGAACCCTCTTATACCACCTGGTCAACCCAAAGTATATGGGATTGATAAACCACCGAGGGCCCATGACTTTGTGACCTGAGCCCCAGCACAAGAGGCAGTAATAAAGCTTTTTCTTGCTTTATTAAACAGAAATTAAGGCCAATTTCCTTTCAAAAGCCATAAAATTGAATTCAGAATGTAACAATATCATCCCATAACAGCAGAGATTCTAACAAATTTATGCACACTAAGCAGTGCATGAATTACCATAAATTTATCCTCTAACCTATTTTCCATTAAGGCTATGAACATTCAATGGTGCATCACATTGCATGTACATGATGAATAACAATATTCAATAAGACTCCAAGAGGCAGCTAAAAGATTGCTTAGAAGACCCATAAATATCTTCATGGCTCATTGACTTCAGGGAATTCTAATTAACCATGGACAGTGGCAGTTGAGGACTAAAGTTGAACTTTTCATCATCATGCTCTATCATGATGCTGCTGCCTTGGCGGTACAGACAAGTTCAAATGCACTAAAATTTGAACTTCAGTCCTCTTCCCATACATACTCAGGTTACCAATGAATATTTCATTGTTGAGGTAGGTTTCCATATTCAGCTTCGAGGTTCATACAGGTTTAGAGAAATATAGCATACTTGTTTGAGGGGAGCTAGTAAAAAAATTTACCAGCTGCTGAGAGGTTGCGAGCTTCTGAATTTGCCCATTGTAAAAACTCATCCGTTTGGCCTTGAACAAATGGTTCAAGATGATTTATCAGATTTATGATGAGCTTTTCTATCCTCTTTTTCTGCACTGCCTGTACGTTGAAATAAGTTGAAGCTTCAATCAGGTCTATCAAAAAGCTCAAATTTTGGCAATATTATAGAAAATATACCCTCATCTTTTCTTGCATTTGCTGCTTACGAACTTCAGGGTCCTGCGACTCTATTTCAAGCTCAATGGCTGCCAATGTAGCCAGTGCTAGTTGCCCAACATAATCTTCAAAAAACTCACTTCCAAAAAGCATACCAAAGACAGCTGAAGGATCCACCATGAACTCCCTGCAAAGTGAAACAATATGAGACACCAATTTCCACATTATCCCTCATGTTTTCCACAGTAAAAAACAATTGTTTTAAGAGCAAAAAAAGGATACAAGGCACTCATTAACAGATTAAAAAAAGAAGAATAATGGAAGCTGAATAGTTATAAGAAACCATATTCAAATTCTTTACAAGTTTATCCAGTATGAGTCTCATTCTTTCCTGTGTTTGCGAGAAAACTAGTTCTTTTGCTTGTGGTGATTAACATGTTTATCTGTGTGAAGTCTTAGTATCAAAATTCATAAGTTATTTTAGCAAAAAATTTTAATAAATCCTCAAAATCCCACATCAAGTACCGAAGAAAAATGGTGTTGTACAGCTATCTGACATTATATATATTCCTTTAATCCGTAAAGAAACAGCATCAACAGATTCTAACCAATAACAGAAGGAAATCACAATTTTTTTTTTCGAAGAAGAAACACATAATATCAATGCACAGAGTACATGAACTTACTGTGGTACTCCATCCTTTCCATGCTTGTTATATGCTTCACGCTTCTCAGGATCACTTAAAATCTGATATGCCTCACCAAGCACCTATAAACAAGAACCATAACCAGACAAAGTAGAAAAAGAAAGACACCAAAATTATCTAGAGAGATATTATATGGTCCTTGAGATTTATAAATCCTTAATGCATCTTACAAAAAGTAAAGGAAGCACATCAATAATATATGCACAAATTTTAACCTAGTAATCAAAATAGTAACATACCAAGGAAATATTTTTTCTGCTTTAGATCAATTTCATAGTTCTGACAATACAAACTTGGGATTCAAAGTTACTTTAATTGATATTTAGAGGGTACACTTGAGAAAACTAAACTCACAGGATCAGGCGAAGGATAAAATGTTTAATCACACCAATCAAACTATAATATATCAAAGGTATAAGCTTACCTGAAAATTTTCTGCAGCTTTTGGGTCATTAGGATTTTTATCTGGGTGGACTATCCGTGCCTGCGATATCAATTTACATTCTCATGTACTCAATAGCAATTTCAAAACACAAACTAAATAGGCAATAAACAACAACACAGAAAAAGTTGCTTCAAAAAACTGATAAGTTGAGAAACAATTTCTGCTTCAAATTTGTGAAAAATAAACATATTTCAAATTATCCACAATTCCCCTAAGCAAAAGAGCACCACAGAGAGAATTGAAACATCACCTTGAGGTAATAGGCCTTCTTGATCTCTGCTGGGGATGCATCAACACTTACACCCAAGATATCATAATATGCAGTCTCCTTCGCCATTACGTTTCTTTTACCAGAGCTTCTAAAACCAGATACACGACCAGAATGTTTTAGTCCCATGATTACCATGCAAAAAAATAGCTCATGTAAAGGACACGTCTTAAATAGGAAAGGATTAGCTTTTCTTGGCATAAGAACTAAAAATAAAAATTTAACCTTGACAAACACTATGAAACAACAGGAATCATACACATAGATCTTAGCAAAATCAATAAGTACTGGATTATTATACCATGCATTGATCAGTAATTAAAAGCAAAACAAATAAAACAAAATTAAGAATCTAGAATCTCGACCTTACAGGTGATTTTAAGCAGCGGAGAAGAAACCCAGGAAGAGAATCACTGAGAATAATGATAAGAATGATAACGCTAACATGAATCAAAAGTACTTTGAAGTTTTGCAATGCATAGGACACGAAGCTTCTGCTAAACTTGTCCTTAAAACGCAAACAGATCTTTTTTTTTGTTTTTTCTTCATTTTTTGGCCATGCACATGCATCTGCACAGGTATCACAGTAATCATTTTTTATTGTTACACGTGTGGAAGCATAATAGAAGACGGCCCAACAGGCCCAATTCTAGTTTCTAAAATCCAAAAGGCTTTTGTTACTCATGGGCCGAGAAGGCCATTTAAATATATGATTTAGGAGCATGATGGGAGTTTGAATTGACAGCCTTCAGACGATGTTGGTTAGGAACAGTAGGAAAGAAGAATTAAATCGATGTACTACATTTCATATCAATCTCAAATGATGTCGTTGTTTCATTATCGTGTTGAGGCCAAAGGAGACCATTCAGTAACTTGGGAAAAACATGTCTAACTCCTGAGTTCTAGATTGGCCAAAAGATTTATTCTCACTCATAGTTTGAGGTAAAGACAAAGTCTCACTCTCTAATTTTTAATAACTCAAATTTCCATCTCTTCGGGAATCAGGTGATTGGAGACGATCACTTAGTGCCGTTATCAATGGTTACCGTCGATATGTTTGAATTTTGGTTTAAGGATGAAAATCTAAACTTTTAAAAGTTAAAGGATGAAACTTTGTCCTTGCCTCAAACTATGACCTTCTAGATTTGGAATTCATGCCTAGAATCAGGGGCGGAGATAGAGAGGGGTCAGGGAGAGCCCTGGCTTATTCAAAAATTTGTATAAATTAATCATAATATGCATAATATATAGACAAATACAAATACAATATTTATTGGACCTCTACAAACTTTAAATAAAAAAGTTCACTAATATAAGGCCTCCTCAACAACCAAATCCTATCTCCACCCTTGCGTAGGATGACCCTGTTTAAAATCTAAGAAACTTAAGACAGGCATGTTCTTGCCAATACATCTCGATCTCCCAAAATGCTCTTAATGGAATTATTGAACCAAGAGCAATGGGTTTGAATGAGGTGCATGGTAAGAGACCAATGTTCATCTTGCTAGACTCAGGGAGCACCCATAATTTTCTGAGTGAGAAAACAATTTTTAAATGGGGTGTTTGCTGACACCAATAGAAGGAGCTAAAGTTTTTGTGGCAAATGGCAAGGAACTGCAATGTAACCCAGTGTGTGAAAACTTTAAGTGGAATGTTCAAAGGCAATTGTTTAGTCTGATGCTTATATCCTTTCATTGGATAACTATGGTTTAATTTTAGGAGCCCAGTGGCCAGCAACTTTTAAGGGCATTCTATGAAATTTTGAGGAACTTATATGGTGTTCACACAAGGAAGGCAATAATGGGTGCTAAATGGAAGTCATTAACAACACCAAATTGCAAAAGTTGTAAAGGAGTCTGTCCAATTGGTCACGCCATCTGGTGGAGCTAAATTAACAATGTCGCAAGTTGTGGAGGAGGGAGGAACTACAGACACCAAATGAGAGGAGATAGAGCTTCTTTTACAATAGTTTGATGATGTTTTCAGTGAAAAAGTCAGATTGCCTCCTCAAGGGGATCAAGATCACCAAATTATCCCTGAAGAAGATGCTCAACCAATTTGAGGTCATACAGATATGACAGGACGTTATGAATTTCTGGTCATACGCCTTGGGCTAACCAATGCACTTTCAACCTTCCAAAACCTTATGAACTCCATTTTTAAAGCCTACTTGAGGAAGTTTTTCCGGGTATTCTTTGGTGATATTCTAATATACAACAAAAGCAGGAATGTATGTACGCATCAAGTTCCAACTGAAGAGACACAGCGAAAGCTGTCTACTGGGCAAAACAAAGCACCAAAGAAAGTGTTGCAGTTGATGGAACTTCACGATAATCTGTAAGCAATAATGCTTTTCAACTTCTCTTAGACAGGAAGCAGCATTCAGAAAAAAGCAACTTCTCTCTCAGCAAAAGCAAAACGTGTTCACCCAAATCGCAGCACCAGATCAGATGAACTGCAAAATCCACCTTCTTGTTAAAGTGGCTTTTGCAAGGCATGTGCACTTTATCCAATAATCCATTACTAACCCACCGCTTTATTTATTTTTGCTTTTAACTCTGCCTTATTTCAAAGTGCTTCTGCTCTGCACAACCAAAAGCAAACACTAGCCCACCCAACGCTTGGATCCTAAACCAACTGCCACCCGCAATCTAACTCTATTAATGGAAAAAGAATCTCCTATAGGGCTGGATTCAAACCAAACTGGTTCAAGCTCAAAAATTGACTTGATTCAATTTGGTTCAGTCTGAATTTATTTACTTGCTCTAGTCAAAGGGTTTGGCTAGTTTTTAAAAGCGCACCAAACTCAAGTTATAAAAGTTCAATTCAATATGATTTATAAATTAGATGAATGACTTGATTTAGTTCAAATTTAATCTGTGTCTCAATTCAAATTATATAAAAAAAAAATTAAAATAACATGATTTTGTTTATTATTAAATAAAAAATATATTTTTTTGTTAATAAATCACGAATTTAAAATACAAATTGAAGCCATAAGTTTTAGTAATAAATTCGAATTAAATTTGAACCAAATCATTTTTATTTAAACTGAATTCAATCACTCTTAATTTTAGCTTTGCGAACTCAAATCAAATTTTGGAAAGAAAATGATGCTTAGGGGTTTTATTTTTTATTTTTTTAACAAAGGTGGGTGGGCACGTGATTTTCCGAAACTTGGGGTGGACAAGGGATTTTGTCCTAAAACTGTAAAAAAAATTTGAAAATTTCAAGTCAAATGTTTTAAGCCCTTAATATTATCATAGTAAAATCATGTAATTTGGACGGCTCGTAATTAAAGATGAGATTATATATAATCGCTTTGAATCCAATTCTTTGATGCCATAAAAAAATATTTTATTTCTCTGTATATTAATGTCTGATACAGATACGCGCTAATAATATTTGTCAAAATCAAAGAAATATATATATTTATAATAATAAAATTTGGTAGCATATTTAACATTTATTAATTAATTTAATATGCCTTCTTCTTTCAATAATGATGCTTATTAAATTAATGCATGCGACTTCCTCTCAACTCAATCATGCTTAATATTTAATTACTTTTATTACCACTTAACAATTCATTAAACAATTAATTAATATAAACCCCTTCAATTATTTTTTGCCTTTTATTGACGCAATCTGTCTTTCCTGGGCCACCAACTTATAATAATAATAATAATAATAATAAATATTTTCTTTAAGAATTATTTTGATAGTTATTATCATTATAATAAATTTTTAATATATGTTTTCTATAGAGTATATCGCCAAGCACAAAAATATTTTGTTAAAAAAGAAAAAGCAATTCCTAGAGTCAGAAAGTATAAGTGCTATGTACTTTTGTCCAAAGCATTTTTCGAATATTTATTTAAAAATTCTAAAAGAAATATTTTTTTTAAGAAAAAACACAAAAAAGTACTTTTCAAAAAGCATTTTCTAGCTTTTTTGTTTTTGAAAAATTCCCCAATAATTTTATAAATAAAAACATATATATATATATATATTGAGTATATATTCTCAAATTTTATATATTCAGAAATGCTTATATTACAAGGAGAAAAAGACTAAAAAGAGTTTATCGTAATTTTTCTTCTCATTAATATAAAACAATAATTTATGAGTAATATATCAGCTTGAATTCAAAAAAAAACTTTGCTGAAGATTTTAAGGGTGTAAATGTAAATTTTAAAACTATTGAAGGTTTATTAATATTTCATTCAAATTAAACTGTAAGTTTGTAAACTTATCAAACTAATTAGCATCAAATTGGAATTCAAGTTTAATTGTTAAATCATAAATCATTCGATATCGGTTATATACATATATATTGCAAAATGTATCTCATCATCTTTGTCTCTCTTTTAGAAGAAGGCGACCTTATTTTATTTTATTTTTATATTATGCAAAGTACTGGATTTGTGCTCTCTTTTTTCCTTTTGGACTGGCACTAAATTAGTTTCATAATTTAGATTTATTGGAAATCAAACCCAACCATACGCCTAAGTTCCCCCCACCGACTTTAATTTTATTATATAGTTTTTGCATTATTGTTTTCTTTCTCTTGAATTTATTCTTCTAAAAAGCAACATTTAGTGGCCTAGCAATGCAATTGATGGACTCATTCCAACCGTGCCTAATTTTTATACGCATGTTAAAAATGGGTTTGACGCAAAATCTTTGAACTTGGAAAATTTTGTGCGTGTTGAAAGATATAAATAAAGAATAAGGTTGTAAAGAAATAATGAATTATACATATAAAGTTTAAAATATATTTTACTATTAACTGAATCACAATTTTCCAGTTAAGATTTAATGAAATGATAATTTATTATATGTTAAGTTTGAGAGAGGAATCGAAGGAGAGACAAGTGATGAAACACTCGGTCACTATATTTAATAAAATTTTCAATCATTTGTTTTTTCGAATGTTAGACTGAATGAAACACAGGGCCACCTCTTCTCACTTCTCTGTATTCATAAACTGATCAAACAAGTCAAACAATTAAGTTAAGTCAAATAAAGAGGTGTTAGATATTTATGAATAGATTTTACCTATCACTGATAACGCCCCCTATAGTAAGAATGTTACATCATATGATTAAATGTCTTATATCGATCAGAAACACGTCATATTAATGCGAATTCGATTGAAATTAAAGTCCCATGCTAGACCATGAAATAACAACAAGCACCTATCTCTTTGGAAAAAAAGAAAAGAGACGAAAACCTTAGTAAAGACCATTTTGAATGCATAGGTCTTACACTTAAAACGATACTCATTTAAGTTTAAAAAAAATGAAATTTTTAACTTTGCCAAAATCAACCGTTAATATATAAAAAATTTTATTATTTTAATCAAATATTATAATAAAAATGTATTTAAAATGTAAATATCATTAATTTAAAATATAATATTTACATTTCTAATTTATTATGTAACTCAATTTTAAAATTATTCAAGGATAATATTAAATTTTTTAATTTTTAAAAATATTTTTAGATTTTTTTTTGTATTTGAAAAAATTTCTTAAAAATTAATATAAAATTGAATAAAAAAATGATTAATAAAGGATATGTATCCTACCAATTCTAATCATGGGTCCCTACTGGAAAAGTATGCACACACATACAATTAACCTGGCTGATTGAATCTTAATTTGTCTTTCTTTGTATTTTAGGTGCATTTCCTTGTCAAAGGGGAGGCAGGAAAAGTTGTTCAACTTAATTATAATATTGGGAATATGTCATGTTGCAATCAAAATAATAAATACCCAACTAAAAATTATTTGGCATAATAATATTTAATTATGTAACCATTACTTCAGACTCTATGTCTACACCTTTTTATATCTCAAGATTTTGATTTTTTTTTTTTAAATTTTTGTCCTTTCTTGTAATGACAAATTTGTATATAATCCAAACTTATATTTTAATAATTATGCTACACAAAGTTTACAAATTAAAAATTGATATTACAAGTGATACATCAATGTCACATTACATACTCTAAGGTTGTATTGGTAAATTTTTAACTTTGAGGAGGGTATATTGGTCACTAAAAAGTGATTACTTTACGTAATTATATTCTATTATAAACTTAGTTAAATGCTTACGAAACTATGATTATGATTATAACGTGTATAAACATGATATCCATTGTGTATATATAATTTTATTGGTAATGAAATTACAAAAATAAAAGTTTGAAGGTGAATCTTCAATTATTTGATTTTATTTTGTTTGTTCTCTTCATTTGATGTGGAAATTGCAAAAGTTACTGAAATCTTGAGAAAACCAGAGCCTCTATTTTCTCAATAAAAATCAAAGCTGGAGCCCATTTCCTGTGTTCCCTTCTTGGCTTTTTTATCTTCTTCTAAAAGAATAAAGTGAGGGTGCCTTTAACTCAATTTTCACTTGTTGGGTGGTTATTAATTTGTCTCTTTATACATATTTAGACAACTAAAATAAAAAAGAAAAAGTGAAGTTGAAGAGGAAAATGGAATCCTAATTGAACAATTTCACATACTCTCAGAAGACAGTGGAGCTAGCCAGCCTATGCTATAGAATCCAAGCATGGTTTGGTGTTGCAAAAATTAACAAGCAAAATCATCACTTTTTTAGAGGCCCCATGTGGTTTTAGAGTGCTAGCACTGAAAACAATGCTTCCCTGCACATGGGGTTTGTTCCTCAGCAACAGCAACAGCAACAGGGGCACTCACTTTGAGACTTCCACCATTTTTACACTCTTTGTAGCTTTAACTTTTCATTTAAGTTCCTTCTTTTTTTCACTTTTTCGATGTCGCTTTGGCTCCGATGTTGGAGGATTGTTGTAGTTTTCTTTTTCATTGCATTATTATACTTTTCATTCTGCTGTTTCGAGATTCATGAAGATGCATTAGATGAAGAATTGGTACTGCAGATCTTGTAGTGTTTGAATAATCTTGCTTTTGAGTTCTTGATTTCTGTATGAGAGACATGTCAAAGAGATTTGCAGCTTGGACATGGCCGATTGTGCAATATTAAAAATATTATTTTTATAGAAACTAGAAACCAAATGGTAGTACATTAAGCAGGTCTTAAATTCCATGGAAGAAATCCCATGGAAGAAATCCCATTTACAGACCAAGAACTAGCAATAAAAGCTTAAACTTCATTATTCCTTAATTACTAGTTAATTGCCTCTCTCTCTCTCTCTCTAATCATCTTCACGTGGGAGATTTGAATTGATCTTACTACTGAAACATGTCAGCAGAAGCCATGATAGGTTGATTCAGGCATGAAAAATTCCAAGGGTTCATAAAATTATCAGTCACAGGAGACTCAGTGAGTAAGCTTGAAGTTATGGAGGTTGTGTCCAGAGGTCCTCCATAGGTGGCAGTGTTGTTGTTTGCAGTAGAAGTACTGAAGAAAGTGATGATCTCATCCAAATACTGCAATCTGTGGGTGAGCTCATCGAGTTGAGCTCTCAACACCGAGTTTTCAGCCTCTACGTTGAGGAAATGCTGAGTGGTGATGTTGATGTTCGTGATGATCTGATGATTCTCCTCCCTCAGATGCCCCACCTGCGCCATTAAATCATCCAAATGCTTCTGTTTCCTCATCCTTGACCTCCTTGCTGACTCCCTGTTTGAAATCATTCTCTTCCTCTTCCTCTGATCCATCAACGCCCTCAAATCCTCCTCAGAACCTGAGTTCTGCAACACTGAACCTGAAGATGCCCCGCTCGAGGAAGCCATAAAAACCCGATCTTTTCTTCACAACTAACAATACCGTTTTAGATGCAAAAGAAAACCAAGAGAGAGATCTTAGCAGGACCCAGATAGCTCAAAAAGACAGACACAGCAGAAACTACTAAAACTGATAATGAAACAACATATATGTTATGCAGATCATGAAATTATTATAGATAATAAACTACTTAACACAGACTGGATCAAAAATCATGAAACGTAATACAACCAGTAGAGGAAAACAACTGAGAAAGATTGAACAAGCTGGGTCCTGCGTCTGAATGCGGAAGAATTTATCATACACTCAGAAAAGACAAGTTCACTCAGAATTGAAGACATGAATCTCAAACATCAACGCCAATAATTTGAACATGAGTTCAAAAAAACAAACAAAAACCCAACTACGTCGAATACAAAAGATAGAAACTGTTTATGTTTGAGACAGACTGAAGAAGACGACGAAACCAAAGATGGAGGACATAAAGGGCTTGGAATGAGAGACTGGTGAGAAAGAAACGGAAGTAGAAGAGGGAGAAGATAGAGACTGGGGAGTGGAATTTATAGAGGTAAAACAGGAAGAACAATTTAATGAAAAATAAAATTAATAAATAAATAAATAATAATAATAAAAGGGGAGGGTTGGGTTTGGGAATCTCTGCTGAGTGAAAGAAGTTGTAGGGAGGAAAGCTGATGGGGACATGTGAGGAGAGAGAAGTGTCCACAACTGTCCAGATCCAGCTGGGAACCAACAATCTCAGATCGTATCATCATCAACGGTTGTTATTCTTCCTCATTATATTCTTGTCTTATACTATCTCCATCTCTGAGTTCAAATTCTACGGTTACGGTTTTTTACTTTCAAAATTTCAAAAATAAAAATATTCTGGTACTATCTGAAATATTTCCGTTTTGGTGAAAGAGAACGACGTCGTTTGGAGGTGGATCAATGATTGTTGATGATTTACAGTTCTTAGAACTCCAGTGAGGTCATCCGGAAATTTGCAAATCTAGAGATGTGGTTGGGTTCTGATATGAGCTGAGCTGAGCTGAGCTGAGCTGTGCTTCTTCTTTATTCACCAAATGACAGTGGATTTCGTGTCTTTGAGCTGAGCTGAGATTCCCTTTTCCTGCAAATGTAATGAAAGTTGCAGACGGTGGGAAGCAAAAACTTGTGGATTTTTGCATCAAAAAGGTTATGGTATAACCGGCGAGCCTTGTGTCTGTGCATGGTAAAAAGTTGGGAAGAAACCAAGGAAATACTATTAAAACTTTATATTTATTGATTTAATGTGATTGATTAAAATTAATAAAATATCATATATATATATATATTATATTTATTTAAAATTTATTTATCTAATATAATTAATAATTTATAAAATCGATCAAAAATAAAATTTTTTGATTTTATCTAATAATTATGGTATAAATTATTTTTTTTATTATTTTATTTGTTTTAGTATTTTTATTCTAATTTATTTAACAAATTTAGTTTAATATATATTAAAAATATTTAAATAAAATTATTATTCAATAAAACATAATAATCATTTATAATATTTTTTTAATTCTTATTAAAGGATTCAACAAATCAAACGGTCTCATATTACAAAATTTAAATAATCATCATTAATAATATGCTTCAATTCCATCTCTAACAAATCCTACTTTTTCACGTTTATGAAAAGACTGATTATATAAATGAAAAAATCAATTAAATAATGAACCCTTTTAGGTTGATAAATTTAAAAATAAAATTGTAATAAATTTTACCTTGAAAACACATCAACTTTTATAAATTTAATATTTCATAGGAAAAAATTAGATTCTTGTATTATTATAATATATTTATATAAATATAAAAACCATTTAAACAATGTTTATAAAGTAGTTAAAAGATCTTTTACAGAAAAAAAAAAAAATGTAATCTTTGTTAAGGGTCATGATAGAGTATATATGACTTTTAATACATTTTGTGAGAAAATTTTATTAGTTTGAGTGTTTCAAGTTTGGGTTTTGAGTTTTCTTGGATGGAACATCATCACCTTTTTTTTTAAAGGTTTGACTATAAAAACTTAAAGGTGAAAAGAAGAATTTCTTAATGAGATTATGTCATATATTCATATCTTATTATTTAAATAAAAAAAATATTATGCACTCTTATTAGATATATTTTAATATTTTCATGGCATATTTTAAACACATTTAGAAGAATTTTAAATATTTTAATGATTTTGGTGAACAAATCCCTCTATAAAAATAATTATGACACACACCTGTGGCAGATCAGGAAAGCATCATTATCAAAATAGAAATGTGTTTTATAGTCATTGTTTGTCCTCCACTTTCTCTCTTGTTTAGTACACTGCATTGAATTTCATCTGCCACTGACACACTTGCCTTCATGATGAAGCAATCTATTTGTATATATATATATATATATATTGGTGCTCAACCACCCAAATTAGAAAAAAAATTTTCTATTAGAATTTTGATACAAATAAGCTGAGTCATTTTCAAAATTTTTTCAATCCCTTCAAGTAAAATGGTATATATTCCTAATATGATGCCATGAATTCAGAAGAGAAGAATATCTCAAGTTTATGGGCATGTGAATTTAGTCTATTGTCTTATTTTTAGGTTGGCCTCTAGGGACCTTAATGCCAGTAAATAAAATATTTCACAAATATTTTTCATACCAAATTGTTTCACATAAAAATAAATTAAAAATCTCCTCCTTTTGTGACATGGACAAAAGTTGGGCCAAATCCTTGCACAAAAATAAATTAACTTGAACTCAAATATAATGATTTTGAACCCAAGATGGATTGGCTTTTTCGTAAATGGGTGTAATTCCTAGAGGTACATACTAAAGTTAATTTTATCATTTTAGATTATTTATAGATTTAAATAACCCTATGAACAAATGTGATATGTTAGAGTTGAGTTCAAGTTATGTATAAAATAATAAGAAAACGAATGATCGTTTCAACGTATGAAATGCTCGTTGTAAAGTATAGGATGCTCGTTTTAGATAGAGTCGAGTAGATCGGTTAAGAGAATGACCATCTCTAGCATTTGAAAGTGGTACACTTATTTCGAAGGTTATTTAGTCAAAAATTCAATATAAGGAATCCTTTGGCCAACTCCATGTTCATTTCCCTCGTATTAGTATTATGCTCAGAAAAGAGTAACTGTTATGTTTCATCAGAGTTCCCACAAGGCTTTAGATCCAGAAGAGATTCAAGCCAACTATTAGGCCTTTCTAATTGGGCTTTATGTTATGTGGTGATAATTGTGATGGATTTGATGTTATATACAAATTCATTTAGCATAATATATATATATATATATATATATATATATATATATATATATATTTGGAATATAAAGATTTCTTTGTTAATAGATATTGAATGGAAGAGAAAAAAAAATATATCTCTTATTGTTCTATAGGGATTTATTGAATCAATTACATGATTTGTGGATATATTAAATAAGTTATTGATATGAGTAGAGTAGTTTATCAATAGATGAGTTATGATGTAAGGTTTGTGTTTGGAAATGCACGAAAGATTAAAAAAATAATAGAATTATAGAATCAAATATGAAGGAATGCCCATTTCAATGATAAAAATGGTTTTTTTCTAACAAATCATAATGAAATATATATTTTAAAGACAGAAACAATTGTTTTATATACGTAAATTAGATCGTGATGAAACATTCATTCCAAATATTGCAATATGACTATTCTATAAATTAACTTGGATAAACTAGAATATGTGTTTCATTTAGTCGTTCTAGTAAAAGAACACATGTTACAGTTAAACATAAACAAATGGTTGTTCAAAGTATATAACAACCATTCTAAAGATTAAAGATGTATCAAGGATTGTGCGTTTATTTTAGAAAAATGTTTAAATTAAGCCATAAGCAGTAAAAAATGATGACTTAATGATGTGAAAGTTTAAGTCAAGCCATATGAGTGTAGCAACGAGGGCATGAGCCTGGTTAAGTAAAGCATGAAACATATTTAGTATCAAGCATAAGATGATTTGGTTGTGCACATATAACATGTTTTCCTAAAGCCTTTGGGGTGTTTGAGTTTTTATGAGGAAATGTTTTAAGACTCGATTCTATGAGGTTTTTAAAAGTTTTACATTCACCCATGAAACATGTTTTTCTTTCTTATGGGCATTTTATTTGCTTTCATGAGAGTTGTAGTCAAAGGCCCCAATAAAATTTTTTATACATATGATCATAGTAGGGTGTTATGATTAATAATCCAGTAATATTTGTGTATTTAAAAAGGGGGATTCCAACAACTTATGATTTACTCGTATAGTTAATGTATCAAATCCTTGGCCTCAACCTAATTAGCATAACAGTTATAGTTTTCAAGTTTTTGTTTTATTTTTTTATATAAACCACCCTTTTACTTTGGATTACCTTCGATCTTTCTTTTTCTCATTCTCATTTTCCATCTAATCTCCCTTTTACGTAGGATGTTTGTTTGATTTTTTTTTCTATTTATGCCATAGTCCTTCCTTTCTACGAGTTCAAGGTCTTGGTCCCCCATCATATTTTCTAACTTGTGAGAGTTCAAAGATCAAGATAAACAAGCACTCCCAAAGACTCTAAGGAACTTGTAATTTGACTGTTTTGTGATATAATTTTCACAGGGTGAGTTATGTTTTAGACTGGCGTTGGGAGCCTATTTATCAAGTAAGTGGCTGTCAGGAAAGCATATGACCAATATGAAAGTCGAAATCCTCTGTGTGCCATTTCTATTATATGACAATTCTTTCTCTCAACTCTCTTGTTTTTATTTTGGTGTATAGGGACATGCAACTACACGATGTATACCCTGGTTTCTAAATACTTAGGAAAAAGATCTATATTCAACCCCAGTCAGATTGAAGTCGCTTAATTTAGCATCAATTTGAGTCTCAGTCATGGCTTCAATAGACATGTTGGTGAGAAGGAAGAAAAGCTAGTTGGAGTAAAGTTGCGTGAGGGATAGACAGGAACATGCTTTTATCATGCTTGCCCTAGAGGATTACTCAATTAGAAACATGACCTTTCATAAGAAAGAAGTGCAGCTGAAATTCTACGAAAGCTATATTATCTCAGCAGAGAGTTTATTGACATTGAGTAAACTATTTGGTAGAGAAGGAGCATGCAGAATGTTCTTAAGTTGTATATGTAGAATGGAATATGGGGGGGAGGGGGGTGAGGGTTTGGGGGGAGTCTTACCATTGCCAACCATTACTTGCTATGTACCTTGTAATGGAGTGAGATACTGCAATATGCTCATATCTAGTGTAAAATGGTGTATGGCTCTTAAAGTCAAGGTACCATGAATGATCTCTAATAGTGCTCGGGGTAGCCATAAAGGAGTGCGGTGGTGCTTGGTAACTGAGGTGGGCCCTATGATAAAACACCAAGGCAATGTGCCCTAGCTTACCATAACTTTGGCACTGGGGCCTAGATTGTTGTTGTTTTGAGGTTGGATTCTTACTTTGTCTGGTTTTGGAAGGCTTGATTCTGGAAAGGAAGGAATTGAGGTTTTCCTAAAATTCTTGGTTGGTTATGAGGGTATAGGTTTTGAAAGAATTGAGAAGATGGTTTCTGGCCTGTGCGGTCGTTGGATTATTATATATGTCATTTGGAAGGTCTCTTGTTAGCAATAACATTGGCCTGTGGGTCATTTAGCTGGACCATTGGTTTTTTTTTTTATAAGTTTAAGATGAAAATCAAAGCTCACCAAGATACTATGAAACTCTTCAAGCAAGTTAATCTTCAGTAAGATAAGCCATGGTGGTTGAAGCACAAGTTTGAGCCAAAGAATCCCAGATCTCATAAATAGAGTTATACCCAACAATATGGGTCACCATATTCTCACACGATGAATCATACAACCAGATCATAACAATTCCATTTGTTCTTTGCCAAAAAGTATGATGAAGATTAACCCAAGTATGTTGCAGGTCCACCAACCATTGAGAATATATACTTGTTCCATTGATGAATCCCTCAAGGACGTCAGCATAGCTGATGTTCAAAAGCTAGTTTTTCCAAATGAGGTAGTTGCCTCGATCTAGCTTCATGGTAATCCGTTGATTGAGAGAGGGAAGAATTTGTTGTTGAGCTGGAGCTGCTGGAGCTACTGGAATCAGTTCAATAGGACTGGTTTGGGTTAGAGGAGATGGATTTTCTAGAAACATAGGGGCAGGAATTGTTTGAGAAATTTGAGCTGGAAAAAGAAGACGATGTTGTTTCAGAATCAGTGGAGGCCATGGTTGAATCGGTTGGCTTTGATACCGACAGAAGATACGGATATTAGGGAGTGGAGGAAGATGAAGCAAGGGGCAAAGACAAAAAGGGTTTAATAATAATAATAATAATAAATATGTTGGAAAACTGATTCTCTTCTCTATTTCTTGAAGGGTGGAAATTTAACAAAACTGATTCTCTTCCCTGTTTGGTGAAGGGTAAAGAGTTAACTTTTCCAAACTTAATATTGTGATTTTGTCATTTAATCAAACCTTGAGTGGGATCTTGTTGGTTGGCCTTTATTTAAGGCCAAAGGATATTTTCCCACCCATAGTTTGAGGCGGGGACAAAATCACACCCGTTTAAGTTTAAAAGCCCGTTTTTCCACCCATCACCTATTTTTTTTATTAAAAATAATATATATATAGTAATAATCAGGGGTATTTTTGTTTTTTTAATATTAAAATTTTATAAATTAAAAAAATAAAATTTATATAAATATAAAATATTAAAAAAATTTTATAAAAATAAAAAAAATTTCCAACAGGGCGGCGGTGGCCGCCCATAATAGAACCAGGTGGCCATTTCCGACCACCTGGTTCCAGGGGAGGCCAGATCTGGCCTCCCCGTTCGGTGGAGGCGGCCAAATCGGCCGCCTCCTCTGAAACTGGAGGCGGCCAGATCTGGTCTCCTCCGCCCGAAATAAAGACCGAAAACGGTCGTAAAGGGCCGACCTTGGCCCCACTGGCCGTTTTCGGCCTTTATTTCGGGCGGAGGCCTCAGAAACTGGAGGCGGCCGATTTGGCCGCCTCCATCGAACGGGGAGGCCAGATCTGGCCTCCTCCGGATGGCCACCTGGTTCTATTATGGGCGGCCACCGCTGTCGGTGCCGACGACGGTAGCAGCTGAGATTTTTTGAATTTCAAAAAAATTTTTGAATTTTTTTTAAATTTTTTTATTATTTAAAAATTATTTAATATTTTTATTATAAATTTTTAATTTTTAAAAGGGTACTTTATTAATTTTAATAAAAAACTAATAAAAAAATAAGTGATGAGTGGGAAAACAGGCTTTTAAACTTAAGCGGGTGGGATTTTGTCCCCGCCTCAAACTATGGGTGGGAAAATGTCCTTTGGCCTTTATTTAATCACTTGGCTTTAGTGGGAGCATCAAGGATGAAAAGAAAACCTTAACCAAATCGAATCAAAATTAGAACTTAAATATTATAAGGATCGTAATTAAATTAAATTAGAATTAAATATTTGAAATCAAAATTGGAATCGAGATATTGATCCCAATTCCAAAACCAGTAATCATAAGTTCCGATTTCTATTTTAAAAATATTGAAATTAATTGATTTCAATTCTGATTTCAATTTTTATGTTTTGAGAATGCACGACCAAAACGTTCCACAATTATATCTATCGCCGGCATCTGTCAAGCCGCCACGTGTCAGTTAGCTACCCCCTGATTCACTCTGCCCGCCTTTTACTCCTATAAATGCTCTCTAAATTCTCTCTCTACCTCTCTTTCTTTTGGCTCCCTCCTCTCGTTTGGTGGGCGAAAATATAATTATATAATTTATTTTATTTATATAATTAATTATCTGTCAAATTATAATTTCCTTTTTATTTTATAAATAATTTCCGTTACGGCCCGTGTATTTATGACCGTTTGATGATCTCTCCCTCCTGATCCGCGTTATAAAACTGAAGTGTCAACAAATATCTAGGTACATTATTTTTTGCTTATTTATTATTTATTTTCCATTTTCGCAGGTTCGATTTATCGGAATTTTAATGGAGTTCGTGTTTGTTGCTCGAGTTTTGCAAGACTTAGGGTTTTCATACAGTGTTTGATTGTGCATTTGTGTGTTTAATTGATTGATTGGTTTTCCGATCGATTCATCGACGGATTGATTGATTACTGAAGCGATTTGTCAGGGCCTTGGTGTCCTCGAGCGCCGCTAAGAGATGTCGGGTCCATTAGATCGGTTTGCCAGGCCTTGTGAGTATCAGCTCTTTAATTTTCATCACTTTATTTGAGTAGTTTCCGATTTTATTTCTTTTTTTTTGGGATAATTTTAGCTCTAGGGTTTTCCTGTTGAATCAATAAAAATTGCTTTTTGTTGTGGCTTTTAGAGAAAAGAATTGACTCCATGATCAAGATAATAGCTTTATTTAGTGAATTATGTTTTACCATTTCTATTGATTCTTAAGTGAAGATGTAGGTAACCAAGAAAAAAATTAGTTTTTAAATGATAATTTTGTGATATAGTGGTAACTTTGAAGTTTCGGAGCTTTTGCAAATTCGTATACTTAGGTGTTCCTTTTTTTTGTCTGAACATAATATAATTAAACTACAAATAGCAAAGGGGGAGGTTGATTGGTATTTCTATTGATATTATTTGTATCAATTGTTTAGGATCTACAGATATAATCACTTAAGTTTTGGGTTCTTTATTAGTTTATGATAACTTTTTACTTGGTTATGGGGTCGGCAATAGGTGTAAATCTTTTATGAAATTTAAATCATATCAATTTTCATCCATCTTTAGAAGTTGTGACCATTTCTCATTTTTTCTAAAACAAAATAACGAAGGTTCATTTGAGATGTGGTATTAAAACATTTTTTTTCCAATTTTGATCTGTGGCAGGCTTTGAGGGGTTTTCCGGTAGTGATGAGAGGAGGGAAAGGAAATCAGATTTTGAAAACTCTGAGGATGAAAGGAGGTCAAGGATTGGATCTTTGAAGAAGAAGGCCTTAAATGCTTCCTCTAAATTTAGGCATTCTTTAAAGAAAAAGAGCAGTAGAAGGAAAAATGATGGGCGGGTTAGCTCTGTTTCAATTGAGGATGTGCGTGATGTTGAGGAGCTAAAGGCTGTTGATGCATTTCGACAATCCTTAATTCTGGAGGAGTTGCTTCCTGAAAGACATGATGATTATCACATGATGTTAAGGTGCTAATACATAATGCTTGAGCATGGAATTATATTTGATTTCATTGTCTGACTTGTTTATTTTATTTTAATTCCATGGATAAGTAAAAATTTATGTTAGCATGCTTTATGCTAGCTAAATTACAGTTAGATATATGATAACTTCATCTTTGTTCATATGATCATATCAATCATTGTAAATGCACAAACAATTTGGCTAGGATACATGATTATCATTATTTTCATCATTATGTTCTTCTTACATGCTTCTCAACACTAAAATGGCTGAGTTTGTTTTTCATATAATTACTGGTTTCTTGGTTTTTTTCTTTGTGGTCAGTAGTTTGATAACTTTTATGATGAAGTGTACCGTTGTCTCAATATTTATACCTTTCATTGGTTATAGATTCTTAAAGGCAAGGAAGTTTGATATTGAGAAAGCAAAGCACATGTGGGCTGATATGATTCAATGGAGAAAGGATTTTGGTGCTGACACTATTATCGAGGTAACCACAATTAATAGTATGCCTGAAATAAAAGTGCCAAATTACTTTTTGTTTCTTATATTTTTCACTGTTATTATCAGGATTTTGAGTTTAAAGAAAGAAATGAAGTTTTGAAGTATTACCCTCAAGGATATCATGGTGTGGATAAGGAGGGAAGGCCTGTGTACATTGAAAGACTGGGAAAAGTCGATCCTATCAAACTTATGCAAGTTACTAATATGGATCGGTATTTGAAGTATCATGTTCAGGAGTTTGAAAAGTCCTTTGCACTAAAGTTTCCAGCTTGTACGATTGCTGCGAAGAGACATATTGATTCAAGTACAACAATTTTGGATGTTCAGGGAGTGGCATGTTTCTCAATCAGCCTATTCTTGTATTATTTCAGTATAATAATGTGCAATAAAATAATGTAAATATTTTTATATTGATTTTCTTTGGTTTCAATTATATAGGGCTTGAAGAATTTCACCAAGTCAGCACGGGATCTCATAATGCGGCTTCAAAAGATTGATGGTGATAATTATCCTGAGGTATGCAATCTTAATATTCTAGTCATTGTTAACTTTGTTTTAGGGATTGAAATTTATTTTAGTGCCAATGTTTACGATTTTTATTCTCTATGAATCCAATGCAGACTCTTTACCAAATGTTTATCATCAATGCGGGTCCTGGATTTAGGCTGCTATGGAATACAGTGAAATCTTTTCTAGATCCAAAAACAGCATCCAAGATTCATGTATGTCATGATGCTTTTTTCTCTATATTAGAAGGCTATTTTTTACTTTTTATGTCAGGATAAGATGTTATATATCTTGTAAACATCATCTATTTATACATCTCTTGTTGGTTCTGACTAATATAGGTTCTTGGAAACAAGTACCAGAGCAAATTGCTTGAGATAATTGATGCCAGGTAAAGGATTTTTAATACATGTTTAGCCTCTATTCTGAAACTGATAAATTTTCGTAATTCGTTCTACTTGCCTCATAATACTTTAATAGCTTTTTTGTGCTAAAATCTCATGTTTGATGGGATTGTTCTTGCTATGTAGTGAATTGCCAGAATTTCTGGGCGGTAGCTGTACTTGTGCTGATCAGGGAGGTTGCCTTCGATCTGATAAAGGGCCATGGCAAAACCCAGACATACTGAAGGTAATTTGTGGAACTTATTATTTGACGTGTGATGTAAATGCTGTTAATTATTTTATAATTTTATCACCCATAGTTCTGATTTAAGAATCTTGGTTGTGTGTGCATTTGTTATAGATGGTCCTTAATGGAGGAGCACGGGGTGGCAGGCAGATTGTGAAAATTTTAAACAGTGATGGGAAAGTTCTTGCTTATGCTAAGCCAAATTATGCAATGGTATAACTAATTTTTAATTATTATCCGTCCACAGAGCATGGCCATAATTATTTCGGCTCTTAGTTTGACTATAACATAATTCTTTACGTACAATTTTGAAGCAGTTAAAGGGCAGTGATACATCCACTGCTGAGTCAGGATCTGAAGCAGAAGACATGGCTTCCCCAAAGGCAATAAAGAGTTATTCACAGCTGCGATTAACTCCTGTTCGTGAAGAAGTAGGTCTTGAAAATATGTGATTATGGTTTCAATCCTAATTTATTTTATTTAAAATTGAGACGTTTTTTGCCCATGTAGAATTGTCTCTTGCTATATTTCAACTGAGATCAGGCAGGATTCTTTTTTAAACATTTTTATGTCATGTATTGGTGAAATGACAATGCATATTATGTGTGGACTATCTTTTTTGTTATAATAAATAATATATGTAAGATGACTTAAAGTTAAGGATAGTGCAAGGGAATAATTGTATTCTATCCTACTAATAATTGTTGTTCGCATAAAGTTGATTTTCTAGTTCTGTTATCTCTCGTGGAACTGCAGGTGAAGGTAGTTGGGAAACCAGGCTATGTTGGTAGCTTTGCTGGGTATGACGAATATGTTCCAATGGTTGACAAAGCTGTTGATTCTTGTTGGAAGAAGCAAGCACCCCCTGCTTCCAAAGGTTAGCAAGTCTGCTGTGTTTTACTAACTATGACTGTGAATCTTTCTGTAGTCTCCTTCCATATTTATGCTTAGACCAATGCAAATTGTTTTATATCAGAAAACCTTCTAGGGTCTGGCATAATTACAAAAGGTGCTTTTGTAGTATCTTATTTTCTCAAACCAAACCCTCCCCCTTCTTTTTTTTTTCCACCCTTCTCTTGGGCTCTAGCATGACTACAGTGCATACGGTTACTCTCACTAATAACTCAAAACCATTAGGTGGTCATAACTTCTGTTGCATATTTATAATCATCACATTTCCTACAGTTAAAACAATCCTGTGTATCATAAAAATAAAAATCGCTATATAATGGCTTCAACATTTATTGGGGAGAATTATCCAATTGTATACCATGTTTACAGTCATCTGTATAATTATATAACTAGGATAAAATGTTTTCATCTTTCTTTATAGCCGTTTAATCTGGTTCTCAATACTATATACTCAAGAACATGAAATTTAATCTTTTGATGCAGGAGCTCTTTCCCAACCTGCCACTTCGAAGGCACCAGAAGGAAACTGTGCTCGGATTTTGGTTGCACTCATGGCATTCTTCATGATGCTCTTAACTCTCTTCCGGTCAATGGCCTCCTGTGTAAAAAAGAGGCTTACTGATGCATCATGTGATAATGGTTTAAATATTCATGAACGTTCTGTTGATGTGACTGAAAAGGAGTTTCAGCCACTATCACGAGGTCCCACTTTTACTAAGGTAGATTTCATATCCTCTGTAATGAAAAGATTGGGTGAGCTTGAAGAGAAAGTTGAAACCCTCCAATCAAAACCATCTAAGATGCCTTGTGAGAAAGAGGAATTACTGAATGCTGCAGTTTGTCGTGTAGATGCTCTTGAAGCAGAGCTGATTGCTACTAAGAAGGTAAGAGGGCTCTAGATTATTTTAAAAATGAAGTGCTTGTCAAAATATTTTTGAAAGCTTCTTGGCTACAAGTTACACTTATAATCCTTTGTTTGACATCACTATTGACCTTATTGTCTTTATGATTGAATGCCTGTTAGCCCAGTTTTATTTAACCAGTACAGAAAGAGAAACTTTTTGGAACTAGAGACAAAGGAAAATTAGCCTGGTGCCGGGAACTCACCCTGAAAAAAGAACTCGAGAATAGAACAACCTTTGAATCAGATTCTTGTACAGAATAAAGACTCTTTATTCATCTGTCATGCCATCTAATTATCCTGGTTCTTCTGTTAGCCATTGCCACTGCATATTTAATTTAGTGTTTTTTTGTGTGTGTGTTTTTATTCATGGTCTTTCTTAAATTAATCTGTTTTCACCTCAATCATTCATAGACTATTATGTTGATTCTTTGATGATTTTTTTATGCAGGCACTTCATGATGCTTTAATGAGACAAGAAGAATTGCTTGCGTACATAGACAGGCAAGAAGAAGCCAAGTTCAGGGTAGGTTGATTGATAGACTTTCTCTTATAATTATAAAGAAGAAATAATTTTTATTTCATTCATAGTTTGTGGTTCTGATCTTTCCCATCTTATGTCAGAAAAAGAAGTTATGCTGGTAAGATGATTTGTCAATGAAGGAGGCTACACAGACTGCTTGGTTGTGTCTTGGTCACGACATACATATACTAGTGTTCAATACTCAGCCAACCATGTTGATCGTCCCAGCATATTCTACTTTGAATTGTGTGATTCCATAGAGATTTAATGTTTTCTGGAATTATGTTTGGAAACTATGCTTTGAATAGTGTGATTCCGTACAAATGTTCAATACTCAGCCAACCATATTGAATGTCCCAGCGTATTCTACTTTGAAGTGTGATTCCATGTAGACTTCATGTTTCTGGAATTTGGAAACTATGCTTTGTGGTGTTCTTTCTTTTTAACTCTGAAACTTGTTGGCACACTTGATATTATGGGCTCTCGTGAGAGGCTGGCTGTGTCTTTGTTTCATTATTAACTTGATAAGACTGGTGAGGGCTTCTGAACTGATTGACAAACAAAACAACCATGGTAGTATTCCTGTGGTTGAAAATTCACCATCATCGCCACCATTTCAGAAAATCAGAGCTTTCAACAAAACCACCTCACCAGTGAAATAGAGTCTGCATTTAAAATCCAAGAAGCGGATCAGTGAAAATTCTTTTTATGCTTCTCAATCATGCTTAATCTCAACTTATTTTAGTATTAAAGATATGCTTGACTGACCTTCTTCTGTTTCTTCTCAAGGTACCCCATGGGCTCTTGTTGTTGAACAAGAGAATCCTCAAGTGCCTGCACAAGAAAACGATAGAATAGGTGAATAATGATCATCAAATTAGCATCTGCGTTTTTGTCTCGCAATTTTCAAAATTGGGAAATATTCTTTATGCCTTCTTGGTGGCTGCTGCAGGGTGTTTACCCGGTTTACTGCTGCATTTAACATCATTTCGTTCTCTGGTGGCATGGTGGAAGGCTTCATGGTGAAAATGTTCATCATCTCCTCTAGTTGCAGCCATTCGCCTCATCATTGACATGTATTCTGTACCTGAAATGGAAGGCAGTGGCAACTTGTGGACGGGATAGCCTTTTATCATTGTGGTTTTATAGTACCCTGCGTGGCTATAGAGGGTTGCTTCTGTGATTTTTCCTTGGCATGTTTTGCGTCAAGCGAACCATGGTGACTATGCCCATAACGACGGCCATCAAACCACCAAGGAAATGGTTGCTTACTCCCTCAGGGACCCAAGTCGATTCATGTTCAGCCTTTTCATGACCTAAAAATACAACCATGAATCATGAGGAGGAGGCCTGAAAGATAGGAGATTCAACTGTTGCATAGTGCTTTGATGGTTGGGTCAAGAGGTCCAAGTCCAAACATGGTATCACACCTACTTGAATTGCATGGTTAAAGATGGTAGCAAGGTCAAAATTTTCAAGATATCAAACTGATGCCTCACCAAATAAATGTCAGAATGTAATAAAGCTCATGCAAATCGAAAGAACATGTGTACGTGTAAATCAAAAGGACAGTACCTATTAACAATATCAAATATAGCGGAAAAAAGAGAAAGGGGGGTATAGATACGAACGTGGAAAGCTCAGTAAGGGGCAATTGAACTGCCAAGGGGACTTCTGACAGATTCAGAGAATGAAGGGAACTGCCAAGCGGAAGTAGTTAACCAATAACCCATAACCCTAAACCGGTACTGTTAAAATGGTTATTCCCATTCTATAAGCCCCATGGTAGACAGGCTTAGGCATAACAAAAGGATTTGTCTGATTTAAACCCTATTTTTTGATACAGTCCCTGAATTGTTTCTCTTGCAAAATTTTAAGTCATGTCAGACCTACCAACATACTAAAAGTCTTGCTATGATACAATTTGTTAATAAAAAAACAATGATAATTAAAACCTAAATATATATACAATAAAACGTATGTTTAAATCCGTCACTTAATGCATCATGATATCATTTGATATCCAAATATGATGAATCACACCAAAATGGAACCAACATAGCTTGTTGTGGTGGTATAAATAACAAATTTGTAATTCAACCATGTACATTCACATATGTTTTCACGTCCATGAAAATAGATCATAATGAAAGAAATTTTCTTTATTTATAAATAAATCCTATTTAATTAAAGAGGAGAGCCATGTATTAGTCAATGCCATGCGAAGAAGTGATCGCCCAATTTGAGGCGGTAAATAAACTGGTTTTGTGTTAAAATCTTCAAAATAATTGTACATCAAAATATTAAACTATATTTATAAATGTGAAAATATAAAACCTTTTCCTATGCTATGATGCGTGACGTCAAAATGTCTGGTTCAGCAATGGCCGCTACTCAGGTTTTCTCCCACTCACCTTCATTTTCTAAATCTCTAACCCAGAACTCGTTTCCTAGATTCCCCATTTTGCCTCTCAAATCCACTTTCAATCTTCGAACAACCCTTAAACCCTTCACTATCAAAGCAGTCCTGTCTGAGAACCCAACAACATCTCTCGCTGAGCACTGTTTCACCAAGAAAGCTGATGGCTTTCTCTATTGTGAAGATGTTAACGTTCAAGATGTTATGGAAACCGTCGAAAAAAGACCTTTTTATTTGTACAGTAAGCCACAAATCACTAGAAATGTTGAGGCTTATAAAGAAGCTCTTTGTGGGTTGAACTCTATTATTGGTTATGCTATTAAGGCTAACAATAATTATAAGGTTTTAGAGCATTTGAGACAGTTGGGGTGCGGAGCTGTTCTTGTGAGTGGGAATGAACTGAGGCTTGCTCTTCGAGCTGGGTTTGATCCCACCAAGTAATGCTACCTTGTATCTATATTGAAGTTCTTTTTTTTTTTTTTTTTGGTTCTGATTGTGGGCATGCTTTTTTATTTTTTGTTGTTAATGTGATGATGATGGATAGGTGCGTCTTCAATGGGAATGGGAAGCTCTTGGAAGATTTGGTGTTGGCTGCACAAGAGGGTGTTTTTGTGAACGTTGATAGTGAGTTTGACTTGGAGAATATTGTAGCAGCTTCAAGAATTGCTGGCAAGAAGGTCAATGTGTTGCTCCGGATCAATCCTGATGTAGATCCTCAGGTTTGTTGCAGACTTAGTGTTGAGACGCATTAATGTTTTGATGTATTACATGCTTACAATGTGTAAATTTGTAGGAAAGAGAACATCAGTAGAAATTCAATATAATACTGGGAAGTCTCCGTGGTTCAGTGATTTTAGTGTTCTGTTAAGCTAGAAAAGTCGTTTGGGATGGTTTGTATGCAAAGCACCATCATGGAAATTGAACATATATGAGTTTGAGGATATATGTAGGCATTCCCAGTTTTGAGCTAATGGTATATGAAAGAGGTTTTGCTGCTATGTGGCCAGATTCAAATTGACTGATGAAATTGAGTATGATTTAATATACTTGCTGTGTAATCCATTTACCCAAGTTTTATTATGTGTGGATATTGTGTTTTGTAGGTTCATCCTTATGTTGCCACTGGAAACAAGAATTCTAAATTTGGTATTAGGAATGAAAAGTTGCAGTGGTTTTTGGATGCTGTGAAGGCACATCCTAATGATTTGAATCTTGTGGGGGCTCATTGTCATCTTGGTTCAACTATTACTAAGGTCTGTTCCTACACCTTGCTTATATTCTGTCACTTCATGGTACATCTTCACAGTATTGAATATTTTTGTGAATGATGTACCGTATTTCATTCGATCCTATTGGTCATACTTTTGCACCCCTATGTTTTTGGAATAAAGTTCAAAATCATTCCTTGTCAGTGCTGCTTGTGACTCATTAAAATATGGTTTGAAATATGTATAACTCAGCAGATTACAAGAATCTTCACATGTTAAGTTTGTTTATTAATTATTGGTTTTCTGGATAAATGATCGGAACTTCCTATTTTTAAAAGGAAGAATCTAGAAATTTCTTTGTGAATTATAGTTGTGGAGGATTACCAATTTCTAATACCAAGATTTGATGACAGTGTCATGAATCAAATACAGAACATCTGGCGTTCTATACTAACAATCGTTGTAATTTTAAGTGACTGATTTAAGTGTCAGAAAACATTGGCAATTAATATCTGGTTTGCTGTTTGGTGATCAACCAAATTAAAATTTCTGTGAATTGGAGCTTTCTAAATTTCTATAATGCACTCTTTCTGCTTGATTTGGGGAGAGGGTGTTTGTTTCTGTTGCAAATATGTTTTATTGTTTAGCTTGATCTATATGTTAATGACATAGGCAATATCTTTTGTGATGACTTCAGGTGGACATATTCAGAGATGCTGCAGTTCTTATGGTTAATTATATTGATGAAATACGGGCCCAAGGTTTTGAAGTTGATTACTTAAACATTGGAGGGGGCTTAGGTATAGATTATTATCACACCGGTGCTGTCCTTCCCAAACCCAGAGATCTCATTAACACTGTGAGTATCATTTTTGTTAAACTGTCATGTTATCTTACCTCTGATAGCTTATTCGGATTTGAATTACTATCAAACTAAGGAAATTAAGTGCTCCTGCTGCCATCACAGTATGAAGTATACGATGTTTTCTGATAGCTTCTTAGAAAGTTATCAATATAGTTTGCTGACTTTATATCCTAAAGATAACACATCTGAGCTTTGGCGCATGAGATATTAATCAGTGGTCTGTAAATTGGAAATATGCTTAACAACTTTCATATGTTTGTTGATTTGTAGCACTAAAAGGAATTTAAGATTTGAAGGGAAGATATTTTCTTTTACGTTGGTCAACATCATCTCATGGTCTTGTCAGAGGCATAACTGTGAATTTATAATGCTAATTCATATCTGTATAAGCAATGATTTTTCATCTTCTTCTTGGTGGTTGGTATAGGTAAGGGAGCTGGTGATATCAAGAAATCTGAATCTGATCATTGAACCAGGGAGGTCACTTATTGCGAATACTTGCTGCTTGGTTAACCGAGTTACTGGGGTCAAAACTAATGGAACAAAAAATTTCATCGTAATTGATGGAAGCATGGCTGAACTTATTCGTCCTAGTCTTTATGATGCTTATCAAGTATGTATCCAAGTTTACCGTTCATATTATCGATCAATATTGGTTCCTTTGCTTGTTGACATTTTTCTTTGTTTGTTAGATCGACAAATTGTCATCTGTTTTCAATGACTGCCTTTCTTTTGAGGCAGCTTTACTCTATGTATTTGTATTGAATGAAAAATGATAAGTCAAACGTACTTTTTATGTAAGAGCACCCAGTTGAGCCTTAAGAGTGGATCAAGTAGTGAACTATGCTTCAATCTCTACGTTCTTTCTATTTGATGGAAGCGTGGGTGAACTTATTGGTCATATTTGGTTGCAGCACATAGAGTTGGTTTCCCCTGCACCACGAGATGCTGAAACTTCCAAGTTTGATGTGGTGGGTCCTGTCTGTGAATCCGCAGATTTCTTGGGGAAGGAGAGGGAGCTTCCAACCCCATCTCAGGTAATTTTCTAGCCTTTTCGTAGCTGAAGCAATAATTTTCTTGCATTTCCTAATCAAGAGTCTTGCTTTGTAGGGAGCTGGTCTGGTTGTTCACGATGCAGGTGCCTACTGCATGAGCATGGCATCAACTTACAATCTCAAGATGCGCCCTCCTGAGTACTGGGTATGGAGCCTAGAAATCTGTCAATGTTTCTTTTTCTAAGGACTGCCCTGTTACATTTCTACTATCTGTTTTCCATGGATGTCTTTGCATGTGTTTAAGTTCAGAATTCCTCATAAATTTTAGAACTATAGAAAATGACAGCAGATAGTGGTGCCTTAGAATTTTTACGACAAAAATAATCTCTGAGAATTTGAATTTATGTTTTCAGGTTGAAGAAGATGGATCAGTGTCCAAAATTCGGCATGGCGAAACTTTTGAAGACCACATGCGATTCTTTGAAGGTCTTTGATTTAGATATTAGCCATTGTGAAGCGCAGAACATGCCTATGGGAGTATCATTGTAACCAAATTCAATTAGCTGCAGACAAAAAATCAAATTTCAACCTTCTGATCTCTCAGCTGTGCAGTGTTCAGTCAGTAATTAGCCTATTTGAGGTGTTAGAATGAGCTGATTTTTTTTAATCTTTTCTGAGAGTGTATTTGCAAATTGCAATGGATCACTGTGATCAATGGGCCACTTGATATGCCTTATTACAAATAATATGTGGCCCTTGTGGTTGGAACCAAACAAAAATGCCAGTATTTGTTTAGTACCTTTATAGTTTCAAATTCTGGGAATTTCATTATCCATAGATGTCAAGTTAGTGGGTTTTTTCAAAGCATCTTTGATAATTGATATTCTGTAGTAGTGATGGCCTACCAAACGCATAAGTGACTGAACAACCTTATCTGATTCTGACCCTTCCCATTGATTTTGCTTTATTATATTGTTCATTGAGGCTTGAATTCTGCATTCAGTTGTTGACAAAAAAGTTGCATCTGCCCGATGTATTAGAATCCTTTCATTTGCTAAATTATTTCTTTCAAGCCAATATGGTAAACTGCTGGTTTTTTCTCATGAAAAGGGGTAATGTAGACTATAATGCATAATCTTTTATTTATCTTGTTTAACAAAACTGGTACTGCAAGCGCACAGATTGACAACATGAAACTGCAGTCACCAAACAAAACAAGTACCATATTTACTCGTATCTTACTGGAGAATCCTTCTTCTATACCAGAAGTCCGTTGCTGGAAACTTGAGTTGAGAATCTAAAACACTACAGCCTGTTAAATATTCTCCCATGATTAACAAATTCTGAAGCTTGAAAGCACTATTTTTGGCACTCAACATTCCCTCATTTATATTGACTGGTCGATCAAGGGAAAGACCTCAACTTGTGATCTGTAAATCCAAATATCTTCAAATAGATTCAATTTCCTAGTAGTTCACAAGTCTTAAACTTTAATGGGTTGATTCAAACTTGTCTTCATAATCACGCATGATATGCCATGTATCTCATAATCTTTTGAGTGGCTTGGCCTGCTAAAAAGGACCACCATAAATGGCCATCAACATAAAATTTTGATGAGACACCACCACAAACAGAACAAAAAAAAAAAAAAAAAAAGGAAAAATGAAGAGAAAAGAAGCCGCTATTCATGCTTAAATTGGTCTTGTAAGAGTGTGAAGTTGTGGTGGTTGACAGGGTAGCTAGATTTAGCTTAAGTCAGTGGAAACACTTTGGATCCACATTCTTTTGTATACTAGTTGCTTTCTCAGCAATTATGATTATCAAGATTACATAAATGCATAATGGACCCCGTATCTGTAACCCAGATTTCAAGCACAGATTAGAAAAAAAAGGGGCATCTGGGGTCATTTCATAACAAAAAATTATGCTACATAAACTCAATTTACGCCATAATCAATTGATCCAAAATCAAATAAATCAAGAATTATTAATTTTGTTATAGTTCTAAATCAGATCATTACCTTAAATAATTTTTGTCTTTATTATTAAACCAAATCCTTAACGCGTTTTTATTTTTACTTTCCAGCTGATAAACCAAATATCAAGAGAAAGAAATAATACTTACCAGATGATGATGATGATGATGACGCTGATGGCGATGACTGGCACCAAGATTTCTTTTATTAGAATGAGTTCTATGTACTTTATTGGTTGCAGTGTACTGCAGCTGATGGAACTTGTCCGTTTTGATGAACATGATTGTAGCTGCAGCTTCACAGACTCGACTCCATCCTTTGTTTTTTTTTAAACTTCAGAATCATTGCTTCCACATGGATGTTTCTTTAAATTAATATTAGAATAAACTTTCTTTTCAGTTTATCTTTTTTAGAAAATATTTTTATTCAATCGAGAAAATTTTTTTAATAAACTTTTCTTTTTGTGTATTGGTTTTCATTATCCAAAATATATAACCCACAAACAACTAATTTTTTTTAAATTTAAAACATAAAAAATCATTATTATATCAAAATTCGGATAAATTTGTTGGTCGAAAAGCCAGTAAAAGGACATAATTAGAAACTAGGCCCCTTCCCAATACGGGATAATCTCGTATACATATTTTTCATAACTCTAAAGCCACACGTGGACGGTTGAGATTGCATCTTTGAAGACGTTCAAGTAATGGAAATGGCTGTCTTAATCAACCAACCAACCATAGACTACGAGGACAACGACTGCACCCTTCAGATTTTCACCAAGTGGACGGTGGATTTCTCTCCAGATTTTTTTACATGTGTCGTTACGTTATTGGAAAGTATCGGATTTCCCGCCTTTCAGGCATGGCACACGGCTTTTGGCCTTTATATATTTCCTTCCGACTCTGTTCAGCAGCGAGCCGCTATCAGTCGGAATCAACGTTTTCCATACCTGTATATAATGACTTTATTACCCCTAATAATAATACCTAATATCCGACCTGCCATTGCAGTCAATGAAAGCATATTATCATTGCAATTATATTTTAATTTTGTGTAAATCTTGAGTGAGAAATTGTACTATTTATTATCAATTATAAATTTCAAAATAATTTATTTGTAAAATTTCAAATAGGATAAATATACATAAATCGATTATATTTCAGTACAAATTTTTATAAAATAAATAATTAAATACAAAAATAAATAAAATATAAAAATTTTTATATACATTTTTTGTTTATTATTATCCTTTTCGATACATTTTAGCCCAATATATTGGTATTTTCCATAATATGTTTTTTTCTCAATTTATTGACATATAATAAATATCAATAATTTATTTGATTAATTTTATGGTTTATGTGAATAATTTAAGCATAATAAAATTAGTTTTGAGTGTAATGATTTTTTATATTTTAAATGTTTACAGTATATATAGATTTGATTGTCTATAAATTTTAATAAAACCCAACAAAATTAGAAAAATTTAGTAAATTGTTAATTTTTAAAGAGTCATGACTTTGAAGGACGGTAGGAAGTTGAGGGAGTGGCAATGAAGGTAAATAAGAGAAGAATTAAGGGTAAACAGATGAAGAAAATGTATATAAATGCCCAACAACCACACTCGCCTTGGCGGCACTCCGCGTCAACCGTGGTTTTGGATTTTGTGTCCGCTTCAACGTTTTCGTGTGTGTATTCCTCCTCCTTTTTCTTTTCTTTTTTATTTTCTCTTGAAACAAACAACGAAAGCTCAAAATTCTCACTCACGAGAAACCACTTTTTAGCTTGGCTCGTAGTTTCATAGTTCTCATTTGTTTTCGTATAATCCGCTCTCATTTTATTAATCGAAATTCTTATTTTTTGCTTAGTTGATCGTCATTTCGTGTCCTTTTGTCTTGTTAGGGTTTGTTTTTGAGGGCGAAGGATCAAGATTTTGCGCTTCTGTGTCAGATCGTTTAGTAACGTACTTGCATTTCTTCTGAGTATTTTAATGGACAATTTGTTTTTTTCAAGATTAGGTTATTTTGGTTGGTTTAGTGTGTTTCGTTTTTGTTTTTGCTTATGAATAATGATTATTGAATGTGTTTATGTTGTTAAAGAAAATGCATTGATGCATTATCATATTTTGCATTTTGAATTATAATGGAATGTTCTTTAGATATTCATTTGTCTTTAGCTATAGGCTTTTTTTAATTTAATTTTAATTTTAATTTTTATGTTTATGGTCTTACTCTGAGAATTCAAATTCTATCCTGTTTCTGGAATTCAGCTGACATAACTTACAGCTGTTATGTTTAACAATCGGTAATGCAAGGGAGGAACTTTGGTTAATCCTCTGTTTGTTTGTAAACCTGAAATCTTGGACTATTATTGGGAGAAAATTTAACTGCATTAAATTGTATCTTTTCTTGATTTTGGAAGCTGCTTTTGCCATTTTCTGATAGCTGATTGAAAATTAGATTTCTTTTAATTACTGTGTTTTGTAAAGATGTGATTTCGAGCTAGATACTGTAAATTTTACTGATATATAGATTATTGTAAATATCTACTACTACTTTTTTTGGTAAATGTTTTTATATATAAGTGATTGGTTTCTGCCTTCTTATATGTTAGAATTTGTTTATGATACTTTCCTTACTTTCGGCTTTTACCGCACTACCAGGGGAGTTGGCTGTGCGGTCTTAATTTGGAGCTATTGTCTTCGAGTTTCATTCGACCTCTGACATCAAATATGGCTGCTGACTCCAAGACAGGCCTTTCTAACGGCAATGTCAACACACAGCCAAATCCAAAGAGGACTTACCAAGTTGTTGTGGCTGCAACTAGGGATATGGGTATTGGTCAGGATGGGAAGTTACCCTGGAGGTTGCCTTCTGATCTGAAATTCTTCAAGGATGTCACTTTGGTTACATCAGATTCTGGGAAAAAGAATGCAGTCATAATGGGAAGGAAAACATGGGAAAGTATTCCTCTGGAGCATCGACCTTTGCCTGGACGCCTTAATGTTGTTCTGACTCGTTCTGGGAGTTTTGACATTGCTACTGCTGAAAATGTTGTGATATGTGGAAGCATGGGTTCTGCTTTAGAATTGTTAGCTGCTTCTCCGTATTGTCTGTCAATTGAGAAGGTGTTTGTTATAGGAGGTGGCCAAATATTAAGGTGTGTTCTTGACAACCTGTTGTTCCTCATTCTATTTAGAAGCTTGTGTTTCTTATTTTGTTATGTGGATGGTGCTTGGTTACAGGGAAGCTCTTAATGCACCTGGATGTGATGCAATCCACATTACTGAAATTGAGACAAACATTGATTGTGACACTTTTATCCCACCAATTGATTTATGTGTATATCAGCCATGGTACTCATCCTTTCCTATTGTGGAAAACAAGATTCGATATTGCTTCACGACATATGTTCGTGTTAGGAGCTCTGCAGTTAAATCCCTTGATCAAAACGATGATTCTGTCCTTGATGGTGAGACCAATTCTGTCAAGTTTGAGGTTAAGAAGTTCTCTTTCCTACCCAAGATGGTTTTTGAGAGACATGAGGAATACTTCTATCTTAAGCTTGTTGAAGACATCATCTCAGATGGCACTCTGAGGGATGACAGGACAGGGACTGGTACTTTATCAAAATTTGGTTGCCAGGTTCGTTATGCTTAGATTATCTGCAGAGCTTTGTTTCTGAATGTTCCCATCCGTTGGTCTCTTCCTTAACTACTAATTTTTGAAGCTGACTTTTTTTTTCTCCATTTAAATTCTAAATAGATGCGGTTTAATTTGCGCAAAACTTTTCCACTTCTTACAACCAAGGTATGCCTATCGTACCTATTTATTTTCTGTTGAGCAGTATAAATTAATTGGTTTTTCCATATTCAATTTTCAGAGGGTGGAACTAACTGATGATGCTCAATATTTAAACTTTCATAATGACTACACATAATATAAGCAAATATTTTTTTTATTGATTTGATATTTAGGTTGATATTCATTGTTAACGTTTGGTTCATAGAAAGTGTTTTGGCGAGGTGTTGTTGAAGAACTTCTCTGGTTCATCAGTGGTTCAACAAATGCCAAGGTAAGGATATTGTTGTTGAATGTTTATCTTTTATGATTTGATGGGAGAAGATCAGAGCTTTTCAGTAAGTGTCTGAAGATTGTGCTAATTACAATAGTTTTGCTCAATTGCATAGGTTTGTTTAGAAAATAATGATGGTAGGTAGTTTTACCTTAAACAGAATTGTAGCTTTGCATCTGCCTAGAGCTGTGAGTTAAGGAATGGCTGAAAGATTAACTTTTTATAGTACTTGGTATTTGATATTTTAAATTTTATGGTGCTGATCAGTGTCTGATCTGGTTAATTTTTTTAGGGAGTGTGATATGTGATATTTGATATATACTCCATAGAAAAGCAGCCATTGGTGAAGGATCTTTTTGTTTATTCAGTGTCAGATGTGTAGTCACAAACCATATGTTTTCGTTTTCAATTATTTTTCATGGCACACAGAATTAGCTGTTTGCACATCATTGGAGTTGAATTCTTTTTCATCAATAGAATTAATTGTTTGTACTCTGTCACTTATTAGATATGAGTTCTTTTCAATTTTCTCTGGGATAATGATATAAGTTATGATTGGATATAAGTTATGACTGGACCTTTTTACTTTGTTTTATGGAGTTCTTTCTTATGTCTTTGATCACTGTTAAATGGATTGTCCATTAGATATTTTGTTTTTTTTACCCTGCTTAGATTATTGTGTTAGACAGGAAAAAAAATGGTCTATGTCCTAAAAGTTGGTAAAAATTGATAGGTTCTTCAGGAGAAGGACATTCATATTTGGGATGGCAATGCATCTAGAGAATACCTTGACAGGTAAGCACTGGGTTATTTATTTTGATAGGGGCAAAATCTGCTGCTAGTTGCATACACTCTTACCTGATTTGTATCTTGCCAGTGTTGGATTGGAAAACAGAGAGGAGGGTGACCTTGGTCCTGTATATGGGTTTCAGTGGAGGCATTTTGGTGCCAGGTTGGTGGAATTTCTAGGTGTAATTGATAGATTGGATTAGATACAAGAATTGGGGCTTCGGCTTTTGCTAAATGCCTTTCCTTGACAGGTATATTGACATGCATGCTGACTACTCTGGCCAAGGCTTTGATCAGTTACTGGATGTTATTGACAAGATTAAGAATAATCCAAATGATCACCGGATTATCCTCTCAGCTTGGAATCCATCTGATCTCAAATTGATGGCACTTCCACCTTGCCACATGTTTGCACAGGTTAGTATTGAGTGCATGCGTAATTTGTGTTATGATTTTCTTCATTATTAAGTAAGTCTGCTTTTGTTTTAGCAGTTCTATATAGCCAACGGGGAGTTATCATGTCAAATGTATCAGCGTTCTGCTGACATGGGCCTGGGTGTGCCATTCAACATTGCATCTTATGCTCTTTTGACATGCATGATTGCTCATGTTTGTGGTAAGCACCCCCCTAACAACCATTTAATTGGTTTTGTGTATATGCTGAACTTTTGGAAACAAAATATTTATGTGAGTAAGGTTAGACACAAAGAACGAATGAAAGAGCACTTTTTGATGAGAAATTGTAATTAGCTATGTGAAGGGTTAGTTATTATTTTGCTGAAGCCTGGATCTGATCCGAGCTTCTTGAGCTCGAATAGCAGTTTAGATCAAAAGAGCTGAATTCAAATCAGCTTGGATCAAATCCAAAATTAAATTGTTTTGAAACCTAGTTTGAACCTCAACTTGTCGATCACGAGCCGAACTTGATTTGGGCCTTGTTTGGTCTCAACCTGGATCAAATCCAGCCTTGATTTTGCTGATGGGCTATCATAAATAATGAATTTGCATTGAATCATTGGAGGAAACTTACACAATTTGTAGAAAGGTGATACACGAATAATTAAGACTCTGATGGTTTTTATTCCCTAAATGTTAAAGTTTTGTCCTTCAGGAAAATTTCTTGACCTTCATGAATATTGTACAGATCTTGCTCCTGGTGATTTCATCCATGTGACTGGTGATACTCATGTGTATCGCACTCACGTGAGGCCTCTGCAGGAGCAGGTTCAGAAACTGCCAAAGCCTTTTCCAGTAAGAATACTTTTAAACCAACAATGCTGATTTGATTATTGACTCATCATATGATTTGAAACTAGATCTAAAAAGTCTCAAGTATTTATTCTCTTCCTTTTTCGTATCTTTATGTTCTTTTATTTTTCAATTTAGATTTTGAAGATCAATCCGGAGAAGAAAGATATAGATTCTTTTGTAGCAGCTGATTTCAAACTCACAGGTTATGATCCTCACCAGAAAATCGAGATGAAGATGGCGGTATAGCGCTTTGTTATAGGTTCCAAAAACTTTAAAGGACTCTGGTACCTCCGAGGCAATAATTGCCAAGTTTTGAGGCAAGTACATTATTCTCCACTTCTGTATGTTATGGGCCATCTTATAATATATTTACTTGGTAGTGCGTTTTGAAATGTACTCAGTAGCTTTTCTGTTATGTTTCAGGCACAGCTGGTGGAGGCATAATAGATATATTCGGATTTTTATATGCACATTGAAATAAAAAAAAATTTTGTTGTTTTTTTTTCCATAAATGTTGGATGTGTAGTAAGTGAGAATCCTTTAGTTCCATATAGATTTGGTGGTTCTAAGGTGATTTAGAATCTGTATTTGTATTGCTGCCAAACTTGATTATGCTGTTTTTATGAGAATTGGATTTTGGATAACTGAATAATCTTGTTCTGCAGAAATCAGGAATGCAAAATTATGCCAAATTGCCCGACATGATAGCAATAATAATAATAATAATCCAAGCGAAAGCCTCACACTATAACGCCATATTTTGTTAACCCACGGTATTTGTTCTTCCCTCTTTTTCAACCGTATTTCACTCGGGCTGTTGTTCCTGTCTTGTTCCTTCTTCTTCAACTACGGTCACCATTTCAGCAGCTTCACTGGCTTTACTCTCAGCATTCGCTCTCTTATCTTCAAGAAACTCAATTAGGCCTCTGAGTGCATTTTCTTCTTGCTCATCCCTCATCAGCTGCTCTGCGATCTCCGCTGGAGTCACCTTGGTTTCCTCTATCAGTTCTTCAATCTCTGTGAAAAGGGGATGCTCTTTGATGCCAAGGTAATTGGAGGCCAGCACTTTGAATCCCACTGGAGTGCAGTAGGACATGTGGATGTGCACATCCATGCGACCAGGGCGCAACAATGCAGGGTCAAGTTTGTGTTTGTGGTTGGTTGTGAACACTATAATCCTCTCATCTCCACAGCTTGACCACAATCCATCTAGGAAATTCAACAGTCCTGATAATGTCACCTGATACTGATTCTCACAAAAATGAAGTTAAGGCTAACAGTCCAGAAAAGAAATCACCAGAAACTGATAAGCATCGTCATACTGCAGAAAACATTAACTTCAACAAAGAAAAAAGATAACAGTAACATTACCCGAGTTAGTGGATCAAGTACAGCTTTTTGACTAGGATTTGAACTTGAAGTCATAGTCCTTGCCCGTGCGAGCCTATCCTGCAACTCCAGTGAACAATCAATGTCCTCTACAACCAAAATGGACTTATTCTCTGTGGCAACCAACAAGTTCCTGAACTCATTATTCCCTCTAAGACCTGTCAATTCCAAGTCATATATATCAAAGTTGAGATAATTTGCTATTGCAGCAATCAAGCTTGACTTCCCAGTCCCTGGAGGGCCAAACAACAGGTACCCTCTTTTCCATGCCTTCCCCACTCTCTTATAATACTCTTTCCTCTTCACAAACCTCTCCAGATCCTCCATTATCTTTTTCTTCGAATTTGGATCCATTGCTAGAGTATCAAAAGTTGCTGGATGATCTAGATTCACTGATTGCCATACATCTGATTTCCTTCCATGCATCCGATCATATCTCAAAGTATGAAGTTTCAGAGTCTTCTTTTCGTTGTTTATTTCCTTTGATTTCTTCATGACATGAGGGATATAATCCTCCAAGATCATATCTTTATGTTTCTTGTGAAAACTCAGCTCAAAAAACTTAGACTCATTCTGAACCTTGGTGCCGTAATGGTCTGGGTCGTGGACAACCTTTGATGGGGCGTGTTTTGATACAAATCTCCATGTCAAATGAGCCCCATTAAACTGATCAACAATCTCTTCATTCTTTTCCACACAGAGTGATACCTTGTTTTCCTCTTTTGGCAGGTTGATTTTGATTCTTCTCACATATGGGGGAATCTTGGGTTCCAGATAAAGTGTCGCAGCTTTGAACAGCTTGTTTTGATTAAGGCCATCATCATATTCTTCAATCACTAAAGTTAACTCATTAGAGAATCGTGCAAGGAGATCTCTAAGCTTCAAGAATAAGAAGGATTGTACCTCATAAGGCAAATAATCACGTGCCAGTTTCCGAACAAGCACTGCCGTGGCAGCTGCTGAGGCGGCTGCAGATACTATAGTCTTGGTAGACGGGACTTGAGTAGTACTAAAGAACATGTCTCTCTTTTTTGGTTGTTTGGTTTGTGAGAAAAAAAAAAAAAAAAGATGAGATTTTGATTTCTGGGTAGTACTTAATTCTAAGTTACAATGATGGCAGAGAAAGATCAAGTGAGCAGACACAAGAAATTGAAGGACTGTGAATGAGAAATAAGAAAGTGAAAGAGAGATTGTTGTAGTTTCCCCGTAGCTTCCCTGCTTAGGACAGTTCGGTTGGACTTTAAACCAATTGTATTTCTTCTTGGCTTTACTTTGTTTGATTGCCTTACAACTTCAAAATGGAGCCTGATGGCTTGATCTGTGTAATGCTATCGGGTGGGGGTCAGTCTTTGTTGTTAACCTTCCTGTAAACTTCCTTGGACTATTTTTCTCGTTTGTTTAATCTATATTTAATTGGCTTTTTTCTGGAAAAGTCTATGGTTTTTGGATTTCCTCGCAATCCCATTTCGCTTTTTGGGTCTTTGGCACTTTGTGATAGGGCGGACCAACCTCTATAGAGAGAGAGAGAGAGAGAGAGAGAGACAATAGCAAAAAGAGAAATAATAATATTATAAAATTTATTCAAAAGAGTTTATCCAGTGGACTTAATGAACCCGTTTCAACCACATGACAAGAAAATTGCTCGATGTTCGATGCATAATCAATAGCTAAAAAAATAACTCACGCAAGTATGTAATACAGGAGCATGTATAGGATTAATACAAAAAAGGTGAATAATTTAAAAGAAACAAACAGTGATAAATGCCGATCACTTGGCAAGGAGACAAGGGACTTGGCCAGTTGAGCCTGAATTAGCCCTCAGGAACCTAAGAGCCGTAAGGAGAACACTCCTGGAAGATCCCCCCATCAATGCCCAATTCGTCTGAGTCACAACACTAACCGTATTATGAGGAAATTCAAGACTATTATGAGTTTAAGAGTGCTGGTGTTGCTTCTCTTAGGAGAGTCCTATAGGGGTCTCCTCTCCCTTGCAGCCCTTCCCACAATGTCATGTTTGTCCCATATTGCCGAGCTGCCAATGGTCCGAATACGATTGCTGCTTTGGCATCCGGGTTCAGCCCTCTCCAGTGGCACTTGTACTCTGGCATTGTCCAGTTCCTGATAAAGTAATTGTTAGAAATGAGATAAATCCCAAAAACCGAAAAACAATCTGAAAGAGTAAAACTTACTGATGGGGACATGCTGATGCCTCAGCGAAGGGTATTGGGGGCAATGGAGGCAGTGGGGGAAGATTGAAAATTGCAGGGGACCTTGAAGAAGGAGGCCTATTCACAGGAGTGACCGGTGGAAATATGGGATTTGGGGTGGATGACCTTGAGCAGAAGGACATGGGGTGAGCAGGCTGAGTCAGCAAGGAATCCACAACATATATTTCCATATCAAACATCCTGAACATAAGTCTTAGATTTTGGGCAGGACCAGCAGCTGCACCACATGCTGTAGATTCTTGGTCACTGCAAGAAACCTGAGCATTACAATTATCCAAGTTTGGGGTGCCATCAAATTTCATTGGATAGCTTCCTAGCCAATTTGTTGTCTCTTCCCTTTAAATTGTGAACTTCCCATTGCCGTCAGCACAAGTGACCTTAACTTTAATTCCTGCAAGAAGTTAACATACTTCTAACAAAATTTATCTGATTCACAAGCTTGAGTGATGAAAAACGTTTAATAAACTTTCAGAACAACCAAGCAGTAGGAGCATACTGCATTATGAATCAAACTAGAGCATTGGATATTAGTTTAATGGTAATGGACCTGACTCACGAGAAACGGGATAATCAAAGGGGGACAATTGGCCATCTTTGCATTGGTCACAGAAGACGGTGCCAGAGACTGTGGTATATGCTATAGATGCAACAATGGTAGCTGCAAGGATGAGAAAAGCTGTGAAGAGGAAGAGCCTGCTGTGTGACCAACCCATGAACTCCTAATTTCAGTTATTTAAGAAGCTACCAAGCCGAGAAAGCAAGCAAGCGAGACAGAAAAATTAAAGAGAGCGTGAGTTTAGCTTTGCGGTCTCAGTTGCACTTGTGAGAAAGGAAGTAAATAAATATGCTGCAATGGTGATCCATCCCTTTCAACTCTCAACTGTAAATATTAATGAGTGTGTAGAAATTTTGATTTCAAAACTGAAAGACTCATAAAACAGTACGACCATTTTCTTAAAGACTGATGAAATTACTCACAGATGGGCTCCTGCAAGATGGAAACATGCTTCCTCTTAAAATGACTACATTATGGTGAATTAATAGCTTTAAATTTGTGTGACCACATTGTTAATACGATCATTTGAAGTTTTATATATAAAGTTTTTATGTTTGATAATTTTTTTCCTAAAAAATGAATTAAATGTGTACTAGAAAGTGATAATGTGAAATCTACTTTGTATGATTCATGACCATTTGCTCATACTGGATCCAACCTCTTTAAGCTGTTAAAGTTAGAGAAACTGGCTGTAGAATTAAATGCTGGCAATGCTTCTTTATACATTCCACACTTAAGGGAAAAAAAAAAAAAAAAAAAAGAATGGAGAAATATAGTTACATCAATTGGGTTTAGAGAGGCATTGCTAAATTTTGTGTTATTAAGTTGGCACGACTTGATGTATCCCTAGAACGAGCAATGACTAAATTTCGTGAACGATCATTTTTGTCTTAGAATGACTTTGTTCTTTCACTTAATCATTTGGAACACTTTCTCCTTTTGTGATTAGATGCCTATTCCATCAATTCTGAAACTTCAAGTTTAATATTGACCTGTTTCTTAGAAGACAAACATTCTAAATCAAATGCAAAAGAAAGTTTGAAAGGAAATTAAGCATTAGTGGCTAAATTGAAATCACCTGGGTTCCCTTTAATGGGCAGGGGCTTGTAGACACCCCATTTTGGACCCAACAAGGTCATCCCCGATGATGATAAACCTGAAAATTTTGAATCGATGCTTTCAAGATATTAAATTGAGAATAGATGAGCAAACCCGAACAAAGAAAAATAATAATAATAAAACCAAAACCAAAAAATATATAATATATATAATAATAAAATAAAATAAAAATAAAACAAAATTCAAAGCCCACCAATAATAAACCCAATAACCATAATCCAAAGCCAAAATCCAAAGCCCACCATAATCCAAATCCAAAAGCCTAAAATCCTAGCCCAAACCATTTAATCCAAAAGCCCACCAAGAAGAAAAAGACAAATTAAGTGGCCCAAGTGAGAAAAGAAGCATGTAGCAACTAGGCAGCCCAAGAAAGAACCTGGCGCGCAGTTTTTTTTCCACTTGCCCATTTTCTCTTTTCCCATGCCCATGATCTACTGCAGTTTTTTTTCCATTTCCTGCCAACTGCCCACACGCACCTACTTTCATGCCCATGATCTGCTGCAGTTTCTTTCCATTTCCTGGCCAACTGCTGCCAGCGGTTTTTTCCTGGCATGCAGTATAAAAAGGGGTGGGATTTTGAGAACCAGGGGAGATTTTGGACCCAAAAAAAAAAAAAGGAATTATTCAGCAGAAAAAAAAAAGTTTTTTTTTTTTTTTAACCAAAAAAAAATATATACCCAAACCTTGCTCAAATAAACTTAATCCCAATTTCTGAGATTTGCCATCCAATTGCTCTCAATTCAGTGTTAGGAAAGTATCGATACAGTCAAATTTCAGGTATGTTTCCTGAGGGGTATTTAATTAAAGTATTTAAATATTCATTTATTGTGCATTTTTATTTATTTTTTTTACAAAAATCATTAATTATTGATTATATATGTGGTAAAAATTTTTTGTAGTTTTATAAAAATTATTTTCTTTTTTATATACTCACATTAAGGTATTGCATGTATATATATATTATTATTGTATATTTAAAAATATGTGTGAATTATAATATATTGTGTATATGTATAGTTAATATTTTATAAAAGTAAATCTCATGTCCTGCATGTATTTGTATGCATTTTGTTTTCCATAAAAAAATCTGTATGAAAAAAAATGATTATAGATGCATTGAGTTTCTTACGTATTCTGGATTAAAACTGCAGTTTATATATGCGTCCGTGTATATTGTACATATACTATTCTGCATGCAAATTTGAGAGAATATGGCTGTTTGCCTTGGTGGCGAAAGGTGGGAGACTTATCCCCCTTAGCACCTGGGTTCAAGTCGCGGCTGGGGTGAATTCTGCTTATTTAATTTACTGTGCATGTATTATTGGGTTGCACTGGGCCGCGGCAGGCTGCTTTTAATTTATTTCTTTATTTGTAGTTTTTATTTCTTTATTTATTTTTGTGATTACAATTTGCTCCTAACAAAATTGTTTTTGCAGGATTTATTTATTTATTATTTCTAGGCTTGTTTAGGGTTAGAAGAAATGGATAGGGGTGTTTGAAAAATGTTGTAACTTTTTATTTATTTTCTGTATTTTATTTTCCTCTTGATGGTTGTAATTAATAATAGTATTGCATCGCGTGATAAAATGGAATCTAATTAAACTTGGTAACGCGTTTAACAAATAAACCACAAAAGTGGAGGCCGGCCTTTGGGCCGGGCGGCATGGGTGCCTAACACCTTCCCATCGCCGTACCCGACTCTCCGAACCCAACCATTGGGCCGGTGAGGAAGGTTGGGTCCTCTGCAAGGGATCCATTAAAATCGCCCGTCTTCACCGACGCATATTTTCCCGGGGTTACACCTGGGTGGCGACTCCATAGACTCCATAATGGGCCACAAACCCGTTATGCGCTCCTCTTGACCACGTTTAGGGTGGTTAAACAAGAGTGGCAAGTCTGTCCTGGCATGGCGCGGCAAAAACCGGCGCCACAGCTCTGGCGACTCCACTGGGGACAATGCGAAGAGTCGATTCCAATGTGGTTAATTTGTTAAATGCTTCTGAGTTTAATTAAGTTCCTTGCATTGCACAACACTTACACCCACTGTGCACAATTTGTCCTTATTACCCCCGATGGCAATCCAGACTTCGCCCGAAAGCCCACTCGGCCCAGGGGTAGTCTGTCTTGTACATCAGCCTTAGGCAACGTACCTTCGGGTATATAAAAAGAACCTTTGGTTCTCGCCTAAGGTAGCCTTTGACCTTTACCCGAGTCAAACCCATGTAGCAGCCCATAGATGTCAATCATTTTAGGACCCTCTTGTGTGTGATTGTTCGAGTCGAATTTCTATATTATGAGTTTTTATCCCTTACATAGTCATCCTGTTATATGTTTAGAAATATGTCACCAAGAATTTCATCGGTATTTCTCAAAGCAGTTCCTATTGTAGGAAAAACTTTTTGAAATAACGATTCGAAAATTTTGGAAACATAACCTAAACATATCACTTAATGGTTATATAAGATATAATTCTCCTAATATAGGAATTCATTAGGTCTAGGACGTAAGCCATTAGACCCCCCGATGGTCCTATTGGCATTAACCCTACCTAGGGCAGTCTTGACCTTTGAACTATTCGATCTGAAGTGATAAGGGGGCGAAGGGAGAAATAAGGATGGTAGGTGAAACCTTAGAAAATTTAGGAAGTGAAAAGTCAAAATAGCCTGAAGTCATGCCAAAAAAGGGACGAGCCATCATGGAGCATGGTGAGAGGAAACTTCCAAGAGTACCAAGACGGAAATCATCACAAGAGGATGTTGTCTGGCCTGAACTAGTCATGCATTGCATATGTTGTATTCAAACATGCATTCATTTAGATAAAAAACAAAAAAACAAAAAACAAAAGAGAGAGAGAAAAAAAACAAAAAAAAAAACAAAAAAAAAAAACAAAAGAGAAAAAAAAAATTGAAAAAAAATATATAGAGATTTTTCCTTAATGTACTCATGCATCATATTTCATGCCAGGAAATGGCCGAGACAACACGGGATACTCTAAGAAGGATGATGTCAGAGCTGAAAGGATCAGATTGGGAGCAGATGAAATGGGCACAATTAGAATGTCTTAGGCACCTGCAACATTGCAACATCAATCAACAATTTCTTTTGGCAGCCTCCACTTTTTGGGACCCAGAAAAACATGTTTTCAGATTCAGAACAATAGAGCTATGCCCAACGATAGAAGATTTTAATGCTATCATGTATCGAACTCAGGTCTCCACTGAAGAAATAGCTTTGCCAAAACTGAAGATGGATTATCCAGGTGCAATGAGAGAGGTGTTTGGGGTGTCAGCTGAAGAAGTACA